>CM037837.1:7374217-7974217 GCA_021234535.1 Stichopus chloronotus | reverse complement strand
TGCAGCTTGTAGTGATGATGTTTTGTATAGAAGTGCATCAGAAAATGAATTATACACCAAATGTAAAACAAGAGTTTTGTTATGTCTGTATAGTGAGTCATGTTATTTGACACCGAGCTCCCTCCACCATCGTCAACAAAATATTCACTGTAATTGTTTCCTGATGGTCTTGGGTGGGGTGGGGTCGGGTGGGGTCAGGTGGGAGAGAGTAGGCCGGGGCAGATAGACCATCATCGTTACAATTCCACTGTTGTACAAAATTCGACTCGCCGGAGTTACCACACTGGCTACGGCATGGGTGTCTGGGTCACTCAAATCTTACTTGCAATTAACAGTCATTACAGATAGTCTGCAACTTTGAATCTGGAGGAGGTAGTTACGGTCACGAAAAGAACGGTTTCAACAAAATTAATAACAAAATCGGATAAAGTGTAGTACAAATATGAATATTCAATATCTTTCCTTTTATGCAGATACATCGAGATTGGAAATTGAATATTGTTTGATTAAATACAATTCTAATGTTCTGTACAAACAGCTACCGGTATCAATAAATTACGCGTGTAATTGTGAATGACACTTATACATGAGTTACACGTAAAACCAATATAGCAATACAAATAATAGCAATGATTAACCCATATCGTATCGACAAAATTAAACTATGAGCAAGTGGCTTTATCAAATCAGTTAGATTTAAAGTAGCCTTCCTTGACAGCTAATGAAAATGAAGCGTATGAAAGAGTAATAAAATTTCTGATGCTAAACAGTTAAACCATTACTGAAAAGGTTTTGATCTATATGAAGAAAGCAATTCATCATAGAGACACTACGTATGAGCCATTTGAACATATCCTGTATCCATTGTCCATTTTGTTTACATGTCTTCTCTGTTCTCGTTTACGAGTAAATAGATTTGATTGACGCTGGGTCGAGGGGGGTGGGCGGTTGCAGGTTTTGAAAGTTGCTCCTAGAAAATCTATACATGTAGACTTTAAAATAAATAGACCAATTTCTATAAAGCTAAAAAAAAATAGCCATAAAATTCTTATAAAGAAAGTTGAAATTGGCAAAGAACTAACATGAAATGGTGTCATGTTATATTGTATTATATTACCTTGCAAGGTATTGCATTGCATTGCATTGCATCATTGTATTGTTTACATTTTATTCTACCTATTGTATTGAAATGTTCACAGTAATGTAACCGAATGTTGTTATATCTGAAGCAAAACGATGGTGGGAATGTGGTTGTCTCTATTGTTGTGAATGCACTGCAATGTTCCTCAAGTGAAGTTCTTTCATAGGTTGGCAAAGTGGCCTAGAATTTTTTTTTGTTCTTTATTTATTGTGTGATAGTTGATAGTTATATAGTTAAGACGGTATTGAAACACATTGAGAGAATCACCACGGTATGACTCTTGAGGTCGATTGCAACAGGGATGTTTCTATCGACAAATATATAGCAACTTCCCTGATAGCTTGCCGTTGACCACATTCAAAGAACCAGCAACTATAGTTGTAATAAACTTGGTCTGTTATTACGATAATCCAAGTGAAAGAGCTCGATTAACAGGGAGACAGGTTTGACCCATCTATACTTTAAAACCGCGGGTGATCAAACGCTTTACGAGCCTGTGGTATATGAGAGCCATTCACTGTAACGGTTGTTTGATATTATCGTATTGTTAAAATGATAATAGCAAAATATGCTGAAGGGGGGTGGGGGTGGAGGGAGATGACGTAGGTTATATACATTTTTTTTTCTTGAGCCTTCATGGATCACGCAGGTTTACTGACCAGGGCATACCCGAACTATATACACGGTGTGAACATTTCCCATGCTTACCGGGCTACCTGCCAGGCTGGTTATCCGGACGGCTATGGGTTAAACGGAATCGTGACAGGCGCCAGTGTGAAGAAATGAGAAAATAAATTGAACCAGACAAGATGGGACCTGGGGGATGCTACACTCTAAACCGATAATAAAAGGCTGAAAAAAAATGTTACATTTCCGACTGTTTAAGTTATTGTGATGTGGGTGGAGACGGTTATTTTTTATATAAAGGAGGAAGAAACGGAAATTTACCAAACACAGAGTTTCTTCTTTGGAAGAACGTATGTTGTCTGTTACCATGCATCGAGGAAGTAATATAGATTCATAACCCTGTTATAACCCTGCATGATTTTTCACCCTGTTACTAAAGGGATCGGATTGCCAGAGTGAATATTATGACAGATCAATGTTTAGATGCTGCGAGTTTGTTTTCCCTTTTTTCAGATTTCTTGTAGATATTAACTACGGTATTCAGTAGCATGGTGTGCTCTATATAGAATGACCTATTTAAGAGTTTAATCAATGATTATTAAAAAGGTAAAAAAAAATCAAACAACTCTTTTAGATGGAGTAATTTTTATATGAGTAGTACCTCAGAAATTGTGTGATGTAAAAGAATTTACCGTTCTTGCAGGGCGTACACATGCATGTGACTTGAACCAAATATATGTGCTGTCTTTAGTATTTTAGTCATCCAAATTGACATTTTTTATATTTATTTTCAAATTGTAAGCATTGTAAATATTTAAAAAAACAACTCCGAAGACAGTCGAACATAGACGTTGTGGTATACGCAACATTTACACTTACGTCTAGCAGGTGGATCATTACTACTGTGAGGTTATTTCGTTTCGAGTGTATTTTCGGGTTAATTATAAATATAATTTCCAATGAACGAAAGATGCCCTAACCTATGTTGGTGAATCAATAGGATAAGGCGTTAAAAAAGCCCCATGAAGTCATCATGGGTAAGCACCGTGCAGAGGAGCTATCTTTTCATGGAATACTGAATGTCACTCTTTGT
The DNA here is from genome assembly GCA_021234535.1 of Stichopus chloronotus. NCBI lineage: Eukaryota > Metazoa > Echinodermata > Holothuroidea > Aspidochirotida > Stichopodidae > Stichopus > Stichopus chloronotus. Next base: position 7,971,356 of record CM037837.1, on the reverse strand, counting down.
CAACAACAAAGGATAGGTTACGTTGACTAGAGCACGTGATACAGCCTCTGTGAACGCTGTAGGAGGTCAATATAGTATGTGTGTCACTTCAGGACCCCTCTACTATACCAAGGATTGTACGCATGCTCACAACTTATTAACCGTTCCTCTTTTCTCTACACAGTACACCACAAACTAACCGCTTCATATGTTTCGATAGATGGTAGATATTAACTTGTTCATCACGTCGTAACTGTAGATACCAACAACTTCCCTTTTTAATTATTGTTCAGGCAAACGTATGAACAATTGCAGCCCTATGCATTGGCAGCATTAAAAGAAGGATAGACTGTTGGGGAAAGAGAATTATATATCTCTCATATCTCTTTTACTCCATACAGCAGTTTTAGTCGGCATCCTGTCATCTATAAAACGCAGTGAAAGAATTATTTTTTAAGATAGGTATGTAGACTGTTACGTTTGGAATCTTTTATTAGACCAGGGAGCTGCTATTTAGAGATCCCTGATTAGACATTTCCCCGGCACTCCTGTATGGTTGGGTGTCTCTAATCGATATATACCCCGAGGATAACAGCCAGAGATCAAACAATTCCCCTGCAAGGATTGCCTTATGTAGTTACACGGGAACAATGGAATACAGCCACTTACCATCCAGAATGAGTCGAACGTGTGTGGAATACAAAATGAGGTAAACATTCTCGAAAGCACGCAGACGTATATGGTATATAGTATATTAAGAGTCCCATGTAAGCTTACGTTTGGCTGATTTTCATACATCACGTAGAGGAGAGCCACATACACAGCTTGCAGTCATCTCCAAGCATATGGAAACCTTGCTAGTCGTCTGTCCATAGCCTGACCCACCGCGGTTGACCGTTACCACATATGACCAGAGTCCAGAGACTCTATGTGGTTACTAACCACTAACTCAGTTCCTAACTTACAGCAATGATGACTTTTGACCTTTTCCAAAAGAGGTAGGTTTCATACACAGTGCTTAATATGGGACGTCTACATACCAAGTGTAAAAAAGGATCCATGATAAAGTTAAAAGCCTTTTCAGTGTTTTTTGTCTGGTGACCTTAGATGAACTTTGACCTCCACTAAAATAATAGGGTTCTTCTAATTGATAACACATTCGCATACTAAGTATCAAAATTTCCTGGATATCTAACTTGACATATCGTGTTAAAATCCTTCTCAGTCTTTGACCTCTCGTGACCTCAGATGAACTTAGACCTCCACCAAGAACAATCTGGTTCTTTTACTTGATATGGGACATCTACTTACCAATTATGAGAACTCTAGGATAAACCTATCTCAAAATATTGTGTTAACAAGCTAAGTGCCACAAACATACGTACACGCCTCATTGTGCTTTCTTTTGTTTTTTCTTTCTCAATCCCTAACCTTAACAATAGACTAGTCTACTGTTAATCTTGAGAGGACCGGAGAACTCTACTTGAATTTTCTACAGAGGACCTAAAATCTATTGTTTCGGTCCTCTATCCCACCCAAGGGCACGTGCAAGGGCACGTACGCACACACACACGCACATACACGGAATCATACCCACATAGGACTTCTCTTTTCATCTAAACCAATAATTATACAGACAGCTATGTCGCCTTTAAATTTACATTACTCTAGATCCCTGGTTCCCCGACCTGCAGGGATACAAGTATCTTTTGAGATTATACCAGCAAACACCACAAGGTTGTTATGCCGATTTAAAGTAGTAGGCTTCATGACAGTTTCGCGCCCTAACATCAAGGATGTTCAGACCTCCCACAGGGAGTCTTCTTTCTTAGGGCTGTATTTTGTCATGTGTAGTGTTTTAATGATTAAACCCCAAGGGACGGCAGCATTTTTAGGGAGGTAACCATGGCAGGACGGTTTCACATATAAAACAAATTAGACACAAAGGTTTGTTTATAAACCCATCCCTATTGTAATATATGTTTTTGTTTTCAGTTGGTGTGATAAATTAGGGGTAAAGGGAATCCAAAAGGTTGGGGCCCACTCTTGTACCATAGACAGGCTGATTAGTGTCGATAATGTGCCCATTGCTTACTGAGAGAGGAAGAACGGTATAACCGGGCCAGCATTCCCTTACCTTCTATCTGCTATGTATCTTGAAAACAACATCCAGGAGAGATATATTTACGAGGGTCAACTGGTTAACATCAAGTTCATCTCTAAGTCGCAAGGGTCAGCTGAGATCATATTCCAAACACATGTTTTCATCGGTTACATGTTTAACTTGATTTCAGTTAAAGACAGGACAAGTGTATCAGACATCTATTGGTATACACGTGATCTTGGATGATTCCACACCTTGAGGATAAAAGATTTTCTCCGAGGGTCGATCGTACCAACGGAGAAGATGTAACAACTGGCGGTGGTTGCGGCTTTTCCTGAATATGTGACGTTGGTGAACTATGATAAGATGTGACAAATTGATGTCCCGAGGGTCGGGACGTAAACAACCTTGCCCGAACTTAGATCTACGGAACGCCGATATACCGCCGTCATTTTAAATGATTTGATTATCGATGGCTTATGGATCCACGTCCCTGCCAAAAAAAATTACGCGGACGAGGAAATTGAAGTAGGACACTTTCAAAAACTACAGGTGGTGGAAGAAATTCAAAATTTCAAGATATGTGATGTGAAGCACAAACGATAAATTCTACACACTGGTAAATTTCTCGCTGTGTGCCGTACTTACTACGTTGGCGGTAGGGCCTTCACCGCCGAGGGCATGCATGCTACAGTGTTTGCAACATGCGAACTCAACATGAAAACATGCTACAATTAGATTACCTAGTATACGGAGGAGGTTTGGGTAAGTATTTGAAAGAGTTTGTTGCATAATCTGATAGCAGTATCTCTTCAAAATAAACCAAACTAGCATGCCCCCTGTGACGATAAAAAGATTAGCAAGTGACATGTTGATGAAAGAAATGCCTCACAGTCGACTATACCAGACAACACAATTTTAACAGGTAGACTTTTCCCATCAAATTGGCGGAATTTAAAGTATGTTTTCGATCGAGCTACGATATGTTTCTCTACAAAAATTAAGGCTGAGGAGTCAGTTTCCAGACTTCTCACATAACCAGGGTATATTTGTGTTTCATTTAAGGAACAACTATATACGAAGGAACAACTATATACGAAGAAACATGACATTGTATAGTCTTTGAAGTAACAACTATACCTCTCTTAAATTTATTTTCACCATTGATAACATAATTGACGCGAGCACTAATCTCACATTTTCTTTTAAAAACATGATTTTACTAGTCACCTTTGGAATTCCATCACGCACAAAGTAATCCCTAACGTGGCGCGTTTATTATATGGCTTCTTGTATACTTATAATGATATGGCCTTGACCAACAACCATATGGGTCATCACGTAACATTGTTCGAGTTACAAGGGAGTCTCAAATTTGTATAGATCACAGTTTCGTTTCTCCATTGCGGTGTTGGGTCTGTTCTTTCTTCTTATAGTTTTCTAAGTTGGTGTTTGATTCTCTGCCGTTATATTCTCATATTTAAACTTACCCGCAGGCGGTTTTCTCCCCACTGTTTAACTATTACCAAAGATTCCATTCCTCGGTATGTGGTTCAATGGAAACCCTTCCAGACAAACCTGTTCATTTTCTTTTATTATAATTCCTCCGTATAGCCTTATAGGTATCACAGCTCTCTTTAATCCGTAAACAGCACCGGTCAATGTTATTTCACGTCGGAATTGGTTGAAATCTCGTGGCTGGGATTTTTATAAGTCTTACAAAGAGTTTGTGATCTCTGGTTTCTGTTCTGCTTATCTGAATGGAATAAGATCTTTATACTAAGTGTAATTTGTAACAGCCTTTCTATGTAAGTAGGCCCAAAGAGTAACGTTACATAAGTCATCACCATCACACGACAGTCGATGTAGATTCACAGTATAGTTGTACACACGGGAGGAACAGAGATGGTCTTTTTTTTTCTCATAGTGTAAGGTTGCAGGCTACGTAAAACCAGAACGTGAAACTTGATGCTGTACGTGAAAGATTAGTCAAGTTTTCATTTGTATTTTCTTTTTCTTGTTACCTATCTGGGTACTTGCATCCACGATTTCTTTTTCTCATGTCCTTTTCTTGAGGGTACAACTACAATAGGCCCACATAGACCTGTTTGTGTTTTTACCTTTTGTCGGATAGACTGATGTATAGAAATCCTATACATAGAATGTTAGTGATTTGGAAAGTCATCCAAGGAAACCATTTGCCTGACCAATCGTTTAAGAAGGCTTGCTCACGGTCCAAGTTGATGGAACTATATTCTTGAAATCTGCACCCATACAAGGAATATTTTAAATGAGATTCATAAGGAGGAGGACAACTATAATTAATACTATTCAATGCAAAGTAGAGGGAGCCGCGAGCACGGAAGACGAAAATTCATACAAACTAAACGCCTAAAGTGACATCACTTGCTCAACCTGAAAGGACTATCATCTGATCGTGGCGTTCTCCATAGATGGAACGAATAAAACGTCGTATATCCCTGAAGAGAAACGAGCAACGAAACTAAACTATTTTCCTTACTCTTTTGTCATTTTAATAAATTTTGAACTTTTTGACTTTCTATCAAAGGTGGCAGACATGGACGAAATATTTTCAGTGCAGTAATTTTGACAAGACCAAATAAAATAAAAATTGAAAGTAATTCCCCGTTTTTAACACTCCACTGAGTTAAATGTAAGGACAAGAACCACTCGACTAGAAAATGGTGTATCAGATGTTTGAAAACGTTTCGATGGATTTTGATAAGACACGGTTCACCATTCTTCTGGTATTTTTCTTGAAGTATAAACCAAATTTACTGGAATAACTTATTGGTGACGTTTACCGTCTCCATCATGTGTTTTAATTTGTATTGAGAGTTGATTTAACTCTACCTCCATGCTCTAACCATGGTACTGTGATTTTGTGTATATTATCACCATTCTCTTAAACTAAGGCATAGGCCTATCCGATGTTCTTTTTTTCTTCAACAGATATTGGACAACGCCGTTTGTTTGTCGTACAACTGGTAAATACCTATAGATCACATTAACACCGTGTAACAACCGGCGATTATCGTGGATTTACTTTACTGAACGATGATCGTGTTTGGATGCTGTAAGAGGTTGTCCCTTCACCATGACAACCACGAAGACTTTTGTCTTCCTCAGGTGAGCTGTTAATTTTAACATTATTGAAAATACCGCGATACCGCGCTTGTCTGAAGTGTTTGCGACAATATCATCAGATAAGGTATGCACTGTTACTTACCTTAATTTGAGTTTTTTAAATAGTAACTTAATTCGTTGCTCGATTGAACTACCAGGGCCTTAGTAAGCTGACTGGACAATGAGAAAGGGGTGGGGTAGGGTAGGAGAGAAGTGGGGGGCGGTTTTCAATGCCGGATACTTTGACTGGTTATATTTTTCGTGTAATGACGGCTGGCAACACTGAAATAGGCCTACATGTAGGCATATACATTGTGATGATACCGAACAATGACGTCGGCTCGAATTCATGTGACAATCTCGAATTTCATTGAGCGTTCTGAACATCTACCGTAACTTTCCTGACACGGCACGAATTAAATATAAAATTGGTTCGATCACAGATTCTGCAGTAGCGATGAACCATTACCGGAGAGAAGTGTCAAGGGGAAAGACTAGCTAACTACAAGAAAGTGAATTATATTTAAAAGTGAATGGGAGAACAGTTTTATCGAGAACCAAAACGGATGCTATTTTGGTAGCAGAATGGAATCTTGCAAAGTTACATCTCTTTGAGTGACAATTTTGGGATGCCAGCATATAAGGACCCGTCACATGACGTCACTCTGTTAGTATGGAATGGAATTTAGATCTCGTACAAAGACAAGTCAGTAATTGAATGTAGATGCATTCAAATTAAGGATTAGCCGCACTCATAAGTTTTATTTGTCAGAAAATTAAACTTCATCGAAGGAGGGGAGAATGTACAGTCATCGGCATATTTTTAACCACATAATGACGTCATAATTACGTCTCTCGCATAGTTCACACACTATATAACACTGTCGATGGTCAATAGCAATATAGACCTACGTGCCACACATAGGCACTGCAACGACGAAGTGTTTTGACACATCAGTGAAGTTTTGCAAAGTTCTCATTCCCGTAAAAAATTCCGAAGTTTTACAGCTGTTTAGTCAATCTACAGTCAAACTACTATCAACACCATTCAACCAATTAGATTCCGCAAGACGGCATTCATCGTACACTGTAAAATGATTTGTATAAATCCAACTTGGATGTATGGTCATAACAATATAATCTGTTGGTTTCGGATTACTTGAGAGATTACGGAATGTCGCTTAACCCAGTTAATTAAATTTCAATCTCTAAAAGACGAGATCGTTATTCCTGTCCAACATACCGCACTGTACGATGTATAGTAACGGTATCATGCCCTCGAGCGATAAACAAGAAAAGAAAAAAAAAGAAACTGCCTGCTTTAATAACTCGACGTAAAGATTGTGGTCAGTTTTATTAGGCCTATTGATAGAAAGGAGAATATCAGTTCTTTTCTTTGTAACCACTTTAGTTTCCTCACTTTTTACTTGGCTGGTGCAGGAAGAAGGGGGGGGGGGGGATGATATCCGCTTGGCTGCATTTTCACCTGGCCTCGATTTTACTGTATACATTTACCTGCATCGAGAAAATGTAATTTTCTGTAGAAAGTGAGTGATTTCTACCATAATGCAATCCCATCAAATGTAGTTTATTAGGTAAAAAGGCAGTCAATCATATCCAGGCATGATAGGCTGGAATTCGCATTGAGATATATATATCCAGGGATGTACTCCTCACTACAGGTACATGCACCCCAGGTAGTGTAAGCAGAACATGCATGCATCGAACACCAAACAAAGAAAATAAAGTACTGGGAGTGACAGTCGAACATCTATTAATCAAAAGATAAAACATGAAGTTGAACCTTCTTGTGAAATGTTAAAAGTACAGATCATCACCTGCAAATGTTTGTGTATATATATGTATGTGTGTGTGCGCGTGCGTGCGTGTGAGGTTCTTTTGTGCTTCTGCCGTAATTATGCAATCTTTGATCCTTTTTAGAGGGCAATTTAAACAATAAAGACGTGCCTGTGAGCATTTTGTCTATTGTAGCGGATAATCAGATTAATTAATATGCTAATAGGCCTATCTCAAAAGAGATAGAGAGTAGGCCTACAGTGGCATTAGGTACATATTTTCACAAAATGCTGACATTTTATTCCTATTTCTATGTAGGTCCCCTGTATCATTTTTAGAGGAGTGAGCACACACTGAATGGACGTTTTTGTATATTCCTGTCACAGGAGCGTAGTCAGGTTTTTTTTGTTTGTTAGGGGGCTCCTCCCTATTTTTGACTCCCGTCAGGGGGTATAAGGGGAGGGGGACACCCCTCTGGCTTAAGCCAGAATTTCCAATCAGCCAGTCCACAGATACGTGGCATGCAAAGATTGGTTCCCCACCCCCCCCCTTGCCTAACAGGGATCATTTTGCCCTTCTTATCTGGGCAGTCATATGCAAAATTAACAGTTTGACTCTCGAGTATTACATGAGCTTGTTGCATGCACTGGTGTACTTTTAAATCGTAATATGAAAAAAATATTGATTTGTATTGGCAATAGCCTTAGTTGGCATTTACAAACAATACTTTTGGGGGATTTTCTAATTCAGGTTTTAGCGTTGGAATAGAGGGAGATCATTAGTATCTAAGTGTAACGTAAATGACCCTTACAATCCTCCTTAGAGCAAGGTGCTGCTAGAGCTTTTCAAAATCCTTTAGTTAAATGTTGTTGTTGCTGAATTAAAAGTTAATTACTCTCTTAAAACATCGTAATGTAATAGATTGCGATAAGGGACCAATCCAAATTTCGATTGAACAGTTGAATCCAATCAGATTTATTATCAGCATATTAGACTGAATCTTTCAATCGAAATGTTCGATTCGTCCTTCATTTTAATCTTTCGCTTTAAGGGAGTAAGAGACTTTGGGTAGAAAGAAATCAGTAAACTGTTGCAAAAGTACATACCGGACATGTGTGCATGAGGTTCATGTAAATGTTATTGTTATTATTAGTAAATACTTAAAGAGATTGTGTTCAAACTTATGCTCAGTGCCATGATTGACTGCATATACTATTTTGTACTGTAAAAGAACGAAGGTCCCTGTCCAAAGGGGAACCAGCAAGCGAAACAGAGTTTACATGTGCGCAGAGCGTTCTCTTGTAGCATCTTGTGACTCCAGTTGCCCAGCAAATGGTCCACAACGTGGGAAACTCCAGTGTCAATGAAGCCTACCAGGCACTGAAACGCTATACAAGGATTTCATTGACCCTTCGAGGAGGCGCATCGCAAATACGTCCTGAGTGAAAAAAAAAAATATGACGACCGTTCTACTGCGGATTCTATTCCCTAGCCACATACTCGTATACTGCGTAGAAGGAACCGTGGGGCGCATGTATAGCCAATCGAAACTTCGAATCAACTATTTCACGCCTTTATGATCACTTGGTTCAATTGTGTTGTTTATCTGTTTCGTCTTAGTTTTCAATGTCATAAAAAAGATCACACTTGCAAAGCCAGATTCCCATTTCCCCCCCCCCCCCCAATTTTCCAGTCCCCAAAATTCTCAAACTTATCATCCATCCCTTCTCTCGTCTTTTTTTTTTTTTTTTTTGCTCTTCGTTATTTTTGGACATCATTCATTGGGTCCCCAAAATTTCTGTGGGGGGGGGGGCACTCTGCGCACTACTTCCCCCTCACTGGCTACCCCACTCTCTGTCGACAGAGTGGATTTGCCAAAAGTATGGCTGTGTTAATGGGCATGAGGTAGTCCGGAGGAAGACACTACTTTTTGTGTTATAAATAGGTCAGTAACCTTGCCTCTTGCAAAGATTCCGTATGTAAACTTTGTAAACAGCTTCAACTTTGCCCAAAACATCATTACTCGATAATAAAGAAGACGGTGTGAATTTAAATTTAGACTGGGATATGGAAATAATAAATTGACAAAAATTGAACCTTCGCAGTCGCAGTGCCTACCGTATTGCGACTAATAAAGGCAATTTGTACCTGTGGGAAAAGCTTTTTTCATTATTTGTAAACCTAACACTGCCACTTTGAAGACCCGTTCTGAATTCATACCCTCCTGTAGACAGGCTAGAAATTCCAGCTTTCCAACCATTAACAGAGCAGCTTTTCTTCGCCATTGTCAATGCGCATAATGCGCGCGCCTTCTGTGCTGTATTGTGCTCGTCGCGATATATATGCCAGTGTCATTTTGCTAAAGATTGGATAAGTCCACGAAACTCAGAGTAGCCTGTAGTCTGGTCAAAATCCTATCGTTAAAAATCCTATGCGTGTGTGTGCGTGTGTGTGTGTGCATATATATTTGGTATATATGAGTGCTTATGTCCTTGTTTTCGGGTGGGATCGAGGACCGAAACAATAGATTTTAGGTCCTCTGTAGAAAATTCAATAGATTTCTCCGGTCCTACTCAAGATTAACAATAGAGAGTCTATTGTTAAAGTTAGGGTTGAGAAAGAAAAAAACAAAAGAAAGCAGAATGAAGTCCTCGGAATGAATGGAGAACAAAGCTCTGTGTGTGCGCATGTGCATATAAGTGTATATGTGTATTTATTTATATACACATACATAGACCTGTACATATATTACTTCCTACATAACTTATCTTTTCATTCATATGTTTTCATCATAACAGAAAAGCTGCTGGACAATTTGGCTGTTTTTGTATTTTTTCCCCTTCTTGATGAATTTGTTTTTTTGTTTTTTTTCTTTTTGCCAAGCGATTTTGACTTCTAAGAAAGTCATCTGTAAGTAAAACACGTAAAGACGATATTTCATTAGTCAACCGATTAATGAGTTTACAAGACGTAGACAAGAGAAGGGTCGACGATAAGTTGGAAGTATTTATACTGTGACTAATTTGAGACCAAGTCATGAAAGTCGGAGAGGATAAGAAAGAAACATGCGAATTATAAGAAAGATTGATTGGACCGTTAGAGACAAGTAATTGATCTTCCAGTACATGGAGATAACAGGACTTCATCAAAGTTGTTTTGGTCAATATGTATAACGATGGTACTACACAATGTCACACTTACTCATCTTGTGGTCCTCGTATCTTAGCATCTATTAAATTAGCTGCCAGGCATCGCGAGATCAAAGGGAACGTACATACTGCCGCGTAATATGCCCCCCAAAAACAATAAAGACAAGTGTCACTAAAGTTTTAATTTTCATGATTTCGTTGATATTTTCTTAGAATTTCGAAGGACATTGTGATGTCTGGGATATTAATTTAACATGTGTTATTTTATTTGATACCGCCGCGTTTGTAATAAATATGTCAGTACGTGAGTGTGTTCTATAAGCCTTTCAGATTTTGTCTTGGTTTGCGATTATCGTATTTTTGCTATTCTGGTAAATTGGAGATGAAATTACGTTCAATACGAAGACAAATTCCTTCAGTCTTTATGCACTAATTTATGAGAAATGTGTCGGAATGTTTGTTATTTCCCGCGAATTGCGTTTGCGTGTGTGTGTGTGTGGACGGGAGGGGGTGGGGGGGGGTGGTAATACATTTCTTTATTTCATAACTGATAAAAATGTGACTGACATTAGTTTGTATTAAAGTACCTCGTTATTAGGCCTGTTGGGTGTAAATATCTTTTCGACATGGTGATGGTGTTGGAGAGTGACCAGATAGAAAACCTTCCACACACTTTAGTAGTGCTGTCCAAATTTTACAACAGCCATTTCAGCTGATAATGAAAGTGGAATAGATACCCCAGAGAGTTCTAAGTAGGCGCTTTGCACTTTGTAAGAAAACTGTTTTTTACTGATCGGACAAAGAAAGGTAGAAAACTTTGGTAAATATTTTGTTCCTAATCCAATAGGTCGCTGAAAGATCCCTTGCCAAGACAGCTGCAACTTACATGCACCTTGTAGTAATTTAGAAAAGGTTAGCTGTCTGAATCCAATATATAGTATGTAGTTATCTCCACCTGACGTCACTCCACTGATTCACGGTTTTACATAAGCTTGATTAGCCATTTCATAATCACACAAAAAAGTCAACTATATATCTAATTTCCTCGTTCAGTAAATACTAAGGAAAATATACAAAGATATATTAGACCCATTGCTGCCAGTGATGATCGCCCCCCCACACACTCCTTTGCTAGTCATTCTCATAGAAAAACTGTGTTTTATTTAGAATTACAGTGTATATGATCCATGGTAGGATCTCCTGTGGGTTTGGGCCCATCATCACATCAACGTTTTGATACGAGTGACGTTACAGGCCCGAGCGTATTGTAAAATCGTTGTCCGGTTATTGGTACGGATCTTCTCATACATTGACTACAGGAGCCGGTTCTGCTAAAATTACTGACTTAAAATCTCCACTTAGTATCTCCACTCACAGAGCCAGTCACCAGGCTGTATTAGCGATAGGGGTTAGGTTTAGGGGTTAAGTTAGGGTTGGGGGGATTATTTTAGGGTCAACGACCATGCAGTGGGGGGGGGGGGTAGACTGCTGCGAGGACGGGCGCACTTTAGAAGTCTTCCATTAACGATCACCTTTTATTATTTGATTCAGTGAGCATGCAGGAAACACAGTAAGTTACAGGACCTCGTAGATTCCACATTAAGGAAGCGATACAAATCATGAGTGAATAATCCGAAAAGCTCATGATAACTTGCCTCAGCTCTTGCAGTTCGATTTCTTTTTTCTGTTTTTGTTTCAACGCATCAAAAGAGACAGTTGTGCTTACAGCTATATTCTTCAAATAAATTGCTCGCCAGAAGCAAAGTTTAGTAATATCTTTGAAAATGTGACTACGAGCAATTATTGATCGAAATCTAGATAATACCGCTGGATCAGAACCTACCTCTAGAGTTCATTTCATCGGAAAGGTTTGATGGCATGCTGTTTTCGTGTAAAATTCTGGATCTGGATTTAGTTTCTGTTTTGAACAGAGGAGGGGGGGGGGGGGCATAAAAAGGGAACATTCATGTATTTTAACGTCGGCCCATGAACGTCAGCGATTGTACAATGTACCCTATATTGACAAAAGAAAGACTTTCATGATTTCGATATTGGCAATATCTCACTTCAAATCACATTGAAAGAATCGTCATTCGCTGGGATTTCTCACTGGTGAATAACACCCGTCACTAAGGCAATCGAAATAAATGAAGAGAGTAATTCCAGAAAATGCACATGATACCAAAACTTATTTTACTCTCTCTTGTTCACGATGGGGGGGGGGGGGGGGGGTGATATTAACGACTGGAGGGAAGGAAGACTTCTGTGACGTAGCGTTCGGGGAATGTAAGTGGATCATTAATGATTTCGTGAGACCAAAAGACTGGTAGTGACCGTTTGGAATCAATACTAAATCCAAGCGAAAAGTAGTTAAAATGCATGACTGTCACGCAGTCAGTGGTCGGTACTGTGGTCACGAAACAGTTGCACACTGTTCGTGTTTCGGGGGAGGGTCAAACGTTGTTTGTGTGTGATACACGGGCTAGACTTTTTACGAGCCGGTTGTTCGATACTGGATGGTGTAACCAACCTCTCGGAATTCGACAACTGTAAATACATATGGAACTGTCCCGTGTTGTCATGCAAAGTGTAAGATTGCTTATCCAAGCTGGTGACCCTTTCAATAAGAGAAACGAAAAGCCAATCGCGTATTTTTTTTTCTCCCTTTTTTCAAAATCTAGTTTTAATGAAGGAGGGCAAACTGGAAAATTTGAGGAAGGGGGATCGTGACGTCGACGACCCCCCCCCCCCGCCTTCCAATGATCGAAAGCTGAAAAAGTTACAACAAAGATAATTTTAGTTTTAAAATTCAACTAAAATTTCACCACTTGTTCAATATATTTACTTTTTTACTTCATGTTTTTTTTTGTCATCTGCAGTGGAGTTTCATCCCCCTGCCTGTCTTCTTGATTTTCCGCATCTTCGAAGTCTTAGCCCTGTCGGTCGGCGTCTTCTACGGTTTTGTCATCTCTGCACAATATGGCATGGGCTTTGGACAGTACGTTTACCTCACTATATGGACCTACAACATCGCCGCAGTCTTCCATATAACAGCAGCGGTGTGTACATTCGCAGCGTACTTGCGACGACCTAAAAGTCATCTTTCTCGTTCTGGTCAGTCACATCTCCATCAGTTTTCACATTTTAACTGTTTTCTTTCCTGTTTTGTTTTTGTTTTGCTTGATCCTTTGAATTCAGTGGTTTGTTTAAAACATAATCATATATGTATTTATATCCCCACCCCCACCTCCAAAAATGTTGCATATTATCAAATATGTGTACACTGAGTGCAATCCTTTGGGAGTATTTTTTTACTGATGCAGATTTTAAAATCCGTATATTAAAGATCGATCCGCACAGTTTTTAGTTCAATCAACATAGGCCAACTCATGCAGTCACATGAATTTGTTGGAACTTCTTTTCTATGGGAAGGCTCAGGTCAAATTCATATTTCTCCAACCGTTGACTGAAGGCCTATCCGCCCAGACACCTCAGGTTGTGATTGATCATAAAATCTAAGGGAATTTTCTCAAATATCTTCTTGTTTAAAACATGATCCAAGTAAAGCGGAATTTTTCATTTCCATCAAATCCACAGACAAATGCAACGGAAATACCAAGTCGAACGGAAATTGGTACGAAAAAGAAAACCACAATTATTACGAACCGCTAGACAGAATCCAACTGCCCTCTTGGTTGGCCAAAATCACGTGGTTTTGCTTCCACGTGTCGTTGGCTTGGAGTCCAGTCGTTGCAATAGTTTACTGGTCATTCCTCCATGGATACCTCGAACTTGACTCGACGGGTAAAAGGTTCTATAACATCCAAATTCATGCGGTGCCAGGAGCGGCCATGGTCATGGAATTGGTCCTCTCGCGTGTGCCCGGTGAGGATGGCGCACTTCATCTATCCTTATTTCATCGGTATCATCTACGTCGTTTTCAATCTCATATACTGTCTTTCGGGTGCTTTGGATCCAATAACCGGAGAAAACGAGATTTATATCTTTTTAGACTGGATAGACGATCCACAGATGTGTTTTCTCAGTCTCCTTCTTATATCCGTGGCTTTAATCTTTGTTTATTGTGTGCTCGTTGCCATAAACCTCGCTAAATTGAAATTTTCCTCATGGATCACCTCACAACGAATGGAGTTGGAAGACCAAGAAGAAGAGGAGGAAGTAATTCCGGACACAATACAGCCCTCAGTTTCTACTGACGTTTAACCTTCTCTGAGCGATACGCCAAAGTCTACACCCTTCGACAACGGACAGAATGGTTTAGAAAAGTTTCAGATTTTTATTCCTTTAATTTTTTTTTTGTTTTGTTGTGTAGACGCGAGATGTTTTCTGTTTGTAACAATCGTGACTTCTTTCACGAAAACTCTTCCAAGAAGTTTGTATCTGGGAGTTTGCAATCCCTAACAATATAGGCCCTGAAATACAAACTTGTATTTTAATTTAATTATGTTTCTATGTTCATGCTTGCATGTATAACTTAAAGAAAAACCTCAGGGAAATATTAGGAGCTTCAGAATAATTAGTTTTTTTTTTGTTCAAAACACTGACCAAATTGAGCGCAGTATCCCAGGGTATAACAGGTTCAAAAGTCCACAAACATTTTACTTTAGTTAGTAGATTTTGATGGTGAATCTCCATCGGTTGATTTTTTTTAGTGCACGTGCACCTATGTGTATCTAACTTGTAGAGTCTTGAACAATATTTTCATCATTTAAGTTGATAAGTTCAACATATACCTCGATGTTCCAACTCCTAATAAGCTCGCACTTCTGCGAGAAGAGATTATTGGTTGAAATAATCAAAGACACAGTAACCGTCGTTTGATGGTAGTTTGGTGGCAGAAGTGATGTTTGCGTACCGGGTGCATGATGTTCACCATTAAAGTTGAGATGGTATTTCGATGCATGCATAGGCAAAGCAACTATACAACTGTTTTGTTTTTTTTTTCCACATATGGTTGTAACCTTTAATAACGTGTTATTGTAATTCGGCTATACCATGATATAATTTGGTTATGACGGTTGGCATAACATGCTGCAGTTTGCAAGCGTATAAGTTAAGTTGTTTTTTTCAGTGTCCCTCTGAAATAAGTTCAGTGAATCACTTTCTGGTGTTCACAATGTATTTTGTTCCTACATAGATTTCAGTATAATGTATCCCCGACAGGCTTACGTTAAATTAAGCAATAAATAGTTTCAGAACACGTACTGGTGCCTGGAACCGATCGATAACTATAGTATGCAACGTTGATAAATGGAATGGGTCATATCAAAGCGAACAAAGTGAACAAAGATAGATTAGATATATGCAGGCTGATGAAATTATGAAAAAAAGTTTGTTACTTTGTACAAAGTGGTTTTTAGTAAGAGATAAATGCAATATATACATGGAAGTGAGAAAAAAAAAACATCGTAAGATCCAACGTTAGGTTCTTTGCAACTCAGGTTGCTCCTATGCACTGCTCATACAGAACTCAATGCATGATGTGTAGGCTTCTAGAATGCCATTATCATACGCCAAGGTCTAGATGATAAAACGTATTACACAGAAATCAATAAAATGTAAAGTTTTGCTAATTTATGTAAATATGTTCTAAAATTCTGAATTTATAGTTTTGTAGTCGATGACCATATACGATGTAGCTGTATCATGATTTCTGTAATTCAAAGTTTGCGGGGGTCAACATAACATACAAACACAGATACAACAAAATCCAAGGGGAAGTAGCTCTTTTGGCTTTCAGAGTTAAATGACCTAACTAATACTTCACCTTATTTGATTTGCTCCTAAAAAAGAAAGATCGTAATTTTCGGAAACAGCAGGAAAGTTTTCTCACTCTTTCGGTGATCACCATTTCAATAGCATTTTCTGTTTGGTATGATGATTTTTTGTAACATTTTTTTTGTAGTCATTCACAGTAATGCATTGCATTATGGGAAATCTATTATGTCATAACAGACGAACTTATTGAATATCCTGTGCATTTCTTTTTCATCTCAATTGACTTAATAAAAAGAAAACTTTAGAAGAGTCTAAGAGTTGTTACTTTTTCTTCCACAGTATTTGAATGTGAAATAACCCACCACATGCACTTTAATTTCAAGGAACAACATATACCTTTCGCAGTGACTGGGGGTTGTTACATGACATTCAGTTTGTAGCCTTGTGGCAGCTGAAAATCTTTCTCCCCCAGAGCAGTATTTCCTCAAACAACAATATTTTGAGTTCTGGCGTCGGGTTGAACTAGTGCAGGCAATAAAAAATATGCTCTTTCATTTACGAACCCTTAAATTGTCAGAAAATGGAAAGGAAAGAGGAGACAAAAAACCCCGGATATAAATCATGAGAAAGGGGGGAGGGGTGGAGAGACAGAGAGAGGGAGAGAGGGGGTGGGTGGAGAGACAGGGTGAGGGAGAGCCAGAGGGGTGTACGGTTAGATGAATGAAACAGATATCTATCACCCACTATCCACGATTCACCTTGCATATTACAAAATCAGACGGTTTTGCCGCACACAGAAAGAAATAAAACAATAAGATCAATGACAAGAATCTATAAGTAATGAGGTTATACTGTACCGTGCACTCGAGAGTCTGCAAAGTGTTTACATCACCATCAAACACTATCATTTTCTGTTCACTCAAAGAAAAAAACAGACGTTCCCGTACAGACATAGATAGAAATTGAATAAATGAGGATCTTCTTGGTATTCGTTGAAAAGAATTAAATCCATTAAAAAAAAAAAATTGTTAGCGATAAAACAAAATTAAAGTGTAATTGATACCTAACGGTGTCGTTATTGGAGATACTTGTGTTCAGTAAGCACTCGAATTTAATTCCATGTAGGCCTGTTGAAACTCCGTTCAATCATTCATAGTTCTAAATTACACAAAGAAAGTTCAGGACACAAAATGCACAGTTTGAGAGAGACGATATGCCTTTATCAAACTATTTTAAGCTTTTTCAAGAGGGGGTGGGGGGGGGGGTGGGATACTCAATCAGTTTACATTCTCCCTCCGCAACCCTTTCGTAGTTATATAGGCCTACACAGCCATAAGGGATTAGAATGCGTCTACCGTATGGTTGTACAAAACCTGCATTGTTCGTCTAGAGACCCATACAGTGCACTTAACATCAACAAAATATATGGAGAGGGTGTCTCTCCTAAAATTACAAACATCCCATACCCCATATCCAAGTCAAAGGCAAAGTAGCATTCGCCTTGGCAAACCTCTCACTCAAAGAATGAAAGCGTTGCCCAGAAAAAAGAGTAATTAAAAACAATAAAGAGAAGCATAAAAGTCCTTATAATTTCCCAGATAATTTATTGTTCTTTGTGTACCTTTCAAGTAGGACGAAACACGGATTGACTTCAGGGTTTTTACCTTTGTTCCCTTGTTTTGTTTTTGTTTGTTTCTTTGTTCTTTTGCGGTTCAAACCGCACATAAGAAGTAACTGGGATGTTTATCGAACGGCCTAGGTAAAACTGATGTGTTTCTCTGTTTTATATTCTTTCGACTTTTGTCTGTTTGTAACAATGGTACAAAGGTATATCAGACAGTTGCCGGCTCATGTGGGAAATTATTTTGTGTACACATAGCAGACGGACGGGTGGCAATCATCAATTCTCGGCTATGAAATTTGACCTCTGAATCTCTCCATCCATTGGTGTAATTAGTAAGTTTAACCCACTTAAGCCTTGCAAGCAGTTTCTGAAAGTCTTGATTATGCAAGACATTCACACGTTGTACTGTAGGGACTCACAATGAGAACCCCCTCGCCCCCCTCCCCTCCCCTCTTTTCCATAAACCTTAAAGGAGTCACAACAACATTTCACGAAATACCTCCCACACCATCTCTCGGATTTTGACTCATGAGTTAATCACTCCCAGCCATAGCTTACATCAACATATAGTGGATTTACAGCTCACATGGAAGGTAAAACTGGGTTCGTAACATCAAGATAGTTTCAAAAGTATTTTTGTCAAATATTTCAAGGTTTGTTAATGCATCTCGCACGGTTCTGTGGCGTGACGTCATTATAGATATGATAGAACTCTATTTTGTTTGTTTAGGCCTACAATATACAATTATACTATATAGTCATCTACGTGAACGGCAAACAAAATTTTAATACTTGCTTCTTTGTTTGAGATAATTAATAAAGCATACCAGCTGAGACGTTCAGTTGAAATTGCAGGGCACTTGAATAACAATTGGCTTTTGGAAGCTTGTAGTCCGTCATGTTGAAGTTCACAATATTCAGTCAGTGTCTACATATATGTTTCACAAGAAAATCATGAACTACTGGTGGTGTCAGAAAGTCAAATTTGTGACTTAATTTTGTTTTACTGTTTATGAACCAAGAAATGAATTTCATGATAATTGATTGTCTCTTGTCTCCGTTGCTGTGTATATCTTACCCTGTCTTGAACTTGACTGCTTCTCTCCCTTCCTTGTCGATGTGCCCAAGACATTCGCCTAGCATGTGTTCTGCTATGAGAGGCGGGTATCTGGGAGGTGATGTTGAGGGAGCAATCAGTTTCGGCAGAACCTTTCAGGCCCACACCTCACTATTTCATTTTATTTTATTGTATTTATTTATTTATTTTTTGCTCCCGGGACTGGGGCATATGTATATGTGTGTAGAAGTCAGGTTTCTTCCTAGGGCAAATTAAGTACCGGTAGGATTATCTAAACCTAACGCTATACCATCAACTCGCGCGAGGCGTACAAGAAAAAATCCTCAGAGTGTTAGACGCATAAAAATGTTAAGGAATGTACTTTAAAAAATGATTCCTCTTAGGAAAAAGTCGACGTTCTGGCTGGGATACTTTCAGTATCGCCAATACTGTTTACTCTCAAGTCTCTTGTTAGGGTATATTTCACCTAAGTTGCAACTGAATAAAGATACTCACTCATAATTGTGCAGATATGGATTCTTTTTTCTCCTTCCATCAATTGATACACTTCATCTTAACAGGGCACCTCCATCAATTGCTGAGAAGTCATCTTCAATAAGTTTTCAGACTTCAACCTCTTGTGACATCAAATGACGTTTCACCTCTATGAAAATTACCAGGGCTCATTTAGTAACAATAGAGAACATTCAAATTACGATTGAAGTTCAAGCAACTCTCCTTCATTGAGATACCAGATTTTTAAACTATGACTTCTTCTGACCTCACGTGACCTTTGACCTCCAACTGAAAACTTGACAGAGATCCACTTCTTACCAAGTGCAACATTAGAGTTTGAAGTTTCAATAACCTCAGTTGCTGAGATATCTTTCTCAATATGTTTTCAGACTTTCCTCCTCTGGTGATTTCAAATGAGCTTTGACTTACATGAAAAGAATATGGATCATCTAGTCACAATGGACTACCTACACCCGAACTTTGAAGTTCAAGCAACATTACCGTCTTGAGATATCATGTTTCCAAGCCGATACGTCACACACACACACACACGCACACACACACAAAAGCCGACATTAGACGTGTTACGAGTGAGGACGTTGAATTTTCTTTTGTTGTTGCTTCCTGAACCCTAACCTTAACAATACACTCCCATTTGTTGTTATTTCTAGGACATTAGAAATCTACTAGCAATTCTCTCCGAGGACCTGACATTCTTTTGTTCGCATATCCTTCAAAAGTATTTCAATAAAAAGCCATGAATGCATACACACATACACACGCACTTATGCTATCACGATCCCATAGATTTCTTGTCTACCGTCGACAAGGAATCAAAAGACGGTGGGAACGAATTCAAATGGGCATTTTATTTTGTTTTCCACCAAACTAACTCTGCATCCTGGAGAGTTAACTTGGTAGAAAAAAATTAGCCTCGTCCTCTTAACACTTATCGAAAAGAGTAGGTGAATCTCGAAGGTGTTCATCCACGATCAACATGGTACAAGGGCCTTGATGAGCCCATGTGGGTCTTTCTGATCCTCAACTTTCAAATTAAATTTTGTGTCATTGACACATACTATGTCAATTTTAGTTGTGCCTGATAAGTGGCTTTGCATTTCTTATGTTTATTGCTTTGCTCATGAGTTTTCTCATCTTGTACTTCTTCCCTCAAAGTTTAAAGTAATTATTTCACTTGATTGGTAAAATGAAAGGTATATTTTAGTAGAGTCGAAAAACAATTTTGTTCAAAATATTAAACAAATATTAGCAACAAATAACTGAACTTCAACTTCCGAAAGTCTGAGCACGAGCCATGGTTGGTTAGGAATGGTGGCGGTATACCAGTTTAAGTTTTCCCACATTTTTTCCACAACTTCACCCACCGTTTCGCTGTGAACAGCTTTTGCTATTGTGAAAACTGCTGGCGTGAAAATGGTAATTGGAAACTGTCACAACGGCATTCAAGCCAAAAGTTGGTGAATTAGGCAGGTTTTGTGGGAGAAACGACTTCCACTTTGGTACGAACGTGGGTGGACTAACGACGGTACCCCGAACTGGTTGGGGTGATCTGCAAAACGAGTGGTAAATTTTGCCCGTTCTCTACTGGTATATCAATATCCCCTTTGCCGGTTCCAAACTCTAGCAACATACTACAAATTAAATCTAACTAAAACTTAAACAAATATCTAAAATATCTAAAAGTCACTCTTGATATGTGTAAGCTCTTCTTATAAGTCCCGTGATACGATTCGCTGGCCAGTTTGAAAATAGGCCGGCTCATCCAAAAGTTATGATCAACAATTTCCTTTTCCATCAAAGAAGCCTTTAAATTAGTACCAGAACTATTATCATCCCATAAATTATATTGCAATGTCAACATGGAGAAAAAATGTGTATTTTGATTCAGGATTTTCGGGAACCGGGCAATGATACTAGTACGACGGAGGGGCGGGGGTAATGACCAAATGGCCTCATCCCAACGCCCTGTGGCGATCCTAAGACGTCCGACAGTCGTCTATGTCCAAGCATTAGATCCGACGCGAAGAAGCGATTATTTACTCAGGCTGAATTACAAGATAATGTTATTTCAAGTTCTTTGCAAAACCATAATGTTCAGCCGCGCTTTTTATTTGATGATGTAATCACCGTCTTCCTATTTGCCGTGGGACCTCTTTAAATTTCCAGGAACGTCACAAACATGAAACGCAGTGTTCTTCACTAAAACATCTAGCCTAATACATTCTGGAAAATTGTCAAATATCCCTTATTTTTGGTACATAAATGTTCTTATGCAGGATGTGTGTATGTATGTATGTATGTATGTATGTATGTATGTATGTATGTATGTATGTATGTATGTATGTATGTATGTATGTATGTATGTATGTATGTATGTATGTATGTATGTATGTATGTATGTATGTATGTATGTATGTATGTATGTATGTATGTATGTATGTATGTATGTATGTATGTATGTATGGTATGTGTATGTATGTGAATCTGTTATTTGAAAACTGTCAATTTCCCTATAGGCGGCGCACTTTCCTTTTTCTTCTCCTTTGTGAAGATCGATACTAGTTTTGTTGTATGCTCTAAATGTGTACTACCTTCAAAACAGTTCGTGTATTGCAATACGTGAACACGTGAAACAGGTATGGACGGGTATATATACTCTGCAGTGCCTAAACCCATTCCGCAAATTTTGCACATGTTGCGAATTGAGATCAGGCCTGACACAGTGTTACTGTTAGGCTACAGTAACTGAACGAGAAGCAAAACTGCTTAATACTCTCCAAGAAAGAACACATGATGGCATTTTCAAGTATATCTAGTTGCACTAGTCGACTTGTGTGCAGAGCAGCGCCATTTGCAAGATCTATCGAAGCGTCAAGACCATGTATAAACCAAATACACAGAAGTCTGGCCCGATCTGTGTGGCATCTTTCTAATTCCAGCACTAATGATAGGTCAGGGTCTTCATCAATGGATGTTGTTGCCACGGTACAAAAGAAATTGACTTGGCCAAGCAAAGCATGTACATGCGGATGTGCTGGTTTGCACACAGAGGGTAAATTTTAACTTGAATTCATTGAAATGTAACTTTTAGTTGCTTAGGACATATGTTGATAACTATAACCTAGCCCAGGCCACTTCCCAAAGTGAGTTAGGAATATAGCCTAGGTACTTGGAATGAGTTTTGGGGGAGGACTGGGAATTTATTCCTGTTCAGGACACATTGGTTTTCGTCCACGAGGAATTAAAGTTTATGCCATCTGACTTACCTTATGAAGAATAGATACAAAATTTGATCTTACATAGTTTCAAGAGGTGGAAGTCATACTTACATACTTGACATGAGTCCTAAAACCACGGTTTGCGTACTCCTCACTCGCGTACTTGTTCAACAGCATAGTTGAATTACTGTCTTTCAAGGTCTGACTTATGAAAATGAAGTATCATGAAAATAGAGGCATTCTTGGAAATTTTGTTATTTCTGCCCTTATTGAGCTAAACTGTACAACTTTTAACGTCATTAGTTTTATTGAGACACTGTTGACTTGTGATTTGATAACAGGTCTGCAGAATATGCATTTGCTATGAAGCCTTAAGGTTTCATATTTGAACCATCCAGCTTTTTTCCTAATCAGTTTACCAACTAACAAAAGAATCAAAGACTACATGAAGCATTGAACCATTTCCTTTCGTGTGGTTTCCACAAGACTAGAACATTTCACCATTTCCCAACACCTGCCACCTTCCCCTTCTCACCCTTTGACTCTTGAGGTCTCTCAGCTGAAGGAAATCACCCAAACCAAAACAACAGTACCTCCGTCACACTACAACTTTGTGTCTATTCCATATTTAATTATAAATGGTAACTTTACAGTAGTCATGGAGTAATTAGAAAAGCACAGTGTGGGTTTAGAAAAAATGCAGTCAATCAATACAAAAATACAGAAGAGTAGAGAAATGTGTGACTAGCAGTGCTGGAAATGTTTGTTTTATGGGAGTGGAGTCTAAATTCACCACAATTTCTTACATATCTGTACATGAATAGTAAATTTCTTAAAGTGGCAAAATTTCTCTCCAAATTCACAAATTTCCTGGGAAGGAGCTGTCTAGCTTTCCAACATTTCCACCCATGTTGACTAGTATCTCATCAAAGTCCTCTTGAATTGGATTTAAGTGGAATGACTTTGCTCATTAAATTTATATATCTTTCATTTTGCAAACAGAATTCATTCTTCTGTTACTTACATAATTCTTAGGTTTTACTGGAGAAGGTAAATGTGAAATCTTTATGAGGTAGAGCCATAAAATGCAAAGCCTGCAAGTGATTACATCTGACAAGATTACTTTTCAGTCATAAACTGCTAGTCTACTGCAATTTTGTCTTCTCTAACAGCTGACAAGCAGTTGTCAAATTTCCTTACTGATGAGATCCAGATTGAAAAGGAAAGTCAAACAAACTCCAAGGCTCCTGCGATCGCTGGCTTTTCTGTTTCCACGGATGGCGCGGAAGTGACCCTCACGAAAGATGGGAGCTCAGATGAGAAGTAAGGGATTTGATAAGTGATAGGTCTCCTTTGATGCAATCAGAGAATGTAGAAGAATATCAGTAATTCTGGAAGATAAATCTATTGTTGCTGTGGTTGCTGTTAGCTGTACATCTAGGCCATGATAACAAAGTACAGCTGTTTGTGCACCTTGCTGGTGAGAAGTTGTACACTGTTAAGATTCAATAATCCAACAGCTTCATTGCTGGAGAGTAACTTTCATATTTGTGATTTTCACATTCACCAAAAAAAGATAAAAAACAAAGAAGACACTTTTAATGTTTGAGTTAATAAAATAGGACATGATTTGAGCATCACACACGACAGAACATGCAGTGGCCAGCCCTTTGAAGTAGAAAATGGTTACAATCAACAACTGTCTGAACAAGTATATGAAAGGAAAATATCCGCACAGCACACAATAATCTCGCAGGTTTGGTTGATTTGACTGGTGTTCAAATAGCATCTAACTGCAACATATTGCTCTATCCTCCAAGTACATACATTGCTAATAAAATGTTAGGTATATTTCTAGGGGTGATGTTCTGTTGCTACTTTTACATTTTGTATGAACTTTAATTTGCTGCAAGTATGGTAAAGTGTGTTCAATTTAACCTCAATTTATTCAAAGTACTTTGTGGAATGGAAAATGAAAGGTAGCACAAATTGTGTGATGCATGGTTTTTAATTGCTTAAATCACAAAACAAAAATTATCAAACTGTTGAAGTAAAGGCTTAGCACTTGATTGTTGAGATATGCTGTATCTGTCAGCATTTATATCATACTCCTTCTCCCATTTGAAGCAGCTGTCAGTTGAGCTGTCAGTTGTTGGGATAATTTCTCTACAGTAAGAAAGTGACAAACATGAATTTTATTACCTTATGGTATAATTAATTTGTTACTGAAAATGAGGAAGTTTAGAAATAAAACTAAAGAGAACCATTGGTTTGACACAGAATGGTGTAGAAAGCAGTCTTCAGTACATGCTCACAAAGATGTTCAAACATGTCAAAACAGACTTGTTTGTGTGAAAGCATATACTCCATTATGTTTGGTCCTTCATATTATGACTAATGGTAGCTGTTGTTCAAATTTTGCCAAAGCTGCAAAGAAAAAAAAAAGAAAGTTTATTCTCCTGTTTATTCTATTAGAGTTTGCTCCTGGTTTATTCTTCTTAAATTACATTTTCAGAGTCATTAGTAGACTTTGTTCCTGTGTTCTGTGTTATTAAATCTCAGTCAGGTGTGTTGTGCAGTTTTGGCATTAATACTTGTTTCTCTGTACACATTATTTCACATAAATTCCATTTTCTGAGTTATGTTTTGAAAGGATAT
This sequence comes from Stichopus chloronotus, assembly GCA_021234535.1. Taxonomy (NCBI): domain Eukaryota; kingdom Metazoa; phylum Echinodermata; class Holothuroidea; order Aspidochirotida; family Stichopodidae; genus Stichopus; species Stichopus chloronotus. The sequence goes on along the minus strand of CM037837.1, from coordinate 7,946,347 downwards.
TGATGTACAATTTGTTCTCCTGTCTTTATTGATAAAATTTAATTTTTTTGAATTAATGCTTAAACAAAAGATGTTGACATAGGATTTGTTCTTCTTTTCATTTATCTCACAGAGTTCAGGTCATTTTCAATGTCAACCATTCCGTTGAATTTGAAGAAAATGTGGAACCTGAGGCAACGTCAGGTGACAAAGACACAGATATACCGGATGGCAAGGTTGTGAAAATTTTATGTTTTTTCCTCCTATAAAGTCTTCTTAACATCTTTATCAAAACAGAAATTACAAATACTAGTTACCCCACTGGCAAGTTAGAGAACAATTGCTTGTTTTGTGTGTGTCAATGCTGTTGTAAATATCCAATTAATGAAAGTTAATCAAAACTGGACCGTGCACTAACAAGAGGATAATGCACGATCGGATCTTAATGCAAGCATTGCATGACAGGCTCAACAATGTTCATTATGGTGATATTGCTCTAAAATTCACCGTGCATCCATAGGTCACCTGACTGTAATTGGCCAATAGGAGTTGAAGATTCTTACCAAGTATTAATGAATGCATGATCACAACAGCATCGGATGTATCTCAACTCAATGTTTCTAGCGTTTTCATCAGTTCCTAGAATCGAAACCAGGTAGTTTCTGACCTGAACCCATTGGGTACCCAGATTCCCAATAGAAACATGAGACCTTTTGTTTACGCTTGATCAACAATGTTTCTTAAGTATGTAATCATGCAGTGCTATTGCCATATATATATATATATGAGACTTTACTCCCAACATCATTTATAAAATGACCCAAAGCGGTATCCTCTGTAGCTTATGAAACAAAAATGAGAGTTTCTTAGAAGAGACTTTTATCACATACTACCAGTAAGTAAGGTACATGGAAACGAGGAATCAGATGTTATGTTTGCATTTAAATTTACTTACCTAGTTCGATTAATGTGGCAATAAAGTGTCATCTCACAAGGTTAGACTTAAGCTGTCCAATGTTAAGTTCCACCTTCCACAAATCCACGCTTTTAACATATTAGATGAGGGTGTGCTTGGATTCCAATTTCCAACTTACACCTATGATATCCCAAAATTGTTTGCCAGATGAAGGAAAAGTGCCCAGGATGTCAATTGTCAGAATTTCATATCACAACCACACTACTATTTAATACGAATCAAATGAATAGTGCAGACATCATGTGGAGTATGTGATGAAATTGCAGTTGTATTTTCATTTCATGGTCAAACCTCGTAAATATTACTTTACACAGTTACACTTCACAGTTTCATTAAATGAACATATCAGATGTGATATAACATCCAATATTGACCAAAAGAAGTGTTGTTGTTCACATTATTACTTTACTGTAAACGGTGAAAGACACTTGATATCACTCAAAGTAAGGAGAGTCTGGGTACTGTAGATTTGATTTAGGTGTTAAAAGATGTTCTTAGTTGTGATAGTAAATTTTTTGGCCACAGAGTTCCCAGTTTCTCTCACAGTAGGATTACTACAAGTCACTGCTTTAAACCTCAGAAAAAGAAAAGTAGAAGGAAAATTTCTTTTACTGATTGATGAATGAATGGAATTTTTGAGGATGTTGCACTTTACAGTATTTCAAACGTTTTTAAGATTGCCTCAGACAATTACTTTGAACAGGGTAATAGGATTTGATGTCATTAGATTGTGTTTTTTTTCATACAGGGTCCTCAATGGGAACTGTTATCCCCTCTGATTCCCCCACTTGTTTTTCTTTTTCTAACCTGAACAAATTTGTGTGTCATGTTCTGACATTACTTTCCTCATTGTCATTGAAGAAACTTTTTTTTAACTTTTAAATCACTTCAAGGATTTACCATAGATAAAAGTCTGTTGCTTAATTGACCCACCAGCCACACTGCCCCCCCCAAAAAAAAGAACAATAAGTAAGTGTAAAATTTAGTTAACAAGAAGAGTTGTTTATCTGTTTGGAAACTTTGCTTCAATCCATTCTCTTGTGCTTCGAGAGAGATCATCTCAGTCAGTACTCAAGCTGTGTTTGCCAAATTTCATCACTGCCTTGGCTCTGATCGTACTTATTTTCCATTGCAGAAGAGTTCAGACAAGGTGATCTTTTTGGTTGTCTTTGTTGATCTATTTGCACTGGACAGTATTTGTCATTTGTCTGTTATTATTCTTCTCTTAATTTCTTGTTTCAGTAGTGTAAATGGGAAAGACCATACTGCTACTTTCAGCAGTTGTTGCAAGCAAAAATAGTCGCCTGAACTCTTTTTTCTCGATCTTCTTTTCTCACGCCAGATGAGATCGTATCCGGACTTCCGCGTAGAGCTCACCAAGTCGGGAAAGCCAACGATCGCCGTACAGTGCAGCTACACGACCGACGACGACTTCACGGGCGATGGAGACGATCCTGAGGAAGCAGATGCGGGCCAGGAGGACCTCTTTCTGATTGATGAGGTTTACATGTTTAAAGGGGAAGCCAGCGAAAAGACCTACCGTGTTGGTTCGGAGGTCATGCAAGGGGTAAGTGACCATTGTAGAACAGTATAGTGTGCACAAAACCTGCGCGCACTCCTTTAACCTCAGAAACACTTTCCAATATTAAAGTAATTTCATTTCGTCAAATTTGCTGAAGTTATCAGCACAGTGGCTTCAATCAGTGGATTTCAGTAATTATTGTAGTGCGCAGCACTACAATCTTGTCATTACTGGTCGACCAGCAATTTCTTTTGTTGAGCCTTGTATGGCTCATAACGCCTCACCTGCGCGTGATGTAACTTAGTTCATACAAATATGCATGCGCGACCCTTTAGTAATAGCAGTAAGTGCGAGCTATGGCCGTCTTCAAACCAAAATCTACTAAGGAAAAGCAAATGCCACGACTACAAGAACGTTTAAAGAAGTTAAAGTGATTAGAGAGCCCTGCGGATAAATTTCCAGAAAACGTGATGAAATGTGGTTCGGCCTTTTCCCAATGAGGTGATAAATGTGGAGTGTCAATGTTGTTACCAAATTGGTATGCAATACAGCACCATTGTGTTTAAATATGATGTCACAGAATCGTGTGCTGCTTCACTGCTTTCAAGTGGTTACAACATGGCGTCCTTCTACAGAATCATGTACTGCTCTCATGTTCTATTTCAGTGGTGAAACAGACAGACAGTTTTGACATATATACAGCTAGTACTAGAGTACTCTTTAAAACTCAGAGCAGTACAGGCTTGTGCGACATACGGTATATAGTAACAATAAGTGTTGGCAACTTTACAACGTTATGAGAGAGATCCAATGGAATTTTTGTTTCGTCCAGCGTGATATAAAAAAAAAGAAAAAGTTGACAGGAAACGGCACTGCCTTACCCAACAACTGCTAACTCCTATGAGGAGTGGATCCACAGAGACTGGCTTAATTACTCCCAACAACAAGGACTTAGCCTACCACGCACTACAATTCTGCGTATTTGTAGGCAAATGCAGTTCTAGTTGGTGTTCTTTTTCAAGTGCCATCAAATTGTAATTTTCTTCTGGCAATGCGTTATGGGAAAAACATCAGCCTAAGTAATCAAACCGAGTTCCTGCGGCCAGGTAAAGTCATGAAATTTTATTTACACTTTCCGGGATAGGGAAAGTCATGAAATCTTGTAAAGGTGATGGAAGTCATGAAGTCATGAGTTTTATAAGTGAAATAGTTTTATCTTCTGTCAGAATTGTTGCACCTTCCTTCTTCGATCATATTCTGAAGCATCGTGGTCATGTGGAGGTCATCAAACAGTCGTGGTAAAGCTTTGAAATTTTGTCTAAGGTGCAGAAACCTGTGTAAGACTTAAGACTCCTACTCTTGCATTAAGTCACAGTTGCTGTGGAAGGAAGGACTGTATGTATGTCAGGGTTGACATCTTGTAATCAATGACTAAAACATACATTAGTCTTAGATTTGACGGTGTTACTCAGAGAATGTGAAGTCCATTTCAGGTGGGATTGTGACTGGGACAACCAAAGAAAACAAGCTGTTTCCATCTGGTGATTTTACCACTATCCTGAGCAGGAGACTGAAAACAGTCTGAGACAACAAAGTTGTTTTGCACTCATTGACTGAAAGCAAGCATAGGAGATAAAGCTGTTGGTCATAAATGGTGGCAGGCAACCCGGAGGTTGTGACGTTGATGTTGTAAACTTGCACTATAACAGCAAGGAAAATTGGTAAGGTTAATCAAACATCAAAATGCACTAAAGCAAAGAAAATGTTTATCAAGTAGCAATTTTTACTTAACAAGCTAGTTTGCATGATTTGCATTCTTAATAAACTCGTAATTAAAAAAAATAGTAAAACTCATTATATTTGGAATCCTCACATGTTGCACTTTCTGTGGGTATTTGGGTTCCCATGTATATCACTTTGGCAAAATCCGTTTAAGTTTATTGTTCCCCATGGAGTACACAGTGCCCAGTGTCAGGAAAGAGTATAGCAAGAACAAAGTCAAGAGTGACGTCTGACTATTAATACCTCCAATTCTGATAAAACAGAGTCAACTTTTATCTGAAATTAAATAAGTTTGCAAATAGATTTTTTTTTCATGTGTAAGTCCATATTTTGTATGAAATGTCTCCCCGAATGGGATTCATGTTCTGAATTGAAGCACACTAGGACAGTATCCCCTCCCCCTCCCATCAAATTGTGGTTTTCTTGGGGTCTTAGCCAACAATTATTAAGGTTGTTATTAATTTGTGTCATTGGGAAGTCCATAACTAGGTTCACTTCAACAATGTAAATTTCCTTTTCCTTTCTTCTCAACAGGAGATGTACGACCACCTTTTAGCCTTGCTCGAGAGTCGAGGCATCGACAACGAGTTTGTGGAGAAGCTGTCAGACTTCGCCAGCAGCTATGAACATTCAACCTTCATAAAGTTTCTTGAATCCTTGAACAACACCATCAAAGAATAGAACAGTCTTGCCATCTTTTTACACCTACAATACAAGCAAGCCTCTATTTTGTCCAATATTAAGCATAAACAAATCCCAAGTTGTCGTAAAATGTACAATGTCTCCTTTGGTGAAGGAAAGGCAATGTATTGTGTGTTGAAACTTTCACTGTTTCTTCACGGTAGGTTTAAAACTACTACCATAGACTCAGTCATTTTTTTTATGAATGTTAAGCTCATCAAACTATAGACATATGAAATATTTGAGCAAAAATTTTGATATCATTTTTGAGCTGCCATGTTAATATTCAACATGAAAGATGATATGGTACTGAAGAAAACTGTTGAAAAGAAAATGACGTAGGAATCTTGCACCTTTGTTTTGTTTGTGGGTGTTCCCACACACACATTGATGTGGTTGGTAGGACTTTGGTGTGCAAAACTACTCTGCAAAGGATGGATACCCCACGTTGGAGAGGAAGGGAACTGCTCACTGGAAAGGACGGGAAATCAGTCTGAAGAGGAAAGTGGTCTCACAAGCACACTCAAACCTGTTTACCCAATATCCAAACCTACCATCAAAAGTTTTAATAGTAGAGATAAAGCTGTAATTAATATTCTTTGAACAAATTTCAGTACTGCCTCATATCTACGTGGCACCCTAAATGAGGATAACTTTTCACGCCTGCAGATGTTGTTTTGTGCAGTTGCATGTCGAATCAACAGTTTCATGTTAAAATTATCACCAGAAAACTGCTACTCTCTTAAATTCAATCCATCTATCATACCACCACCTAGCATATTTGAATCATTAACTCTGACCCCATCCACTCAACCCCTTCCCCACCCTTTTACCGTGGCCCTTTTGGTACCATCTTTGCAAAATTTGAATTTGCATAATAAAGAATTTCATGGGTCAGCGCTATATGAATATTAGAATATTCAAACATACATTGCTCCAGTGCAGGGCAATGCAGTAGTCTTTTCGATGGTCACTGTACTAGATTCCTTGCTTTCTCCTCTATCCTGGTGAAGTTATCCAGTGTCGTGGATCCAAAGATGATCTTGTTAATATTTCTTCTCTCTATGCCACAAGTTGCTGACTTTAAATGGGCTATAGTTTTCTTCATTTTACAAGTATGTTTGTTATACTCAAATGAATATTCATATGCTTTGAATAAACGAAGTATCAGTGGACAAAGTTGACTTCTACAAAGTGGAAAAAAAGTTTTAAGAAACCAAATGAAAACTGCTTAAAGTCACACGATTAATATCCTTTAGTTACTATAGAACTAACATTGAAAATGAGATCACTGTATGTTAAATGGAAAGTTACTAGAAAAATAAAAACCTGAGAGAAATGCCTTCGTGTTTTCACATTTTTTATACTTTATTTTGATCTATCTATCCATCCATCCATCCATCCATTCATCCATCTATCTGTTCAAAATTTTTCAAAATGCTTCTCCATCATGTTGTCATGGATTTGTATGAAACTCGACACAATGTTCCGTAAGTGATTGGGCGATTTGGGGTGTTCAACAATTTGGGGGTCCAAGGTCCAATGTGGCTTCTATGGTCCCTTTAATAAAATTCTGTAAAATGCTTCTCCCAGAGTTTCTCTTGTACAATGTTGATGGTTTGTCATAATGATACCCTGTTAATGGTACCTTCAGGGATGCCCCATACAGGCCCTATTGCCCATTTTGTGATTTTTTTTTTTTTTTTTAAATGCTGCTCTTCACAGATGTTTTCATAGACTTATATTAAACTTGGACATAATGAATGCTCCTTGAGTGGAAGTCCATGTGTGGTTATTAATAACGCTCAGTCCAAGGTCCCATGTGGACCCTATGGTCCATTTAAGGAAATTCTGGAAAGTGTCTCTCCTACATATTCTCTTGTACAATGTTGATTATTTGTCATAATGACACTCTGTTAGTGGTTATCTTAGGGTGTTCATGAATTTGTAGTCTATAGTTCTATGTGGGCCCTATCGCCCATTTTATGAACTTCTGCAAAATGCTCCTACGGTTAAAGTGCCCCTTTAAACTGTCACACCATATCTCAAAGATCGCTATCGTGCATAAATGATAATTGAGTAAAGGGGCAGTGTCAGTTGGTGCACTAACTGAAACTCTATACTGCCCTCAGATATGTTGACCAGTATACGGACATTAAAGGGGACTTTGAGTTGTTTCATGAACTTCAATTAGTTTTCACGTACCTGTCAATTTTGTGTCAAATTTCCTTTAGATAAACAAGGCTGCTAAGGAAGATTGATGGTCGAACTAAGCGGATCCCCATGATGTGCCACAAACAAATGACCACCAATGAGTGAGAAGTTAATGATTTAAATTGTTATTGGAAAACTTGTAACCATTCCCTTTTCCCCATTAGTACTAATCTATATACCCACAGCCAGTACAATCCATAAAGAAAAATAAAAATCAACAGTTTTCATAATTATTGGATGTGAATAGTGATGCAAATTATAAGCGCTGTTATTTGGCAGTACCCATCAAAATTTTCACAAATTTAGTAAAAAAGTTCCAACTTCCGCACTGTTGGCGTTTTTGAAATTGTGCAAATTTGTGCAGTACCTGCAGATTCTCTTGTACACCGTTGATCATTTGATATGATGATAGTGGTTCCTTCGATTTGACTTTCTCGATATGTAAATGGTACTTTCGGGGTGTTCAGGTGTGAGCCCCTCCACCCTTGGTGCCCTAGTTTACTTAAATCACTTTGACTTTAACATTTGTTTAACTCTTCCCCTGTACGTCCGCAGTCAAGACCATTAGAAGTATTAAATTATTAACATCAGCTCGACCTCCTTTTACCCAAAGCAGTTCAGCTACTTTAATTTATTGGCATTCCGTATCATTATGCGAATATCGTCAGTTAAATTCCCTCTGTCATTTTCAACATTTTTTTTTCTATCGTCAACGTAGAAAATTCAAACACTTTGGGGGAATATACAAATACATACAAGTACCAATACTTCTTCAAAAAATGTTGATTTTTGAAAAAAAAACAAAAGATGTATATATATTGTATTTATTTCATCGAATTGATGGAAACATAAAAGAGAAAAAAATTTTCTTTTTGTTTAGGTTGTAATGGAATAAAATGTTTAAATTTACCATTTGTAAAACAGATTAATAAACAACAATTCAAGTAGAAATTACAGTATATAAATAAATAATGTTTCTCTGTTTTGCAGGCGAGGAGGTGAGATCGCACCTCAAGGTCTTTGTACATTTTTTTACTGATATTATAAATAAAACAACGAATACTCATCTTTTAATTAAAATGGCATTTAACGATACCGACAAACCTGACTGTGGAGGAGAAAAATGTTGATTTTTGGAAAAAAAAAAAAAAGGATGTATATATATTGAATTTATTTCATCGAATTGATGGGAACATAAAACAGAAAACAGTTTTCTTTTTGTTTAGGTTGTTATGGAATAAAATGTTTAAATTTACCATTTGTAAAACAGGTAAATAAACAACAATTCAAGTAGAAATTACAGTATATAAATAAATAATGTTTCTCTGTTTTGCAGGCGGGGAGGTGAGATCGCACCCCAAGGTCTTTGTACAATTTTTTTACTGATATTATAAATAAAACAACGAATACTCATCTTTTAATTAAACTGACATTTAACGATTTATAACAAACCTGACTGTGGAGGAGAAAATTTATGTACAATTGCTGATGCCAAACCGGTTATAAGTTACTATCTGCGCAATCATTTTGACAATCCGCAACATAAATCGATCTGACCCTTTAAGCATTGTAAACGAAAAAAAAAAAGAAGGAAAAATGGTTTAAAAAAAAATATTTAAAATCTGTCTAATCTTAGAAATAGATATACCAGAACGACTTCAGGCTACAGACTGAACAAATGAAAGTTATTCGCGACAAAGCAAAGTAACTCTCTATTTTCAACATTTGCACCTACGGTCCGAGAATTTATCATCGCTATCTACCTAGAAAACAGCTGTAACCGTTTGATATTTTAGATAACCTAATAATATTCAGGGAAAAATGAGTTTCAACGTTTTGCTGTCTTCGAGTTATATTATCCTAAAATTTGCCTTTGGATTTGTGTTACGTGGCTTCATGAGAAAGCTGTCTGCCATGCAGAGTTTGGACTTTTTATTTACTGTTCCCTGACGTCATTCTTTTTTTTTTTTTTATCTATTTCTATGATTTTCTTTCAAACCTGAAGTGAGATTTTTGTTGCTCAAGAACGTTGACACTTTATCTTACCTCTATGGTGGATCACATCGAGGAATAAGCAGTTACATTTGATTATTCTCAGGTTTCGTTATTTACCATCGTCCTAAAATATTGAATTTTGAACTTTAGTCAAGTCAAGAAAAGGTGCCCAAAGTAGCCAGCTAAGTTTTTGCCTGGCTGTTAAAATTAAGCCCATCGAGTAGGCGTTGTTCAAGTCTAAGAGGGGAACTTAAACAGTGAAAGTTTGACGACTTACACATGAGTATACAGGAATAGTAGTAAAACTTGATAATCACTGTTTATGATGTACTGTGCCCTGAGGGGTAAAATACATTATTTCTGTTTGACAGTCTTCATGAATTTTCACCAAGACGAGTGATGAGCAGATGAGTGACGTCACTTCCTATTAACTGTACACTTATGTTATTATAGGCTACTATAGTAGTAGTATTCCTTGGCTCTATGTTTTTATAGTTCTGCACTGGCAGGATACTATACTGCCAGTAAAGTATAGTACTAATAAAGTAATATTTTACAAATAAAGTATACTACTTAAGTAATATTTTCTAATAAAGTAATAAATTACTACTAAAGTAATATTTTACTAATAAATTACTAGTAATAAACTACTAATAAAGTTATATTATACTAATAAAGTAATAAATTACTAATAAAGAAATATTTTACCACAAGTACCATATTTCAGATGGTATGCCGAATATGTGTTTAACATGTTAGTTACTCTGTTCGCTGTGATCACAATAGTTCTCTTTTCAAAACACAAAATATATTGAAAATTTCAGGATATCACCAATCTTGAAAGTGCTTCATTTACTTTCATTCACGCGTGTTGAGATATACATTCTCAACTTTTTTGCACAACGAACCCTCTCGTTTGCAATTGTGATACACTCAGTCAACAGTTTCTCCTGCCTACGGTAAATAGTACTTCTTTTTATCAATATCGATGAACCTTGATGAACCTATTGATGTACCGCGTAACTCTTTATATATGACACTAATTGATGTCTAGAGGCTTGCTAAAGATCTTTTATATATAACCTTAGTAAATTATACCATGCCAGTTTACCTGCTTCTTTCTGATGCTTTTGTTCTCTCTAAATATTTTTCGTTAAATTTGATTGTAAGAAATCCTTCTCTCTGTTATTGTGTACAAGGTTGTATATGTCACGGCAACTGGGACTAGGAACTTATGGTAGGAGTTGGTATGGTATAGTGCTCATATTGCCAATAGTGTTTGAGGTAGTGAGAAGGGGTTATGGTTTGTCGTTTCTCGTGTATTCGATGCTGTTTTGCTATTACGTAGTGCATTTTTACATAGTACTGTAACGAGTAGAGCGTTCCTTCAAACTTGAGAGGCAGGAGTTTTCGTTCTATACTTCCTTAACGTTCTTGCATCAATTTCTAAGAGCCGAGATATAAAATGTTGACATTAAAATGGTAGATTTGAGCAAATTTTATGATGTCCCTCTGGTATGATTCAAGTTACTTTCTTTGTTTATCTTTGTCTTTACATTCGAAAACCATTGCACCTTTCACGAAATCTGATAATAGTATCACTGTTATGGGGTGACTCACAAGCCCTCTCCATACAACATGCTATGAAACAAAATATTAACTTTTACAAGATTATACTATGATCATCTTAATTTCAAAAGGAAGCAAAAGTAGGTAATGTGACTCGTACAAGAATGACGTCACCGACAACGTTTTTCAAAATTTACTTAATTCAAATGAAAACAATATCTCTCCACATTTAATACTTCAGCAATGGAAAGAGATATAGAGTTGGGAGTTTGGTGAATAATATTTATGTTCCACCCTCTAAATATATTTTCTTGTAATTCTACACTTTAGGTATACTCTTTAAGAATATTAATTGCATGATGTGAGATATAAATGAATGGAATGAAATGCATGAAAATCCTCATATATCAACATAAATAGATTAAGTAGGTTGGAATTATGGCATTTTCCTGGATCATAGCCTTTGTCTCCATAGAAGCAGTGAGTAGGTTAAAACAATAGTTTTCAAGATAGTACTGTGTGCTGTAAGTTACAAAGACTGTATGTTATCAGAACTTACTACTGTGACTGGTTTTCAAGTGACATTAGTGACCATTCGCACATTTCATAGATATTGAAAAAGAGCCCTGTTTATCATCCCCCGCCCAGAGGCGCACTATAGCAAGCCAAATGCCGAATTATTCGAGAAGAGGAGGGTTGTCGGTTGATAAAAAAGGTTGTATCAACCGATAAACCAGACTGATCGACGCCAAATGCCCAGCAATTCGGTAAACCTGGTTATCAGTTGATAGTAAGTCGATGAACTTGGTTTATTAATTCGATAAAGATAGTGTATCAAATCGACAAACTTAGATTTTCGAATTATTGAGAATTTGGCGTTGATAAACCTGGTTTTTGACTGACAAACTTGGTTTATTGGCTGATAAATCTGGTTTTACAATTCGTAAACCAGGTTTATTGTGATAAACGTGGTTTATCAAATTGATAAATCTGTTTTATCGAATTGATAATTCAGGTTTATTAAAAACTTGGCTTGTTGCTTGATAAACTAGGATTATCAGTCGAATTACGATTATCAGTCGATTCGATAAATCTAATTTATCAATTGATAAACTTGGTTTAGCAATTCTACTAAACTTGGATTTTCTAATTATTGAGCATTTGGCTTCCATAAACTTGGTTTTGCGACTGATAAACTTGGTTTATCGGCTAATAAATCTGGTTTATGATTTGATAAACCAGGTTTATCATGTAATGAATGAAAAACTAGGCCTATCAAATTGATAAACCTGGCTTATCGAATCGATAAACTAGGGCTATCAAAAATCAGTTTTAATCGACGACGAGTTTTCAATAATTAGATGAACCTGGTTTATCGGTTAATAAACTTCGACGCCAAACACCCAGTTGCCCAGTAATTTGAAAAACAAGGTAAAAATCGGTCCATAAACCAGGTTTATCGGTCGATATACCTGGGTTATCGGTCGAACAAAAGACAGGTTTATCAACGTAGTTTATTGAGTTATTGGACAATTGGTTTGTCATACCCGTATATGGCTCTGCTTCTTTCTAACAACAAAAGAATGAAACTCACTCCAGGAAGAGTGTCCGCATGACCCACTGGAGGTAAGAGTGAATCTCACCCAGAATGAAGTCACAAATCACTCCAAAAAGAGCGATACTTCTAAATTTCCATGTGCATGAAATTCTGCATTTTTTTCTTCAGAAACTTCAAGTGTCCGTTGTGATACTGGATACTGAATACTTCATAATTTGAGATAATCTTCTTGTGACAGTAAGCTCACTGAGATAGATTAGGCAGTGACTAAATATATAATCAATGATAAGCCATTCTGTGTTTCGTTTATTCTATATACGTCCTTCCGTCTTTCACAGAAGAATACATCGCGATGAAGATTGGTGGGATTGTTCTCCCTGAAAACTATCCTGAAAAAAAAAAGAGAATGAAAAGTATGAGTATTTGCTCATCCTGATATCAACTATTGGCTTATGCCTGTCTTATTGAGATGAATCAACATATATCTAATGTCGATATGAGAGACTGAATCAAATAGAAAGCCTGTTAATCAGCGGAGCAACATTGACCCGTAATACAAAAGCCTCTCTTTATCATTTTTAGCTCCAGCTGAGGAACACACAGTAATTACAGTATGTTGACAATGTGTCAATTTTTCCTCGAAGCACCAAACCTATATCAACATAAATAACGGCATTGCTAATCGATAAAGGCATTCAAACAAAGCAGAGGCCTATATACGCAGAGTTTGATTTAGAGCAAGATGAGCAAAATGCAACTCTGTTAGAAGTTCAAGTCTCTGTGTTTATACGAACGGTCGATAAGAATCAAAGATGTAATCCTGATAGTAGATATTGCCTCATGCCTGGCTTATTGCGACGGAGGAATCGGAACACATTTTTGTTTTCGATATCAGAGACTTGAGCCAAATAGGCTCAAAATATTTAATCAGCCAAACAACATTGAAAGTTCAATGTGTAATAAAAGAAAAAAAAAGCGTGTCTCCGATTATGATATCCATGTAACAGTAATTAACAGTTTGTGGACAATATGTGCCTTCTATTTCTGAGAACCGCCCTATCTCTCTCTATCCTTTTCTGCAGGGATTCTGCAGTTTGAAACATTTGCAAAAAGCAATTACATTGTACCTATGTTGATCACGTCCTCGCGCAACTTGTAATGACAACAAAAAAGAATATAAAGAAAAAACTTAACAAGAACAAAATAGTAAAAAATCTTCAGAAAAATTTACATTCACTACTACTCTTACCAGTTCAGAGGCATTGGAATTGTTAACTGTCCAGAGATCGACTTAGTTATCACGAGATACGATGATAACTATTGTAATTTTTTTGTTTGTACATTTGTGTTAATTTTTGCAAATATTTCTGCACATTTTTTAAATGTTACCAATACTGACATTACTTGCAAGCGTCAATTTATGTTCAACTGACTTGGTTTTTTTTTTCACACACTAACCTTCATCTGACTATTATGTGGTTGTTCCCTTTCTTGGGTCAATCCAACTCCTGAGGGCATGTTGCCATGGGAACTGCATGAATATTCATCGATTGCAAAGGTGGCCACGGTCTGTTTAATGCGAACTTCAGTAGACTCCACTCTACTTGAGTTGCGTCGAAGTCTCAGGATGTGTCTTATTTTTACCTCGTGTTTTTGAAGGGACGGATTTCCTCCGTTTATGTTTCATTGATCCCACTTCTGACACCAGCCGTAACTGTTCACTGTGTCTACGGATCGCTATGAGTTCAGATCCTACGGGATTAGCATTTAAAGTTCCCTGATCAACGTTGGTTTCTTTTGTCTGCCCGTCTTTGATCTGCTGAGGTTTTCTGAGGCTGAGGGACCTGCCATGATTCATCGCTTCGCTCACAGTATTGCAAAACTGGCGACGGCTTCCTTCAGAGTACGTCCGAGGCAATGGAGGTAATTTATTACTTAAATGGCATGTACATTTAAGAACTTCAAACGGCTGAAATATATCAAAGAAATTGAACAAACACGCAAATCATATCCTGTCACACTTATGTGTTAAGAGGCGTATACGACGTCTCTTGCTGTAAGATACAACATCGGAAACAAGCATATGATTGGATGATAAAAATGCAAAGTAAAATTTGAAAAGATCAAGATAATGAAAGAGATTAAACAAAGCAAACTTTTGTTTCAAATCTCGATAAAGTAAGTAAAGTATGTAATATGATCAAGTTTATAATTACTCACGTATGATCTGAATTTAGTATGGAGGTAACTTTATGTTAGACCCTACCTTCGTTGTTAACAGACTAATTAAAGTAATACACCGTTATAACTTGTTTCTCTATGTGCATTTTCTTTATCCCTTCTCTATTTCTGAATGATGAAGCTTTTATTAAATCATTATAACTATACTTTTCAATCTTTACTTGTTTTCTTTTTCTTTAAATATCGTTTATAGGGTACACACCTTGAGTGAAATAGTGACGTCAAATGGACAGAAACCTGGCTCGTCGCTCGAGTCTTGGTAAAACAGTTGAGTGGAGTCAATTTCATTGATCTCTCCTTCAATGTATACAACTAGTAAAAGACAGCGCCAACCGTTGCAGGACTCTGGAATGAAGGTTATCAAAAAGAGAAAGTTACCGCGATCAGTTGTTGACGGCAGTTTCATTTTGTGGCGGTATCCATTTATGACTAGGAGAAGCATTACTTTAAGTACCATGGTGCACAAGTGTTGTTCAATGTGACTGCCTTTGAATTTTAGAAACTTTTTAGTTCTTATTTCTGCCAAAGTTGCATCACATACATGTGAGATATATCAGAGAATGCACGTTAACAATATCAGCGTGTAATCTTGCTAGTTGCAATCCTTAATGTTGAAAAACCCACTATCTACGTGGCATGAAGATTAATTGCAAAAAAAAAAAAAAACGATTCGGTTATCGTTGTGTACTTTCTAACTTCAATACAATAGGACTGTTGTGTTGAATAACCAGTGAGTCAAAAGGCATTTTGGTTTCGATGATTCCATTATGAGTATTTTGAATTTGACTAATTGCGGGAGTTAATGATGTGCAACATTCTTGGTCAAAATGTTTCAGTAGTTTGTTGGATGAAAATTACGATGTACCAACAACTGTATATAGTATATAATTACATCTGCTACCTCAAAATGATGACTTATAGGTAAGCCTATCATGAAGCAACACACTGCCAACAAACTAAATGAGAAATACGGCCAAGGTTCCTGTCTTGAGATTCGATGAGCACATGGTGTTCAATGATTGACTCTTGTTTGAGCTAAATGGCATGAGCCTGCACCAATTAGAACCTCTGGTATGCATTTGCAATCAATATTGCATAAATATGACATAAGGACAAGCTTCCCTTTTGATGATAACATGTTTACAAGGTTTCCAATGTTTAACCCAAAATGTTGACCCTTTTTACCCAAAATGATCTTTGACCTCCACCAAAAACAATAAGGTTTTTCCTCTCACTATAATAAAACCACAAATTAAGTATGAAAATTATTCATTATTCCTGCGTTGAGAAATTGCGTTACGTTTTCAATATTTGACCTCTGGTGATCCCAGATGACCTTTGACCACCACCAAAAACGAGAAGGTTCTTCCTCTCAATATGACAAGCCAACATACAATGTATGCGAAGTATCCATCATTCCTGTCTTGAGATATTGCGTACACAATGTTTTCAGCATTTGACTTCTGGTGACCCCAGATGATCGTTGATTCCAACTAAAACCAATAAGGCTCTTTCTCTAAATATGACAAACCTACATACCAAGTATGAAGAGAATCCATCATTCTTTTCTGGAGATACATACATACATACATACATACATACATACGTACCTACGTACATACGTACGTACCTACGTACATACGTACGTACATACATTCATGATTCACCAATCAACTAGCTGGAAGTTACAATTCATGATAGGTACGGTGTAGCTGACTCACTGTTTCTGTCTAACTGACAGTTTTTGCTTTTATCTGATGGCACCGAGTCGGGGCTCAGAAAGTCATACGTCAAACGCCCATGACGTAACGTTCTACCGTAAGTGAAGACACTGACGTCATCAACAACCATTCCAGAATCTCTGAAATCTAACCACCAGCTGACAGTGGCGGCAGAAAATCCGGGTCGTCTCGTGAGGTAAGCCTTTGAAAAGAAATATCACGAGAGAAGAGAAAAAAACAATGACAACCTGAATTAAAAGTAGAACACCTGTAAGCAAAGATCACTAAAATTTGGAAGCGGTTGTGAGGTCAAGTATATCAACTTTTACTGCTAACCCACAAATAAGACGAAAATTACACAAACATGTTTACAAACACACAGTCTGACGTGCACCCACACACTCATTTACGCACGAATCCACACACGCATACACACCCGAGCTCACCAACATAAAAAAAAAAATCTCCCATGACCCTTCAATTAGAACATATGAAACTTAGTTTACTGTCATGACATAATGTATTGAGGCATAAACATTATGTGGTAATGTCTTTCAGTGGTCCCACATTGTAGTTTGTGGCGAATTCTTTTCTAGGTATAAGGAAACTATTACTGCTCTTCACTGTGTGATATGAAAGCAACAGAGGTTGAGCAAACATTATCAAACGTAATAATTATCACATTTGAATTAAGGGAATACAACAGACTAACCATAGACTCATATATTTGTTTTTAATTACACATTTTTTTTTTTGAGTTATTAGCAATTGACTAACGGCACAACTTGACTATTCAATCATGATGTATATATTTATGAAAATACAACAAAAATTCAATGCGGAATATTATTCTGCTCATTTTTATGAATATTGCAGACATTTAATGCCACCGTGAGTATTGGCTTGTGCCTATTCATGACCGGTAAGGAGCCCCTCGTGTGTCCCGTGGGACCAATGTGTCAGATATCACTTTGAGTATCTAACTTAGAATGATACCATCGACCATTCGATATGGCAGCCAGTATAGCCATTGGCAGTGGGCCCTATCATTTCATCTAAACAAGGGTAGACGAGTTGTTGTTGTACTTATAGACTGTATGTTAAATCATGGTGTCGTTATTACCAGTTTATAGTATTTCTGTCGTTACATGCAGAGTAATACTTCTTCCATGGTTGCTATTTGTCTGTACGTTTGACCATGCATGGAAATTTTAGTCTGGTTTGACAGTTCATTGTCTATTTACAGAAAGTTTCATGAAAAAAAGAAATACATCTACGAAAAAATTATTGTAACATTATTTTGGGGGGAAATCTCCTCTTTTCTTTGCAGGATGGACGTGATAACATCAGTGAACAATGATATTCTTCCGATGAAATTATCGGGAACTGTGGGTTATGCAAAACCCCCCATAGCCGCTGAAATCATCACTTTCTTTAGTCTATTTTTCGCTAACCCTGGGTAATAGAATGTTGATTATTGCTGGCAACAAGTCGAATTGCTCTGAGGGGCCTGAATTAGATTATTTCTTTTTTGAAATTGATAACATGATTCCAGAACGAAAGGTTCCCGTACAGTATAGTAACAATGGTCAGTCATGAGGGAGAGCGAAGGATTCATGGCGAGAAGGGGCTCCAAAGAGTAGACTGTGCGAAATCTTTCTCCTCAAATATATATACTTACGCAAAGAGCCGTGGCACACAGGGACACCTCTAAGGTCCAAATGATGGGAGGGGGGGGGGGGACACATATTGCCATATGACATATATCTATAGGAAATTCACCATCAGTAGGTCAGGGGTGTATGTCAAAAACATCTCCCAGGTCACCGGAAATGAAATTTCCGGGTTATCTTTTCTTTTGTTTGGTACGATCTCACCCGACCCCCTCAATAGATGTGGCTTAAATACGGTTTTAAATAAATTTATTTTTGTGGTTAAAATATAATTGGAGGAACGTGTCTCCCTATCACCCCCTGGCTGTGTCACTAGTGGCATGTGCATTGTTAACATATACTCAGGTTTACTCTATCGTGCAAGAGTCCATTTCAACAACTGAATGATTCTTATCTAAAGGTACGTGAGGTTGAATGTTTTGCTTTCAAGTAATTCCTCTATTGCATCTTTTTGCTGCAAATTTAAGGAAGGCTTTCCCTTCTTATATTTACCATCTTTAAGAAAAAAAAATCAACATGGAATAATATCTGCTAGGTGTTCATGGGACTTACAGTCTGTCATGCAGCTGATGTACATGACAAGAAAAACATCTTGTATATTTGCATTACAGTGATTGTATTAATTGCATTCAGTGACGTTGCAATTTTGAAAACAATGAATAAATAAGTAAGGGTCATTCTCAAGGATTAATAGCTCATCGATAGGAGAAACTATAATGTCATCATTTGAGTGCTACACTCAACAGTAAGCCTATAGGCCTGTTCTTGTGTTTTGATTCATCTTATTTGGATAAAAGCGGTGATCAGGGATTGTGATCTCTGGCTTTATTTTTTTTATCTTCCGTTTAAATATCACCTTGCTTTTCGCTTGTCTTTAAGTTGTTTGATATGATTGAAACTTGCAAGACATCTTTCACACAGATGTGTTATATGGTCGTCGAACTTTGTCGCAGAATTGGTGCGCGGTATACCACAAAGCAGAAATGTTTATCTTGTTTTATACATATCTGAGAAAGATTATGACTATATATGATTTCTTGGAAATTGTCAATCTGTCGCATACATTGTCATATTATGTTAATGCATTATGATGGGTTAAAGGATTGTAAATAAACTATGAATCTTGTTTCAAATGAATATCAAACAGTGATTTACCAATGATTGTCCGTTTCGTTTCCCACAGTAAAATCGCTGAATATTCATACACCCGTAAATGCCATTTTGCCAACCTTTAATGGCTGGTCTGTATTCGTCAGGTTGATTGGAAGACAATCTGTAGTAACAGTCTCTCGTAGTACTATACCGCAGACAGAATAAACGCTTCTTTATCTCTTCTGGATTGAGAGTCCAAGTAAAACTCCTCTTACCGAGCTGAGAAAGAAGTAACGTGACAAAAAGAGACATAAAATACATCAAAATTGCATTAAATTATTGGAGATTCACCTTGCTTTCAAGTACTATCTACAGACGGCAAAATAACTCACTAACTTGAGCTAAAATGTCAACACATATCGAGAGAGATTTTTCATATGCCGACTATTGGCCTTGGATCATAATAAGAAGTTGAGTAAATCCTCAAGCCTGAGGTTTGTAACATTTTTAAGATTCGTTTATGATTGAAGATTGTGAAAAGAATCATTTTCCATGAATCCATGAAATATAGGTTTCAAAGGAGCCTTTTATTTGCTGAGGCCGTTTTGAGGACGGATAGAACTGACATGTAGGACGATTTGTCAACGTATATGCAGTCCGTATATTATCGCTCAATATAGGCTACAATGAATGTATGTTTTCTACAGAGGAAAAGGCACTTCATCAACATGTGCACAACAATTTTGAAAATATCAAATTTAAACACTATCTCAGTTAAAAGTGTCGCACTTTTCTGATCGTGACACGAAAAAAAAAAATGAAGAATCGCTGAGGGCGATAATGTTAAGGAACTAACCACCTATAAATGTAAGATTATAAGAAAACACCAAAAACGCCACTTCATCTTTCTTTCTGTATTTTCTTGATCAAGTGCATGCACTTCGTGAATATACCTGTATTCTATAGTTCATGAAAAAAAAAATGTATTCATGGTTATGAATACAACTCGTGTTTAAAGGACAAAAAACGACGAGATACGAGGCCAAGGTCGATAAAGGTGCATCGTAAAATGAAGATATAGGAGTGGTTCTCTGTATCTGATTTGATTAACTTTGTATTTACTTGCGTGAATTTTCTCGCTTCTACATCAATGTGGTGGAATGAAGTCGAAAAATTACCCCAAGTAAGCCTTTTTTTATTCTTTTAAGTTTCTTAGCAAAGATGTGTAGTAAATAGTTCTTGACAGGTGTGGTAATTGGGTACTGGACAGTAATCCAACGAAAAGGTGCATTCGAGGTTGCTTAACAGTACTTAAAACGGACGTAAATGGTATAAAGCTCTACTGGATAGTCTCAGCCTGGTTTATGCGATAGTCATTGTTGAGAAATGAGTCTGGTTTTCGTATGTATTCTGGAATGATTTCAGAAAATGCAGAATTGTATTTTGTCTGACTCAGTTCACATACGACATTACATTTATTATCATGGGTTAGTGTAATGTTTAATAATCGCCACGTGCAAAATGTTTCAAATTGTACACATTCACGGGTACGAACGATATCATTTAATATGGTTGAAGCTTCGATAAGTGTCTATACTCGCAAACAGACTGGTTCGCTCTAGTCTAAAACTCTCGGATTAGAGAGAGAAAAAAAAGGTTTAATGTTGTTAAAAGATATTCTACTCTTCGGATCATCGAGTTATTTACATTTGAAATTTACAACTTGAAAGAACACAAGATGAAAAGTGGTCCCTAGAGATAAATATCTTCTCATCTTCTGTTATCTCCCCGCAAGATCCAAAAATTGCGAATTCTAAATTTATTTAACTTTGAGAAAGGGAAAATGAGAGGGGGGGGGGGACTTGAAAGGCAACCAAATCGATTTTTTTTAATAAAAGGGGAAAGCTGCTAATAAACTGAAAGATGTAAAGCCATGCGCTGATGTCATTTAGGAATCCAGACCGTAAAACTATTTACAGCTAAATCTGATGTATTTAACATCCCTCCAGCAGAGAATACTAATACGGTACGTCATCATTTTGTAATATACTTAAGCAGCATTAACCACTTATAATACGTTAACATTTATCTCACAAAATTAAAGGAGCCACTCACGTGATTATTTAGTTGCACTGCAGTTCGGATAACACATACGTCCCTTTCAACATTTTTTTTTAATGTGTTCGAAAAAATAGAATCTCACATTCTGGCAGTCACTTTTTGATATAGCTATTCCTAACATGTCCAATTGTAACCTTGCAAGGAAGCACCTCCAAACAAGATTATAAATAATGTCACGTTGGGTTTTCCTTTTTTCTTTCAAGTAGAAGTTACCTGCAGGGCAACCGTTATAACCTGGGACATGTTCGCAATATCTGCTATTGTATCTGCAGTCTTTGTTATGTTGTTCTATAGGTTCTCGGTAGAGTCTACCTAGTTTTCAGGTTTCTCAAATTGAAGTAATCCGCAATCTTCAAAGTGCCATGCTCCTACATATACAACAAAAGAGTTCAAAAGTAGATCACATGTTCTCTGTATGCCCGGAAGGGCGAATTTTGTCTAAGTCAAATACATCTAGCTTCATGTATACAAAGAGACGAGGGTAGAGAAATGAAAGCTCATTTGTATTATTACATACGATGAACCGGATTCAGAGACTTTCAAGCCATAAAAATATAGTCCATGGTGATATATATATATATATATATATATATATATATATATATATATATATATATATATATATATATATATATATATATATGCGCGTGTGTACACGTCGGAGCATCCCCTTCTACCTCTTCTTTTTAACCAATGCACCAGACTCCCTAAAGTGCGCCAATTTTTACGATAACCAAATTGGACAGCGTATGCCTACCTGAGTGTACCTTTGGGGACATCGATCGGACGTTTCTGTCAGTATGGCAAATTAAGCGTGCTGTAAAATACGGGGCCTATATACTGCCAATCTAAGGCATCTTGTCCAAAAGTATAAACTGAGACTAAGGTATTTATAACATTATTCCAGCCTCACAAAAATCACCATGGTAACCGCTGGAGATGGTTGCGTTCATATATATATATATACTTACAGGTCTCGTCACGTATTTTTTTGGCCTGGTGGATACTCCAGTTGTCTCCACCTCAGCTGAAACAGGATATAAATAGTATTATGACGTGAGAATTTTGATAGGAGGTATAGGAGTATAGGAGGTGTAGGAGGTACAGTGTATTCGTCACCATGTAAGCCTACAGCTGTAACCTGTACATCACTGACATTTAATTTATGTGACTGCACAGATGATTATACACATGAAAATATTGATAAACTGATTCATTTAGTTTTAATTGACAGAGTGTATTCATTCATTCATTAAATTTTTAATATACATCAATATATCATTACAAAGTGCATTGGAACAAGTTTTAAAAACAATTTAAAAAAAAACTAATTGGATTTACTTTTATTACAATATTCTTAGACCTAAGTCACATGAATAACATGACAGTGGCAAATGCTAGTGTTGTGAACGAGATCCATTGCAAACTTTATATGATAGGTATATAGAGGTACGATGACGGCAGTGGTGAAGGCATTATTGTTTTCTTATTTAATGGTAAAACTCTTACTGGAGGAGGTACCCATGTTCGTTCACTCACTGTACAGCTTGGCAATGAATCTTATGGGATATCGTATATTCAAGTATATTGTTTGTCCTATGTTTTAAGCATTCGATTGCGGTGTACAGCACAATAAATATATTTTGTAGTCAGTGCAAATGTGAATGTACGGCTGGATGAGAGGCTACCGTACCGGCATAGCTTTTTCTAAAATGTGCATGCTGTAATCTTGCGAAGGATAGTCATGGAACGAGGGAGGGGGGGGGGGCGAGATGGTAACAACGGGAAGCACTCGATTGTTGCATGCAAATGTACCATGCACTGTTTGGATTTGTGTATTCTTCAGAAGAGTCAAATACAATTTATTGCACTGATGAAAGGTTGCTTTGTTTTCTCTTTGCATCTCCCCCCCCCCCCCCCCCCGTTCATTCTCCCTCTCTTTTTCTTTATTCGTGTCATTGAATCTTCCTTGAATTCGAAACAACGAACTCATGACTTTGAAAATTATATCAATCACAGTTTCTTTTCTGTCAATATATGTGGGTTTTTTTCTTCCTTTTAATTTCACGTTTCACCCCACGGCATTGTTATAACAACTGGTTTAAAGGTCACAACTTACACTGTGACAAATTACAGCAAAACTAATGCATGAAAGATTAGAATTGAAGGTAAAAATATCATCTGAACGAATACACAACGAACGTTGTATGATATATAATGCATATGATCACTGAAAAAGTTACAGAATTATTTTCATCAGTACGTAAGTACGTCTATCAGTTGAATCATGTGCTTTTATCCAACACACGTTGTTTTCACATGCATATGGCAAAAGACTTGATCAAGTCTAAGATGTGACGTCAGGATACCATCCAATTGCGTTTCAACATTTGTATAACACTATCAAAAATGCTGCTCATTCCTAGTCATTATTTTAACACGATCATCAGTTGCTATACAAAAGCTTGCTGTGACGAAACTATTGACCACTTAGAGAAAAAGAAATTGCACCTTAATAAGTCTGGAGATTTTTTTACATTTTTTTTTTTCGTCACTTTTTTTTCTGGTTTTGCATTGCTTTCTCGAGCAACTGAAGAAACACGAGTACTTCATGGCTTCATGCGTCTTATCGACTCCCAACATAAAAGTAATGAGATTTAAGAGACACTTAAAAATCAAGCCTGTAAAGAAAACCTGAAATGAGAGCGGAAAACGAAGCACATTTGATTGGAATTACTGTGGGGCTTATTGCTACACGCTGACGTCCGCTGTCCCCTAAATAAAGGAATATACCGGTATATATAATCTTACATAGTTAATGAAGAGTGTATGCAATAAAGAAGTTAATCACACTGACAAAATGACGCAAGAAACGAGCTTAAAATCACACGAAATACAGTGTCTGGCCTCATCGAGCCATTCAAAAATAGGAGTATAGGCTATGTATTGCTGAAAGGCATTATATGTCATGTTATATCACAGGAAAACACATGTAAGTTTACACTCCGCAACCTAAAGGGTTTGTTCCACATTCATAAATTGCATTTAAGATTTCTTTACCCCCACCGTTTCAAATCCAGCAAAGCTTCTTTGTTTCTTTGCTCATAAGGCTACGTGAAATCTCTTTCACAGTTATTACCTGTCTGATTTCCCGACATAATTGGATTTATCATCCAAACCAACCGGTATCTATCAGTGCAAAGTCATTACAGATTCATCGGCTCATCTGCAGGCAAAGAAATAAATACGAGATAGACGATTCGTAACTAACAGCGCCAATCAGAGGTATGGCGGTATGCAATAAGAAGCAATAAGATACGGGTAAGAAATACGCATAAGCGTGTCTCGTGCTAAGTTGACTCTCCATCCCCCTCCCCCCCCCCCCCCCGCACACACACTCCTAGCTCTCCCATCCAGGCCCTTCGTCAACGATAGCGAGTTCCTGGACAGCGCACGTCACAAATTAGGGACTTCTCTACTGACAATTGAAGGGGTTCTTTTGCAACGGTAGAGAGTAATTTTTCACTGCAAAGGATTTTGAACCTCATTTTTCTAAACGCAAGATATTGCTGTTTTAAAAAGGACTTCTCTGATCAGAAAAGATTACCAGTTGCCGCAAGGTTACCGAAATACCACGTGACAGTAGCATGGGCGTCAGCAGGTGGGGGACAGGGGGACATGTCCCCCCCCCCCACTTTTAAAAGTGGGGGGAAATCATATCAATTGTCCCACCCACTTTTCAGAGCAGTTATTAAAAAAGTCACATGCATATGGGCGATTTTCTATCACAATTGGGATGGACGCTGTGTAATTCGTCTCCCTTGGTGTCAGAGTGGCATCTTTCTACCAGTACTTTCTCTACTTTCTGTCGGAATTTAGTTTTGTGAGACAAAACTCACAGATCTGGTTCTGATGTAACTAAAAACGACTCAGGAAGGCCGTCTCGTGCGATCTAGGGGGTCTTATGTACCTAAAATTTTCTGGTAGCTACGCGCCAACTAATGGTGGCGCTCCGCTTAGATAGTATAGCGTCCCCCTCACTTTCTGATACCTGCTGACGCCCATGGACAGTAGCAAATTACAGTAAGAAGCCTTTGTTTTTCTTTGAAATTGATGACAAATTGGAACAGCAAAATATTGTGCAACTTTATAATAAATTTTCTTTTAAGACAGACACTATTATAAGGAAATACAAAAAATAAAAGAAATAAAAAATACAGAGAAGAATGAAATAGTTGTGCCTAAGCGACGTCACAAAGATACGACACTAAAATCCACCGTTTTCAAGTTGAAGTAACTCAAAACTTCCTAACGAAATATGCTATTGAAATACTATTTTTACGAACAAAGAGAGAAACTATTCACAATTTTTTTTGTGATACATCAATTTCTTCACTGGACAATCTTTTTAATGTTTGCGTTGAAATTGACAAAGAAATAGAATCACAGTAATAGATCTGTGAAAATAAAAATGATCTTAAGCATATGGAAAAACACTCCTAAGTGGCTTGATATAGAAACTATAACAGCAAATGGAGTCCTACTTCTCCCTTGTGGTCGGTGGTATGTAAATTTACGTTTAAAAAATGACGAACCATTCAATTATGTTCAATGGAGGCTAGTTGTCTTCCAAATTTGAAGTGATTACATCACCTCATTTGAGTCCAGATCTAATCTAAGCATTAATTGCTACACTGTAGAGGAAAAAAAAACAATTGAAAATCATTCTAAGTAGAATAGCACACCATTTGGAGTAAAGTCGCCAATTCAAGGGTAGAAACCCTTTGTGGAATGATTTCTCTCTTTTATTTGTAGAGAACATATGGGTGAAAAAGATCTATTGATAACATGTTTGGAAATAAACTTGGACCGTAAAGCGGTTATATTATCGAACTTACAAGAATACGTTTCGGGTTTTATTATTGCATTGGAGACAATGGAGGGGACGTGTCATTCTATGGGTGTACTTGTTACATCACATTGATAATACAATGTGTGATATCGCCACCATTGTGATACTCCTAGATGAGTGTCACATTGGCAAATATATAATGATACAGTAAAGGATTACATGAGTGTGGTCTACATGCTTAAAACCTTATTACATTTAATTTGATAAATGTGGTTAAAATGATAAATATGGGGAACCAAAACAAATTGACTTATTGAAATATTATCATTCGTACAAAAGTAACTACATTTGATCAGGTTGAAGCCATGCAGAGTAAACAAGAAAGGAAAAGGAAAATTAGAATAAAAAATTGAATAACATTTTGAATTTATTCTGGAAAAACTTATCTAAGCTACAGAGTCCTACAAGTATATACACTTTTCCTTTTAGCGTTTTAAACCCATCTCGGTGATTTATTAAAAAGCAAATACTGCGACAGAGTTTATCACAATTGTTTGGTATATGAAAGTCGGCTGCCGCAGATAGTACCATGTTTTTCTCTTCCAATTTTTGCCCCTAGTTTATATAATTGCTACGCAGGCTATAGCTTACATGTCAGCATCTACTCCTCAAAACTATTTCTGTGTTATGATCTTCATCGTCGTTGAAACAGTGACGAAACTATATATGCATCAAAATAATCAATATAGCTTTATTACAACAACTATAGCTGTTACATTGTTTAAAGTTTTTCTTTCTTCTTCCGTCTTGATCCTGCATACTTCCCTTTCCATAGTCTTCGTGTTTTCCTCTTTTCAGTTGCACGGAAACACAACTCAAGGTCATGTGCATCGCAATCACGGTTTCAATGGTATGTATGTATGTATGTATGTATGTATGTATGTATGTATGTATGTATGTATGTATGTATGTATGTATGTATGTATGTATGTATGTATGTATGTATGTATGTATGTGTATATATATATAGTTTTAATCTTCAGCTATTTTGAGCTGGTATTACTCACTTACTTCTGTTACAGCTGTCTTTGTAATGTACTGACTTGTATTATCATTTTGCTACTTTGTCTTGACGATGTAAGGTGTATTCCTACGAAATATTGGCGTAATATATTTTATTCATCATGAATTTCAAACTCATCGCTATTTTCAGTTGAATATATATATATATATATATATATATATATATATATATATATATATGACAGTAGAATCCGTGGGTTGGTATATAAATACAGATAGCAAAGCATAAATCACATGCGTCCATATAATGGATGAGAGTGCCTTAAATACCAACATAATATATAAGAGAAAAACGTGGTCTGATATTTCGAGGTCCTACCTCTTCCTCAGAGACCTGAGTAATGGAACAAACGAAAAATACATCCTACAACGTAAACTC
Organism: Stichopus chloronotus; assembly: GCA_021234535.1. Classification (NCBI taxonomy): domain Eukaryota; kingdom Metazoa; phylum Echinodermata; class Holothuroidea; order Aspidochirotida; family Stichopodidae; genus Stichopus; species Stichopus chloronotus. Next base: position 7,918,909 of record CM037837.1, on the reverse strand, counting down.
AGTTAAAATGCCTAGATCTCTGTTAAGGCCCCTGGTATGGCTGTTGATGCGTAGGACTTAATGAGCTCACCAAACATTTCATGCTTAGGGGACTATCCTCTAAAATTCATCAGAAAAAATATGGAGAGGGCCAATAATATCTCTAGACAAGAATTCCTACAGTACAAACTTGCAGCCCCACCTGAACGGATTCCCTTCACAACTTTTTTTCACCCCAATATGAGAAATCTTTTTCAGAGTCTTCGATCTCTGTGGGCTATCCTCCAAAATGACATCGCATTAGAGGGCGTTTTTAGGCATGCGCCCCTTCTGTCTTTCACACAGCCCCCAAACCTCAGAAAAATTCTTGTACGTAGCCAAATTCCAAGGCCGCTAGCTCCCTCGGGTAACTCTCCATGCAAAAAACCACGCTGCCAAATATGTCGCCACTTCTGTACTTCTTTCCCTATGACCCCTCCAGGGACTACCCTCCATTTATACCCTGGTAATTTTAACTGTGATTCTGCCAATATAGTCTACATTCTTTTTTGCAATAAATGCACTGAAGGCAATTATGTTGGAGAAACGAAGACGAAATTCCGACTACGTTTTAACAACCACAAACACACTATTTTACAACAGCTCAAGGGATATTCTGTAGCCGAACACTTTTCCTCCCCGGGTCACACAATACTTAATCTTAAAATCTGTATCTGGAAAGGCAACTTTAAGAATGACGAGACACGTAAAGCTGAGGAGTGTAGGCTAATCCTACGCATCAACAGCCATACCAGGGACCTTAACAGAGATCTAGGCATTTTTACTGAGTTTACGTTGTAGGATGTATTTTTCGTTTGTTCCATTACTCAGGTCTCTGAGGAAGAGGTAGGACCTCGAAATATCAGACCACGTTTTTCTCTTATATATTATGTTGGTATTTAAGGCACTCTCATCCATTATATGGACGCATGTGATTTATGCTTTGCTATCTATATATATATCTATATATATCTATATATATCTATATATATCTATATATGTCTATCTATATATCTATCTATATATCTATCTATATATCTATCTATATATCTATATATATATATATATATATATATATATATATATATATATATATATATATATATATATATATATATATATATATATATATATATATATATATATATATATATCAGTGAGCCTCTTTGCAATGCCTTCGTCATGTATGTCAGCACTTGAGCTTTTCTTAATTAACTTTTCTGATACCGTGGCCTAGTTTGCTGTTCGTATTAGGCTATTTCAAGATTTGCTGTATCATACATAGGCTCAAGTCATCTGCTGCTTGCCAGACCGAAAACAAGTTAAACATGTCTATGAAAAGTGTTAGCCAAGATTGATTCGGGTTTTTTTTCTTGATATACGTTTAGCACATTATTGATATAAAGAGCTAACAATCTAAATACGGCTCACACAAGACGAGGAACCAACTACAGCGTATGTACTCACTGGGTTTTCAGTTTATCTCTGTCTAAATACCGTATGCATGTAACAGTGAATTCAATATTACGCGTGGGCATATTGAACTTAGCCGTTATAAAACTCTTACGTCTTATTATGTAGGGAGAAAACATCACTGGCATATTATTATTATTTTTTTTTTTGTATTTTTCTTTAAGAGACTATATTGTAGGCATATGCAGTTTTTTATGAGATTGCTGATTTATGAGATCGATTGTACTGGTTATTAAAGTATACTTTTGTTAAATGCAAACAGAGACTAAAGTCAACAGAATATTACATTCAGTCAAGTTCATTTGGTTTTATCATTAACATTTTATAGAAGAAAGAAAGCTGTTACCCTCTCATGTTATAAAAGCGGGAAATGTTATTCTGTTGAAACACCGTCCATGCATGGGAGTGACAAATTTATTCCCATTTATCCAGATGCTCTTTCTTATTTTCTCCTAGCGATTCCTTGTTTGTCTCCTTTTTTTCTGTTTTGTTTTTCCCTCTTTGGTTTTCATCCGTTGTAGACATGATTATTTTGGGTACGTATTGATTATGATCCATCCATTATTGATTATGTAATGCTTTCTGAGAAGATATCTGCGAGAATTTTGCTTATTAAAAAAGAATATTTATATATCTAAACATTAATCTTCTACAGTAAACCATTCTGTACATATCCCTAAGTAACACATTGAAATTGTATGCTACATGTCATGTATGAAATATGTATGTTCCTCAAAGAAAGAAATATACTTTGGAATGAAAAAAAAAGAGTTGTTTACTTTGTTGAAATAACATGGATGGAAGTAACAAATTTGTCCCCCTTCTTGAAAGTGCCATGGTTTACAGGGAAGATTCTACCTTGGCAGCCTTAGATTTTCACTACAATTTGTTACGTCTCTTTTTATCGACAGATAGCCTAAGCAACATGGTAATCACAGTACGTTTTTGTTAAGATGCATTTGATCGCATGTCATATGTATAAGGTATAGCCAAATGATGCACGGCGTGCTAACTGTTAACTTGTCCCACTGTTATTCAGGCTGATATCGCATGTAAGAATCACAAGCACATGCAAACCGCCGTAACATGTAGACGATGTTATAACCAGTCTGAGTCGCTACTGACTTTCTTTTAAAATTTTTTTAAAGTCATTGCATTCACGAAAGTAGAAAGCAACGCACCAGCCATTAGTAAAGTCATATAGCTGCCTGAGCGTTAATAACACATAAATCACTCAAACAATAGCATACATAACCCCATGTTGACGAGATATCAATATGCATATATTTACCATATGAATAAACACCACAAATAAATGGAGACGTATCTATCTCTATATGGAACCATACATTTTTTTTTTCTCTTCACAAGAGTTGTGAGTTACGAGTATTTCTACAGCTATGATGCATATCGGACGAGAAGATGGAGAAGGGCATGCCACGTAGGCAAGCGGAGGTCAATAAATCCTGAGATGAAGAGGAGAACCCGCATCTTAGTGAGCAAAAGAAACCACCAGAGAACTGTTTTGACAGCGACTTTTTAAATAAACATGCCACAATTAAGGAAATAGCATTCCGAAGACAATGTAGAACATTTTGCCGTGTGATTTCGTGGAACGAAAATATCCCTTGTAAATGTCCTTCTGGCGTTTACGCCTCTTTTCACGACGAATCTTCCGATTTTCGATTTTGTTTCCTTATTTCTCTAATTAAATTTAGTTTAGGCCCGCTTACAAGATTTCAGATAAATAATGATTTAAGAAAAAAAAAAAACAGCCTACACCGCCGACTCTTCATCAGCCTAATACTATATAGATAATTAAATAAACAGCAATGACGTCACTAAAATTACACAGAAGCTGCCTCTCCTTTTTTTTTTTAAAAAAATATTGTTTTGATAAACTATCCATTCAGAGTTACAGTAGTCATTAAAACCAGCCAGTTAGGTCGCAACAAGATGATTTCATTTGTAGTTTTTTTTTTCTCTATCTGAAAATATTTATCCGTAATGTAGTGAAATCATAACAGTAAAAGTGGTGCAAGATAACTCTAGCAATCCTAACCGCAGAATTTACTATATATGGACACGTGGGATGGTGTGTATGAAACGTGAGTAATTCGAGTTGCACATTTTAATAAGAACATAAGCAATATTGATTTATAAAAAAAAAATAGAAATAAATTTACGCGATCCAAATTGTATTGAGGGTCACTGGTTGCTGAGGTAAAGGGGGGGGGGGGGTCGAAGGATGAGAAAGGTATCCAAAACTTGCAACTCCGAACTACGTATTTCGTAATTTCATGCGGTCGTTTATTTTTTGTTTGCAACATCAGTATGCCTTTCCAAACACCCGAAGTAAATAGAAATTGTCAAAAGTTCAAGTTATAAACATATGGAATTACTCATTTATCATTAAAGAGGATGAACAAGAAGAAGAAGTAAGAGACCTGTAATTGGTATAAAATACAAAGGAAATAATTGATTCCCCTTCTCTCCAGTAACAGTTCGTTCCTGGCAACTATGTGTTCTCATTCCTATACCCTCTTGCATTCTCAAATATATATTAATTAATTGGAAGCAAAATGACTTCTGCCGACCTTCAAATCCATAAGAACGAACACAGCGCAGTAAAAGACAAGGGTTGGGAGTGGGAGTGGTTTGTATACTTTCACTTCGGTTCGACCGTCCATGGTTTATCAATGTCAATACATCAGTGCATTTGTTCGGCGTGATGGAAGACACGTGATCGGTGGTTTAGAAATTGTTCAGAATTGCTTGTAATCGTGATTCTGTTTCAGGGAACGATATAGATGAGGGAGAATCAGTTTTAATTGCTTCGGTATTCGGTTTCTAGTTTCCAGAAACATCACTTACATAATCAACTTGCCAAATAGCTTTCAGAATAAATCTTGTGTATTATCCCATACAACTTTAATCTGCAACTGTCTAAACTGGTGGTACAGTGATGGGTGGTTTGGTGAGGGGATAGGCTGGCTGCTATGGGAAGGGCAATGGTCATTTTGAGAAGGGGATGGGTAGTTAGGGATTGGATGGAAGATTAAGTTAGGGTATCATGTGTCGTTGGGTTAGTAAATGGGTACTTTGGGAAGTTGTGGGTGTTTAGGGGACGGGGGGGGGGGGTATAAGTGGTGATGGATGGGAGGAGGGGAGGACAGGGATGAAAGGTTGGCACGGAATACCTATAATAGGTGAAATAGGTCTAAAAATTTGATGGTGGTACCCCCTTTACAACCCTTGTTCAGACCAACCATCACTCATCTCATGTTTCGCCTACCTATGAAAATGTTATTGTTTGACAGTTTTTTTTCATTAATGTGGTTATCATTTACATCTACTTTATTATGTAATTATCACGGTTGTAGCATACTATGTAAGAAACTGTTATCCCCAGAAAGTAAAATTGTCGGAATTACCTTTCTGGAAACTTAGATAGTATATTAAAGCTGAGCCCCTTCGATAATTGGGGGCCTAAAAGTATATTTACCCCCCCCCCCCACCAATTTGTGTAAAGTGCACCAAAAAATAAATGAGAGAGGAAGCGTAATTCAAATTGCAGACATGAGGTACCTATTTCGAAGCTGGGTAAACCGTCACCGGCAGCTTAGAACACCGTCGGGAAATTCTGTGTCAGTCTGAGTTCATCTGGGGGCTTGTAAAATCCCAAATGTTCTCGTACGCTCCGAGACAGCCAATGGCTCTCAGCTCCCCCCGGGCCCCGGTTCTGAAAAACCTTACTTATTTATTAGTCGTGGACTGATCCATTCAAGAGGGGCAAGGGATGCTTAGCCACCACAGTAAAAATGAGGTGGACTAAAGGTATGTTCAGGTCTAATGTTTGCAATAAAAAAGAAAAATGAGAGGATGCTTGATTAATAATTATGATTCTTGTAGCACCTCAATCCATCTGTTACGAATTACCATTCTCATAAATTGATTTTTTCCATATGAATATAGGAATTGCAGACGTGAGATCCCTATTTCAAGACTGGATACAAGCAGCTCAAGTACACCGGGAAAGTGCCGTTTCCGGCCATGTGAGAGGGTTTGAAATGCCGAAAATTTTCTTAGACTCTCCGCGCCAACTGATGGTGGCGTTCCGCTTAGACAGTCCTGACGTCACTCGTCCCCCCCCCCCCCCCCCGTTATTTTGTTTTTCACTCCTCCGCGCTGATAGTGCCCTTCCGTTGAGACTGCATGCGGAGGCTTCGTTGTAAGATCCTGGATACGTGCTGATAAGCTAATTCGTATTGTCTTAATTCATGCGTTCCAATGTGAGCACGCATTTGGAGAACATATCCCTCGCTAAAGCATCTTAAAAAAATAGGCCTATTCACAATAAGTACATGCAAGTACGCGTAAAATGCACCATGGCCATCTGTAACGGATGATTAAGCCATCGGATTCCTTTCATAGCATACTTACATTGAGAGTTTTGAGTTGCTGATCACTCATGAACATCCGGCAAAAGCCCCAAGCTCATGATCCATGAAACACCTTAAAGTTTTACAGTTGTGTACACACCAAACTGTAACCGGTTAAGACAAGGATTTGTATCGTTCTTATTTTTCCTTTTAAATTGATCATTTGCGTCAAGAATAAAAACTCTTAAATTAAATAAAATAAAAAAGTAGAATCGGTAGATCGAGGAGGAAGAAAACTAAAGCAGTGATTATTTGCCTTTCCCTGCTGAGTACACAAACTGAGGATGAACTATGAAAAATCTTCGGATTTGTGCTTTGCAATTTGTTTTCAACATTTGGCAACGACAATCTCTCGAAACAGTGGGGAAAAATGAAACAAAATTATAAAAATTATTTCGGTCTTATATATATATATATATATATATATATATATATATATATATATATATATATATATATATATATATATATATATATATATATATATATATATATATATCATACGAGAATATCAAAATAAAATGAAATACATGACTTACCCTTAAACTTCATTTTCTTATTATCGTTTTGTCGTGTCGGTGTTTCTTACCACCAAAATAATTTGCCTTTGTGACTATACTGCAGACTCGCGGTAGGCCTACTGTTCGATATTCCACAAAACACGCTGGTGTTTATTATCATTCTCAGAGCGAGCATACACAGTCCGTGTTTCATGTGCAATTGCAGAAGCGCTTGACTGTGGCATTCAAGTTTAGTTAGACATCTCCTGAAGAGGCAGTGATACACGTGTGCATACAGCTATTGACTCGGACCGAAATATTTCGATTTTCTTGGCTGTGATCTTCATCTTCTCTGCCTCTGGATTGTCTCCGAAGTGAGTGGAGCTCGCTTGCAATATAGGTCTGTTCATAATAGATGATACGTCATCTGGTGCTATAGTATCGGTTATTGTTAGGCCATTGTTCCAAACTAGTGATAGTCGTGAATCAATAAACATTGTCTTTTTTTTTCTCTCTTTCTTTTGACTGAGACCGACTGCAGTATCTGTGTAGACCGGAAAAAATGAAGACGATGAGCGTTATGAATGGACAATTGAGGTTCAACTTAGCTTTGATCTTGACCTGGACAAAGTTACTTTCTTAGTTACATGGTCGTGTCCCATTGTCTAAAATTACTGGACGTCGTATGTCCAGCTAAGCAGTGGAGACTGGAAATGATTGGACAATATACCATAGGCCTTTCTATTTATATGGATGGTTATGTTTGTATTGTTTGAATATATCTGGCATATTACATCATGCTGTGCGGCCAATGGCAAAATCTTGACTAAGCCAGGAGCAACCAAACACGGGCACATCATTTTGGTAACAATTAAAGTGAATGGTCCTTCGCAAATTCACTGAACATACATTAACTCATACATGAATACCGGTGCGTTATAATAATAGACAATTTGCTGCGGTGTGATCCAGTAATATAAAAATTAAGGGCAACAATTCATATATTTTTGAAGATCTTACTCAGTGTAAAGTGCATATGTGAATGTAACTGGTGGCACTCAGATCACGTTTGCAAGTTGAACACGCTATCAGAGTATACTTATAGCATTACTTGCCCCACATTAGCTCTGTTAATGGATACGGGACGTTCCAGTGAAGAGGATTGACTTCATACGTAGTCAACAGTATCGAAACGTTTTTTTTTTTTTGTTGGTCATAACCATATCTCAATGGCATTTTTCCTTTGGACGTTATTTGTTTTGGGAGAAAAATCTATTCCAAACTGGTACATCGCATTATGGAAAATTTGTGATGCGGCACACAGACACAATTAGATCACTTGAAGCAATTCAACAACAAAAATGATATTAAAAAAAAATGATATCACAAAAATGATATCATAAAAGACATTCATGAATTAGCAAAGAGGGTTATCATAATTCAATTTGGGGTGACTGCATTTTTCCAGTTTAAATAATGCACTTTTGAAGTTCTTACAAAGACATTTTGCAGTAATTTGCCTAAGTTACACATAGCGTTTTGTAACCTATTTGAGGAGGCAACCGTAGTAATTATTCTTGACCATGTGTCTTTCCTCAAACACGACTGAAGTCATGAAAATAAAAAAAAAACATTGGCGTGGGTTTGAAATGCCTGCAGTGAAAATTATATTATTAACTTGTCAGAGAGCATGACATTTTCACACTGAAACTGGTAGCCACTGTTAACGTTATGAGGGGGCTATTACAAGATAATTGTTAAAGGTATATACCGTATATCTACTATTATTGTAGCCATGAGGTACTGATGATCAGGCATTTGGTAGCATATCAGTACTTCATTGCCTCAAGTGTTCTCTGAAACCTTGTAGAATTACGTCTTCAGCCATGTCCAAGCTACCCCGACTCTATGAAACTAGTAATTGATATCTTTCAGTTTTCCGTACCTTTGCTTAGGTAGTTCAGTGGTGGTTACATTTTTTTTTATTTAAGGCTCCCCAAAGTTAGTGAAAACAGACAGACTCGTAATTATCACCGACAAGTTTTCTCAACTGTCATAAAATGCGATAACTCCCAACATTATAAAACCACATCACTTACACTTTAACCATGCAGGGCACCATCAAGTCCAGTCATGGGGGAGGGGGGGGGTATAGCATTGCCATACTTCTATGTTGTGTTTAAGCGGAGCGCCACCATCAGTTGGCGATGAGCGTGCCTGACGATTTTAACCGAAATCACCGGCCAGCTTTCAACAAATCAGTATTATTTCAGAACCCATTTTTTCCGATTATATACGCCTCCCCCCCCCCCCCCCGCTTCCTACAAATAAATGAAGCTTGAGTACACTGACTTTCAATTAATTTTGGGGTGAAATATGACTCGGGAGCACGTGCCCCATGTCCCACCCCCTCCCCATTGCAGCGACCCTGTCTTCAACTCGCTGTTTTCGAACTGCATCAGTCTGCAGTTGACAATTGATTGCATAAAGTATGCACTCTCTGGCTATAATTTAAAAGAAAATGAAAACTTTCACCTCCGTCGTGGGCCGGGTAAAAAAGGGTCAAGTATAAGAAAACTCGTTCCCCGTCCCCGCCCGCAGGAATTTTTCCTCCCACACCATTTTTTTTTACTATCAAAAGTAGGATTTTTTATCGAAAATTTCATGTCCCAAGACGAAAATCATCTCTTCAAGTCTTTCACAATGTCTTTGCAACATAGTAGTCATTGATACAATGATGAAGCATGTAAAAAAAAAATGCTGCGCTGCCAACGGGCTTCCGCTGTTCTACGTGTAATTTTTTTTTAATAAGAGCGTCCGAGAAAGGATTTTTTTCTTGGCCTTACGGTATTGTCTTTATTCGAACTTCACATTCTACGATATAGGCCTGCAGACGTACGAACATCTGTATGAATCATTACCGAAAACTAAAGAGTAAGAGACATAAATGTATTAAAAGTTTGAAATAATACCCTGAAATATAACTTGAAATATTTCAAATCCTTTTCCTTGGCCAAAAAAACAAAAGTATTTCCAGCGCCCGATATGGGACTTGAACCCATGACCCTCAGATTAAAAGTCTGATGCTCTACCGACTGAGCTAACCGGGCAACTCTAGTAAGACGTGAGATCAATATTACTTTATAGCCCTCTGCAAAATTACTTCGAAAAATATACGTCTAATATTTATCTGGTGTACATTTAATGTTGTTATTATATTGAAATTTGATTTGATCGCAAGGAAATGTGCATTTTCGATGGCTTTCGTGCTGATGGCATACTCATGAGCATATTATTAGCCAATTTTTGTGGCTTCGCCTCAGCCTTAGCGTACTATGTAGGCCTATTACTGTTATTATATTACTGACGTTACTCAATGACGTACGGTGAGACGATGTAGTACATCCCCTAGATCAGCTGGTATGGTTTATTTGTGACCTCATCTGTCACAAAATAGTTTGATTCAGCATCCCCTCAACATGTAAGTTGCAGGTATGTATATATATCTTGCTGTTCTTTATCTCAATTCTCATGCAGTTGTGTGGCGTTAGAGGTCTTATAACTTATAGGCCACGCCTACTTCATAAGTCCCACCCACTTCCTGTAAAGAACAAGTTGTGTGCGGTGACGGTGTTGATCTGGCCCAACACTGTGTCTATCAATAGGTGAGAATCCACTGAGAACTTTGCGCGACCGAGAAGGGGATTTTTCTAATATCTCCATAATCCCAGGGAATAAGTTACTTAACGTTTATCCGTGTTTTCAAGCATTCCGATGTGGCTGCGATTGTAGGTCAGGTGGTGTGCACAGTGACGGGACGGTCCACTGAGAGTGAGACTCAAGTTGGCTTATTATTCCTGGTCCTAATTGCTCACCACCCTCCCACCACACCCGGCAATCACAAACGTTCACGGTTTATCAGCATTGTTACAAAATTTTAGCGGAGATTATGAACCCTACTGAAGTTCTTTTCTGACAACACGATGGGAACCTGATGATTTAAATGAAAAGTTCACACCATGCGACTATCGAGTAGCCAACACTGAAGGAAGTTGACGAGAGCCAGCTAGTATTGGTCAGCGGTTCTTGAATAGACATGTATCCATCACAATAGTGCATTTCCTACTCAAGTCCTTACTGTTGACACATGAGACTCCCTTTTGGGCAAATTCCATTAAAAATGTGAAGTCAAAACTGATCTTGTAAGTGCAAGATATAGGACCTAAGCTGGAGGCAAGTGTCGTTGTAGGTAACTTATAGTGCTCTGACTTAAAGGACCTCAGTGAAGTCAGGGATATCCAGAACGACATAGTTTCCATTTAGAAATTTTGGAAAATTAATTCACTAAGCCCTTGTCTGACAACATAATAGGAACCTGACAACTGAATGTTTTGGTAAGTAAGTATGTGGATCTAGAGTAGCAATTGTAAAAGAAAGGTGACAAATCTTCAATCAAAAGCCATCTGAAGTGCTGCACTATGGACTGCTCAGATCCTTCTTTTTTTTTTACAGTGAAGCCCTTCAAATAACATGAAGAGAAAACTGATGTTGTTAGTGCTGAGTACGCCTTGCAAGATAGTACAGTTGAGCTGTAAAAAGTCTTTAAAAGTGCTCACAGCTAAACAGATAGACCTGTAGTCAGAATAGTATCACAGAATGTCAGTATAGAAAGGACTCAAGACAGACAGGAACAGTGTCTCTTTCGAGATGTGAAAGATAAATAGAAAATTCTAAACATTATAATGCATAGGTTTGAGTTTCTTTTTTTTTTCTATTTTTCAGACAAGTACACACAAACTGGAAACAAAGATTATTTAAAAGGTGAACAAAATGGATTAACAAACACAAATGAAGCTAACCTTGAGTCCAAAAAGAACAACAGTAATCTACCCTGCACTAGAATACAAACTTAATTTGAAAAATGCTGAAATGAATCTTGTTGACAGATTAGGACTCCATCCTGTCGTAAACCACTACTGCATACTAGTGACAGACCATATTTTGTTCAAATGGTAGCCTGCTCAGCCATCAAATTACTCACAAACACGCACATGTTAGGTGTGGGGCATGCTGTCACTAAGTTGTATCCAATCTTACATCAATGTTCACTAGTGAAATGCAACATGACCCTCATGTTTTAAATGTCTATAATCCAACAGCAGCCTGTGATACTCTGTTCAGAAATGATCTGCCAAACATGTTAAAAGGATAACAACAAACCGTTCTTTCCCATCTACTCGATACACCTATCAGAGTGCATCAAAAGATCACACTCGCATCTACGCTGATCTCAGACAGGCTCAGTCTGACATTTTAATATACTCTCTACTGAGAAATGCCATTTATGGTGACTTAAAGGGAAATAGGGCGTTTAGAATATACCACCATGGCTTACGAAGAAAATAGCCTTAATCACTGTTAAACCATTCAGTCTCATCAATAAATATCTGCAAAAGCTTCATCTCCTAAAAACATTATGCATGCGTTGAATAACGGAAGATGCATCATTTGAATTTTTAAAAGTTTGGGTGAACAAATTATCGATGAGCAACAAATAACTGAATTTCTATCTGTTTGAAACTTAGTTCTTGAAAAGAAGGCTACTGCCCTTCCTTATTTTGAATAACCTATCATTCTATGTCCACAAACATTTGTTTTGAAATTATGTTTGTTTTAAGTGAAACAAACGCCTTATTTCCCTTTAATAACTGAACGACAAACTTTACTCCTAATTCATCTCTTGAACAGCCTCAGATTAAGGCAGTTCAAGAATGTGTAAGGTTGTGGAGAAGGATCAGCTTACACATGGCTAACCTATCCTTTGAGTTTTAACTGGAACAACCGCCACCACCAGTAGTCTATTGACTACTAGGTCAGTGGACTGCCATTATATGAGAATTACATATACCGGTCACTTCCATTTCAGTCACTGTTAATTCATTTTACACCTTTAAGAATGGTGTTGGGAACTTCCTCAGTGACCTACACTGCACTTTGTTGAAGAAACTTTTTTTTGACACAGAAGTATCATGCTGCTTATACAATGGTGTCTTTGTGACATCACCAGGCTCTTTGTGATGTCACTGGTGTCTTTGTGATGTCACTGGTGTCTTTGTGATGTCACCTGTGTTGGCATGAGGAGCATTCAACAGTCATCTGGTAAAGGATGCTAACAAATATCTGCACACTACAAGATTCTACCATAACCTGACATCAACTCCTGATGACAGAGAAAAACTAAATAAGCACAGTGTACAGGAGAAATTTCATTGGTCTACCCCTACAGAAACGGTGGCAGAAACGGTGAGTCTCCACTCAATTGCACAACAAGGACACCTAGAAAAATAATACTGAACACTGCCCTAGTTTTCTCAAAACGAAAATCACTTGCACAGAACCAAGTACACCCTACCTCCACTTGAAAAAAAAAAGAAAAAAACAATTCCAACTCTTCATCGGTAAAGACTTGAATCAATTTCTGTAGTTATGGAAAGGAAGACACACCAGTACAAAATTGACTGGCTTTTATCTATAGTGCAACTATGTCTAGTAATCTTCAAATGTGGTAAAAAAAAAAATGGCTCTTTCTCAAGACACAAGAATCAGACTTTTCATAATATCTGCGTCGAATGATAAAGATACAAATCTTACACCTTTCTACCAGAGTTTGATTATTAGACGATACACAAAATGGTGACCCTTGTGTGATGTGACAACGGTCCCTCAGAAACCTGTCATCATGGTGACACTGCCACTGAAACATTCCCCACTGAACAAAAGCAGTTGGAGGATGAAATACATCACTGTTTCTTGAAAAAAAAAAAAAAAAAACTTCATTCAGAGCTAAGAACACCCATTGCTTTGTCAAGACTCTGGTGCTTGGTATAAATTAATTTGTAAACACATTTCTCTCAAAAGGGAAAAAAAAAATGAAAAGGCAGAAAAAGACGACATGATAAATTAGAGCACATAATTAAACAATATCATTGGACTGGTAGATATTCATATTCATCTAGATATTAAATGAGAACTTCTTGACCGTAAATGCTTCATGTAACTGAGTTTTTTTTTTGTCAGAGTGTGAGTGTCTTTGGAAATGCTTTATTTTGCTGCTATTTTTGTCCTGCTCAGCATAAACTGTAACACATAAACTGCCAGTTAGACCCTCTCACAGCGAGATATAAAACACCAGAGTTAAACGATGTGTGTCTGGCTGTCAGTGCCACACAGTTTCAGTGTAAAAAGCAGTATCAAAGGGCAACCACAACACTCACAACAGGGATGTATTTATGTTAGCTAATGGCACTGTCCAAGAAAGAAAATAAATAAAGTAAAGCATACCACAAGTTCAAATAAACCAATGCGTCCAATGATGTATCCCCCAACCTCCCACATCCTCCCAAACAATCTCAGCCTTGCACACATGCCAATGGTCTCTCCTCTGGCATGGCTTCAAAATTACTCCTCCTTCCTGAGTTATTGTGAAAAATATGACCATCAGTGAAATGTAGTGTTGTTGTTAAAAGTATCTGTTAACAAAAGGCATACCCTCTTTACATTATCTTTAAACAATGTGTTTCCGTGAAAACCAGCAACCTCTCAATCACTGGTTCCACAGATACCACTGGGGAAGGGGGAGGGGGGTTTAATGCCTATAACATAAATGACTAGCATCGATAACTCCCTCCTACTTCACTGTGACACAGTTCCATGGATATCAGCTACATCTCTACGGATCGAATCTGTGAATTCCAAGAGGAAGGGGTTTGAAATTGATACCTCCTTAAAAAATGTTACCATTGATCACTATGAGCTACCTCACATCTAAGTGGTTCCACTGATATCACTTGGTGAGCAAGTGTGTGACCATATGTGGATAGTGCAACATCCTTCTTTTTTCTTGTGTCCTTTTCACTCATTTGCAAAGGCTAGTTCATACATCGTAGCTTCCTAAACACTTCAGGCATTCCTCATGCACATTCCTGGATCATGGTGTACCTTGTAGTAACAGTCCACATTTAAACTCAGATGAGATCTGGTTACCATCGCATCAGTGGAGCTGCATTTTCTCCGACGAGGAACGGAAATGAAACCGCAACATTATCTCTGTATACTTGAGCCGCGGAGAACCGGGGAGGAGAACGAAAGATAATTTACAAAGACTACTAAGCATCTAGACAGAGATGAGAACACACACTGAATATTCTACTCACAAAAACAGCTGTCTATGTTTTTCAGCCTTGGAAACTTTTGTGAATCACCATGTAAAATATTAATTTACATATCATACATTTTTTTTTGTTTCGTTTTGCAATGGGAGTTTTTTTTTTTCAAATTCGCAAGAGAGCGAAGATCCTCCTTCCTTTCAGACTTCCATTGTATAGAGACAAACTTTCAGGTCCTTCTTTCCTCAAAACCACTTGATTCTCCAAAAACTGCTTGATCTTTTAGAAATCTTACAAATACGATGATACTGATAATGAAGAGATGATGATGAAGAATCCCAATTGTATCTGAAAAACAAAACATTAAAGGAAAATAAGGCATTTGTCTCACAGGAAAAAAAAAACATCACAGTTACAAAAACCAATATTTGTGGATACAGAATGATAGATTATTCAAAATATGGAAGGACAGTAACTTTCTCTTCAAGAAATAACTGCCACGATGGTTAGTGGTAGTCTTAGCATCCGAGACGCCCCAATTCTCTGCACGACAACCACATATGGATAGTGTTGGAATCAAATTAAGATTTAACTTGCAATATGTGAAACATATGATGAAATGTGGTGATAAATTGCTAAGAGCACAAATGCACAAGCGCTACTGGTACGCCAACCTGGAAATGTATACTGTAAATCATGACATGACTTTCCACAGGCCAACTAAATTTTGGTAGAGGACAACGTCATTTTACACGACAGTTGTCCTTTGGACTATCCGATGAAAATACTCAAACTTCAACAACACTGAATAGGTTTCTCACAGATTAAAATTCAGATACTTTTTGCTGAAGAATGATCTGTTCACACACTTTCCAAACTTTAAGTGATATACAGCATCTTCCATGAGCCATCTTATGTATACTACTGTGAAGGGATCAGCTTTCGATGATGTTAATTGGTGACACTGCGTGGTTTAACAGTGATTAAAAGTTACTTTCTTTGTACACCCTTTTGTTGCATTTCAAATACACAACTGTATTTTCCCTGGAGCTTCAAAGCGGAAATAATGAAAGAATGAGAGAGATCGCTGGGAGTGTAAATGTACAATAGGTTCAACTGAGGAAACTGACAGAAACGTTAGGACTGACAGTGAGGTAAGTTCATACGACTCGAGATTTGTGGCAGATACCTACATAGACAGATCAACCAATGTAGCAAGCACCTCAAAAGTTGATGGTGATAACTACGGTAGTACATCTTCACTAGTGGCTGGTTACCATGATGAGAGCTGACTTTGTTTGAGCTTAATATTTTCTAGCAATAACTCCCTTCACCCCATTGTTGCCCACAAGTAATTGAATTCAAAGAGTGGTTGGACAGATTGCCAGGAGCTTTGTTGTTCAGTCCAAGAATTCTAGGTGACGTTTAAATTTAAGTGACTCATAACTTCTTGACAAAGTTTTTTTTTCTTTTCAAAACTTTGAACTTTGCGATCCCCTCAATTTTTTCGACTGCTATTTACTTTGCAATCCAAGACAATAGTGTCCTATCAACTTGACCCCAAAATTACACCAAAGAATGATGATACAATGTAAATTTGTATCATCATGTATGCACAACTTTGATGAACATTCAGAAGGAGGTGAATGTTTGATATCTGTATAACAGGCCTCCTTTAAAATGGAATCTACAAGACTTACCAAAATATCTTATCTACACTGTTTACACGTCACATATCTTGTGTTTTCCGCACACACCTCTTCACTTTCTTTTTGAATTCTCCGTGGTAGTCTAAACGCCAGTCTTTCTGTGGATTCAGACGATGAAGAAAGACCTCGTTTATGTGTCAGGTAGATACCAGTGGGGCAGATTGAAATTTCATAAAAGGGAGGGGGGGAAGGGGAATTCCTTTCTCTCTTTATTGGAGTCAACCATATCCCAATAAAATGTATTGCTTGGAAGCTCTATTTCACAATGGTGCATTACACTATGGAAAACCTGTGATGTTATAACAGCCATACTAATTGATCAACCATTGTATCTTTATGATCTTGACTGCCTTAAAAGAAACACTGATACTTAAAAGAGTTGAGGCCCTTTATTTCTCTATTATTTCTCACTGGTGTCCTATTTCAAGGTCAAATATGAGCTCCAGTTTCAAAGACCACCAAAGACTTTTTGCAGTACTTTGTTGGTGTTATACAACATATGTTAACCTCGAGGCAACTGGAAATCTTTCTATTTTTGTAATGAACAAGATATTGAAGTGGTGTTCCAAGTACCTGGAGTGCAAAAAGTTTTTTTGTGTTGGTTTAAAATCCCCTTAAATTGTTTTTTGAATTATTTCTATAAGATCACAGTTAACGTCTGTTCTCCCATCAACACATGGGCCCACGATCCATCTGGGGATGGTCTCAAGTTACTTACTGCTGCGTCGACATTGGCTGGTGACTGATCGTTGGGGTCTGCCAACATGGATATGACACTGAGAAGTATGGATTCAACCGAGTGGACAGGTACCCATCTTTCTTTGGCATCTTCGTAGCCCCATTTGTCATCACCAGGCTCGTGGAGTATAGATATGCAGACTTCGCCGTTTTTGTGAACTGAAAAGAAATTTTAAACATGACCATGGAGCACAAACCTAGAGGTAAATGAACACAATCACATGGTTAGTCCACAGAATGGCCAAAATACTACAACAAGTAGATGTCTCGAGTATATCAAAATGCTTTCAGTCAAAAGTCCTCTCCATGCATACTGACTAACCTTCAAGGGGATGGGAGGCAAAAAAAAAAAAAAAGTTGCAAAAAAGGATACACAATGTCTTGGACAGATTTTGGTCAAATGGGACTTACTTGCATCAGCAGCAGATGTTTTTCTGACAATAATTACTTCTCACAGACACAACATTCAGTCTGAACAGTGACAATGAATGCCGTTTATTTTGAACAGAACAGAAAAAATATCAGTGGGAGAATATCATCCCTGGCAAGAGATCAACTCAAAATCATCTTTTGTAATGGCAAGCTAATTTCCTTGTTTCAAGGTCTCAGTTATGATCAACAGACCTTATTTGGATGTCTTTGACTAAACAAAGGGATGGCAGTTTGACAATGACAGAGTACGTTAAGTTCCATCAACTTGAAGCGTAATGATATCAAACGATATGCTTAACTGCATTAAAAAACTGAATGAGAGCATCCATGAACATTTAAAGGTCGCGTGACATGAAAATGACACTTTGGAGTATTGGGTGCATTAAGCATTGAAAATGTTGAAAATAGCCACAAGTTCCATCCAAATCCATCAAAGATTGACAAATTTACAGGCAAATTAGTGTCTCTCAGCTGTGTCATGAATAAACATTGGCTAAGTGTGCAAATTTGTGAGTCAAGAGATGGACTCCCATGATATGTCTTATGTTAATCCTTTGTTTATGTAACCTTTATTTCAAGGACCTTCTGAGAACTCTATATGCCCAAAGGGTTTTATTTTGGAAGCATGTATTTTTTTCCTCCAAAAATATTGATATCACTTACCAACGTGATACTCAGTGATTAAGTAATTGAGAGGCAAAATATATAACGTTACCAAAAGAAGAACTGACACTGTGCAACACTGCATGTCATCTGTTTTGCACTATTTTCAAAAAGTCATATCTCAAACACAGTAGTAGATATAAACAAAATTCCAATGGCTTTTTCCCTAAAGATTTTACATTGCAACTTTTACACGAAGGATGCTCATTTCTAGAAGCATGTCCCAAAACCTTTAAACCACAGACAATCACCACACATTGCTATTCAATTGCATGGTGCGTACGTCAGTCTCGGCAGTTCAACGCAGATAATTCCTGACACACAAGGTCAATTGAAGCTTCAACATTCCTCATGAACGTTCCTAAGTTTGCTGTGGGCTGTACAGTGGTTCCCTTCAATGTCACAAAAGACAAAACTCTGAGGTAAGACAGGAAGGATTAACTGTTGCGTTAAAGAAAAAAAAAAAAAAAGTGAAAAAAAAATCCCTCTCACAAAAATCAGCTATACACATGCATACCTTTTTTCTACGTAGTCCTCTTCTAATACAAGCTCACATAAAGAATTTACACAACAGGTTTTGATATTCGTTGCCATTCCCCTTTCACACTAATAAGACAGAGATACTTACTGTTAGGATGCCATATTTCTGAGATGAATTTCATCTTTGGTGGTTTAAGTGGGTAATCACTAGTGAAAATTAAATGAGCTTTAAAGCACCCTCCATCACTGCAAGGAAAATATAGATAAACCATAGTAAAATACTGTACACTTAAAAATTCAGTAAAATTTAACACATGGAAACAATTTCATAACTTGTGTATGTCACATGTCAACCCATCACAACTGAAAAAAGTACAGTAGATGAAAATAGGCTGTCCTGGTCAAAACATAGTCAGCCTGGTCATGTTTAAAGCGCAGAGCCACATTTCTGATATTAGTTTTGAGGTATCTCAGCAAACCAGACAGGCAATTAGTTGCAGCTCTCCCTAAGACAGACTTGGTTACCAACTCTAGAAATAATGATGTAATATTTGTCTTAATGGACAAGACAAAATTATACATCTCATTTTCATGATTTTACTTCTCCTTTCTTCAAGGAAAAGCATTACAAAAAATATGCAATGGGAAGTATGTAGCTTGTGACATCATCACCCCCCCCATGGAGAATCACCACCCACAAAGAAGTCGATAGTACACAAGTATGTCAACAACCTTGGGAATGTAGTACTGTGAGGATCAGAAGTCTGAAGACTCATCAAGGATCCTACATCATACTGATCACGGACGAACAACGAAATTTACCTACTCTTTTCAGTAAATGCTCAGAGGGTAACAAGGCAGTGAAGAACCAACAATCCCCATAACTAGAGCACCAATGGTGCTGAGGATCATACCTGTGCACCCTGAGGGTAACATTTACATATTATGTGTATCATATAATAGGAACTACCAGAAGTATCATTATATTGAATCATTAACACTGCATGTACAAGAGAATATGTAGGACTACACAATTTGCAGAATATCATAAACTAGAGCACAAACAGTACATACAGTATAAGTTGGGTGTTTGTCAATAAATTTGTGATACAGTTAATAGGCACCACGAAACTACAATGTTTATAATTGCATCACTATTCACGATTGACATCTAATAGTTATGAAATTGTCATTTTTGTACATTTTATACCTGGTATGCACTAGATGTGGGCATATCAATTAGCATTAATGTGGGACTAGAACCCAAGGGCACTGTGGTTCATTGCACAGATGCACAGTATATACAGCAATGTAAATTATGAAGTAAAAGGAGCATTGCCATTATTTTGTACAATAGCGCATTTCTGACCATGACGATTCACTTTTGTAACATAAAATCTTTAGAGAAAGAAACATATTCCACAAAATAACAAAATGGCCCATTACCGACACTGGACCCCAAACATGACAAACACCCACATGGAACCACTTCAATAGCACTAATGTGACCAACCATCAACAGTGTTACAGACAATCTGTGAGAAGAGAAGTATTTTCCATGATTTCACAACAGCCCAAGGGCACTATGGTTCCTTGTACATGGAATATACATACTATAAAATGATATGCTGGAGTTCATAAATACCAAAAAAGCCAATTCAGTTCATGCAACGAATTGAAAATGTTGATTCCCACAATACACCAGAACTGCATTTGCCCACAAATATGCAGAATTGTAGTGCGTGGTAGGCTAAGTCCTTGTTGTTGGGAGTAAGCCAGTCTCTGTGGATCCACTCCTCATGGGAGTTAGCATTTTTGGGGGAGAGCAGCGCCGTTTCCTGTCGACCCCTTTCCCAATCCATTCTTTTTTTTTATATCACACTGGATGAAACAAAAATTCCATTAGATCTCTCTCATAATGTTGTAAAGTTGCCGACGCTTATTGTTACTATATACCTTATGTCGTACAAGCCTGCACTGCTCTGAGTTTTAAAGAGTACTCTAGTACTAGCTGTATATGTCAAAACTGTCTTTCTGTTTCACCACTGAAATAGAACATGAGAGCAGTACATGATTCTGTAGAAGGACGTCATGTTGTAACCACTAAAAAGCAGTGAAGCAGCACACGATTCTGTGACATATTTAAACAAAATGGCGCTGTATTGCATACCAATTTGGAAACAACATTGACACTCCACATTTATCACCTCACTTGGGAAAAGGGCGAACCACATTTCATCACGTTTTCTGGAAATTTATCCGCAGGGCTCCCTCATCACTTTAACTCCTTAAATCGTTCTTGTAGTCGTGGCATTTGCTTTTCCTTTAGTAGATTTTGTTTTGAAGATGGCCATAGCTCACACGTACTGCTATAACTAAAAGGTCGCGCATGCATATTTGTATGAACTAAGTTACATCACGCGCAGGTAAGGTGTTATGAGCTTTACAAGGCTCAAGAAAAGAAATTGCTGGTCGACCAGTGATGACAAGATTGCAGTGCGGCGCACTACAATAACAAATCAATATCCCATTCATTTCACGAAAGCACAAACAGCTGTGAATCTTTAATTTGAAGCCTTGAAGAAGGGATTCAGACTTTGAAGTTTGGGCTTCTGTCCCTTCTTCGGATATCGTGTTTACAAGCCAAGGCATCACATATGTACACACATACATACATACACACAGAAACACACATGCCATCATGACCACATAGCTTCCGTGCCTGCTTTCGGCAAGGAATCAAAAGCTCAAACCTGCTCCCAGGAATGCCCTTCAACGTCCACATCTGACCGACAAGAGGGCAACCCCCAATCTGCAGCCTCTTGGCCAACTTAGATTGGGAGGGGTGGAAGACTTGCCCCGCTCAGAAACCCACTAGCTGTTCTGAGCAAATTAAGCAGACTAGACCTGAATCAGACTACAGAAATCCAACTTGAAATCACCAAAATACCCCCCCCCCCTCCCCGGCTTCACTGCAAACAACTTGCTGGAGAGTAAATTTGAGTCCCCAGAAATTTCTCAAGTGGTTCCACCAGGATTTGATGATCCTCTTATTGAAAGACAGACACCCTAACCAGCAAGCCAACCTTGCACTCCTACCTCTTCAGTGTTGTCAAGCCATCGATCCTGTGAGTGCTTAGGTTGTGCAATTACAGCAATTGTTACTTGTGCAATGTCACAATACAACCCTCAATTATTATGTAAGCAATTATTGTGAAATATTGGAACGTGAGCCTTTTCCGGCAATTTCCTATCAGTATTTCACAATTATGTATCACAATTTCCTATTGATAATCTCAGCCCAAAACTTAAATTGACATGTCCAGCCAAGAAATAACTTTGAACAGCATGTCACCAGATTGCACTTTCTGTATCACTTGTTAAACATCCTTTAACTTGGGATAACAAATTGAAAGTAATTAGTGTCTGCATAATTAATTGGAGTGCATATTTGGTTGCCAAGTGGGATATCTCATGTTTGAGTTGTATTACTGTTACACACATCATGTGCAGATTATGAAGTGACTAGTGTCACAGCAAGTGATAACCCAACACCAGTGAATCTATACATAGCAAAATGTCACATGACGAGACTGTCTTTGTGCATTCTGGGATACCCTCTCCTGCAGCTATTAAATATGATCTAGTCACTGACTGTGCCATTACTAGGGGTTGGACAAATGTGCAATTTTGAGGACTAGAAAACCCACAGCGACTCTGGGAAAAAAAAGGCAAAGCGTTGCAATCCTAATTGCAAAGAGTATGGTCACATATGCTAAAATTTTCATGACTGTCCATGTACAAAATCAAGCCCGATTCGGATTTCTTTCATGAATGCTTCTACATGCGACAAAGCAGCAATTGGCCTTCCTCGCAGCTTAACTATCAGGCTAGCTGTAGCCACTGCGTGCTGGCATTGGTGTTAAAATTGTCGGAACAATGTAAGTTTGTGTAAGTCTTATTGCTGTGCAAAAGTCTTATTGACTCACAGTTGCAGTTGGCTGAAATTCTCTATAAACTGGAGAAAAGTTTGACATTTACGAATATTTGAAAAAAAGTTTGAAAACATATGGCCACGACAAATTGAAAGGTAAGTCCCTACAGGGGCAGTTGATTTCCTGAACTTGGAAGCCAAATTATACTTACTAAAATGTATCTGGGGGTCCCATGATCAGAACCTCCCATTTAAACATATCACTTTCATCAATCAGACCTGCAGAAAAGCCATCAACTGGATTTTTGTTCAAGTCTGCAAAAAAGTAAGAGAAAAGAGATTACTGTCGACGTTTCAATCAGTGCAATTCACAAAAATGCAAGTCATGTTCTTACAACCTTTTCCCAAAGTAGTAATAAGCATGTTGAGAAACATTGAAAGCAATACTTTTATGAAAACATCCTTTGAAACAGAAACCCCCTCCAAAGAGGGCACATCCTGTTCAAAATTTGTCACAGAAGCAGACATACCAGAGGGGCAATTCCTCTCTAAACACTGCGACAGTTTGAAACCAATATTTGGAATTTCAAGTGCAAATAACAGGAAGAGGATTGATCTTGGGAACAAACTTTTATTACACATCTACTACTACTGCTATCACAAAGTTGATCTGGAACATTTTGCTCTTCAAAAACAGTACAAAGTATGAAAATATGAATGTTAAAGACTACGGTAATGCCATGATGCTGCAAAACATATGCCTTTTCTGGCCACTCACAAACTGTTAAACGACTGTGAAGTTAAACGACTTTTTACAGTTTCTTCACATTAAATATGCTCTTCACACAGTTATCACTAACAGCATTGTGAAATATACAATGAAAAATTATTATCTTAAACATAATACAATATAAAGATGAAAGTCTGGTAACATCATGATGTTAACACTGAGACCAAAGCCTTACTACTGTACGTATATGGCAAACACAAACAAGAGTCCAAGGGCACTGTGGTTCTTTCCACAGATACTCAGTAGATGATGTAAATTATGAAGTAAAAGGGAGCATATTGCATTATTTTGTACGATAGCCCATATGGCCTATTTCTGACCATGATCTGTCACTACTGTGACACAAAATCTGTAGAGACAAAAACATACATGTACTCAATGCTTTTATAAAATGGCCCATTTCAGACATTGGACCCCAAACATGACAAACATGCATCCACATGGAACTACTTCCATAGCACTAATGTGACCAACCATCAACAGTGTTATATACAATCTGTAAGAGAAGAAGTATTTTGCATGATTTCACAACAGCACAAGGGCACTATGGTTCCTTGTACTTGAAATATACATACTGTAAAATGATATGCCTGAGTTCATGAAAGCCATTTCAATTAATGCAATGAATTCACGATGTTGATTCCTGAGATATACAGCAATATCCCATTCATTTTACAAAGCACCAACAGCTGTGAATCTTTCATTTAAAGGAGAATGAAACCCTGGGAATATCTTTATAAAAATATGAAGCAGAAGGGTTTGACAAAACACTTGTCAAAGTTTCATTAAAAAATATTCTTCCCTTCCCAAGTTATGCACTTTTGAAATCTAGAGAAGGGTGTTGCCATCTTTGTCTCAGTTGAATGTGAACAGACTTGAGTAAGTCAAACTATGATGTCACATAACCCCTGATGGCAGGAGTTTAATGTATTTCTTTGTTTTCGTTTCTCGTAATTTCCATGAATGCATGTCCACTGTACACAACTTTGTGTTGAATTACTGAGGTGTATCATGCAATGATCAAATTATTCATACTTTGATTTAAATAGATACATACCTGTTAAAAGTATTTGTCAATAAATTATAAAGAAAAACAAAAGCTTTTCAATAACAAGTGGTCAGATTATAACATCACAATCTCAGCGTGGCAGCATCCTGATTGATTTTTATGAACTTTTAAATTGCAATATCTTGAAAAGTAAACAACATATGCACATGAAATTTGGTGAGGGTGATCACCACATGTTAGTCTTTCATTTGACAATGATGTTTTATTGTAAAACGTTCTGACTTTCATTCTCCTTTAAAGCCCTAAGGAAGGGGTTCTGCGAATTGCAATAAGGCTTACCACACCTATGCCCCATCAAAGTCCACCCAACTCTGACAGCATATTCCCTGAAGTAACTCCTGGGATCTAGTTCCCACTAGTAAGAATACCTTTTCTTTCATGGTGTCCTGCCCACCTCACTAATTGAAAGACATTTACATGAATGCACACATCAGCACTCAAGCACGAGGACGTAAACTGATCCAGCCAAAACTTGTCTGGTGTGACCACCTACAGTACTTCCAGCAGCACTACTGCATCTTCATTTGATCATGAAACTGCTAACTCAAGCAGTACTTCCATGATTTGCAGGAGGGGGACTGATGGAATATATAAGCATCCATAGCATAACAAGGTTTTCAGACTTTTGCCCCCAGTTCCCCCAGATGACCTGTAACCTATACCAAAAACAATATGGCAAATATACATATCAAGTTTGACTTTCATCTGACTATCCCCTATTGAGTTAGGGCGTACCCAAGCAAAACAGACTTTTGCCTCCAGTTCTCCCAGATGACCTTTGACCCCCACCAAAACCAACAGGGCACACCTTCTCAACATGGCAAACCTACATACCAAGTTTGACTTTCATCAGACTTTCCCCTATTGAGTTAGAGCGTACCTAAGCAAGTGTCACGGATGGACACGGACTCACACATGCGCACATGCGCCAACCTGACTGCATAGGTTCCTTTGCTGACGCAAGGAACCAAAAAAAGGATGTGAAGTTTTCATGCTTTGTACTGTGAGCACGGTTTGTTTATCTTCATGCATCCCACAATTCCTTGTGTCAAGTTATGCGAATACAGATTGCAAAATGGCTTTACAAGGGTAAAATTGAAGAGTGTAGTCCATTTCTGTTGCAGCTGTATGCTTACTTTCAGGCCACCATGTAGCTGTTCAAGACCCCACTTCTTTATGACGAATGTGTGCTGGTTGACTCATACTGTACTTGTTTGCACAACACATGATATCCAAGCTAGAGCTGTTTTTACATTTTAGTGCTTGCCTTCTTAAACATGACATAAAGGCTAACACGAAGAAGTGGACTAGTAAATTTTTGGTACTATGTGAGTGTTAAGGCAGGCTTCTTTTATGAGCACTTAGTGATAAAACATGCTACTGGGGATGGCAAAAAAATCGTTGTATATTGAAGGTAAAGTTGAGAGTAAGAAAAAGATGTGATCATTGTGTTGCTTCGACTTCTGCATATTTAAAATTTGTAAGTCCAATGTTTCCCACAACAGGCCTAATTAGCATCAAGAAGTTCAAAGACTGCATCCAAATATGAATATGCCTTAATAAGGCCTCACTGTCAAACTTCAGCGATAGACAAAGGTGATGGCAGTTACATTAAGACTGACTTGTAGGGTACTACAACTTGAAGTTACGTTAGCTACACAGACTTAAGTTGACCTGAAAGTATGAATGCCTTGGCCAGATTTTAGTCTGCCATATTCACAGTTGTAACTGTAATGTTTACTACCTAGCAAATGTTGCGGAATTACATGGCCCTAGGTGCCATATCTTCTTCTAAAAAAGGGGGAGACACAATTCTTGAATTTATACACCACATATACTGTATGTGTAGTTCACTCATTCAGACTCTCAGTGAATGAGCAATTTCCACTGGCTTAGATTGACTAATAAGCAAAAATTATGAGCCTTCAGTGCCTACCATGGTCAGACAAACAACTACAGAGAGACCGAGATCACTCAAAAGAGCAGTCATCAGCAGACAGCAGTCAACTCCATGAGAGTACTCACTGGTTATAAGCCTAGCAGAGCTGTTGCTTCCCTCTTCCAATCTACTGTATCACAAAGTTAGTCTGATGTGGGACAAAACATGCATACTCCAACAGTGGCCTACACAAGCCTTTATAAGCAGCGCACTTGACTCCTTTTTTTCCTTAAGAACAAAATGAAAGGTTCCTGCATAATAAGCCAAAAATCTTAATTCTGTTATTACATACTGAATGTTGAAACCCCTGTTGAGATTCTTGGTAATGGTTGCACCCAAATTCTTGGAAGCAAGTAAACCACTGTCAGATTATCCCCATTGATAGTATACATAAAATTCTTGGCTTGAGTTTCTGGAGTAACCATAAAATACCCTGTTGCAGGGAAAGACACTCTTTCCAATCCTGGACTCCTGGATTCCTAGTCAATATAAACTTTTAGACTTTTGAGAATGACATTGTGTCATGTTCAAAACTATGTAACTTCTGCAAGAAACGTACTGGAAAGCCAATATAGATGTTTTCCCAGTTGCTTTGAAAAGGTCTCAAGTCCAATGAATTTGCTTCATGTTTCTTCAATAAAGGCTACTTGCAATCCTCCTTCCCCCCCCCCCCACTCGTTACCCACTGGGAATCCATTTTTACTGAATTCCTAGTTGTAGTCAAAGTGGCTGCTTGACTAGGAATCCACTTGTCGTTGGATTCTTCATCAAAGTCGGAGTGTGTGGCCTTTGACAGTCACTGAGAATCCATTTTTCACTGGATTCCTAGTAGAAGTCACAATGGCCGTCTTACTAGGGATGAATTTGTGGCTGAATTCCCAGTTGAAGTCAAAGTGACTTGACTTCGACTAGGAATCCGGAGTGCATTGGATTCCTAGTTGTAGTCAAAGTGAGGGCTTGGACAGTCACTGTGAATCCATTTGACTACAACTTGGAATCCAGATGCTCGTCTACTTCAAATTTCATTGACTGTGACTGGGAATCCACACGAGCAGTGGAAATCTGCGTTCAGTGACTATGACTAGGAGTCCCCATGTGCAAATAAAATCTTTGAGCCCTGGTTATGGTTGTACCCAAAGATATAACGTGACCAGCATTGCTTTAGCTACTTACTGAGATTCTACCTCTCACATCGCATCTGCCAATTCACTCCAAGATATTTGTTGATTTTTTGAACTACAATGTTCAATTATGTGTCATTCTAAAAAAACGGCTAATATGGCATACATTTTGAAACCTTTCAATATTGCATCGGGGCTTTCACATCACAACCATGCATCTGTGAATTCACTACAAAATATTTGCTGGGGACTTCGAGGTTTTTGAAGTTACAACATACAATGATGTGTCGTTCTCACAATGCTATACACATTTAAATATTGTACAACTTTCACGTCGCATTCATGCAAGCGTAAATCCACTCCAAAATATTACCGAGGACTCAGAGATTTTGAACTACAACCTACAATGGTGTGTTGTTCTTGAAATAGGCTAATATAATACAAATTTAGAACATTTCACATCACATCTGCAAATCCAGTCCATAGTATTTGCCATAGACTAGAAAAAGAAATTCAACAAAATTTCCTGTGTGAGAATACTTTGGCATCCGCATCTAGAAACCTAACGTTCAGTGGTATGGTCAAAAGATAGCACCTGCTCAAAATTTGGAGGGTTCTGAGTGGCAGGGTATTCTATGGTTACTCTTATCTTTGAAGAGGTAAAATCAAATCCAGATGCTACACAATCCACATCACATTCACACATCCAGATGCTTTAACTGCGAAACTGCTTATTCAGCAGGCCATGTTTAAGTTTTGCGTGTGAAGGAGTCGCAGGTTACATAGGTCCCTTGTAATAGTCAACATTGAATCTGTGAATCCGGGTTCTACAATATATCTTCCAAGTGGTGGGGTATTCTATATTTGTACCATCCAATGATATCATTTATGTAAAAAGAAGAAAAAGAACTAACCTAGGATTGAGGCTCAAGTTGAGGGACACCTATAAGAACTGATGTGGGAGAGTTTCAGGGAAATTACTAGCCTATTCTAGGACTAAAATAAGTACTGAATACAAAGCTGACAACAGGCTGGTCGTGTCTATACTAAGTAATAGTTGGACTGTTTTACTAAAGTGTGGGGCAAACGTGTATACTTTTCAATGCCTTGCAGAAAGTTCGGTAGGCTACACTACAGTCCAACTTACATTACAGTAGGCCTCAGCAACGCACCGGTTGAGTGAGTTAGGCTAGGGCCTAACAAGAAAATTTTGAGATACAATTTGCAAGTTGGTACATCTCTTTATGAAATTATTACCTTTCAGTTGCTTCTTAAGCAACGCAACAGCCCATGACTCCCCCATGGTTACGTTCGATAATGCATTCAGATTGGATCTTACTCGGAGAACTGAAACAAAGACTGGCTAAAACTGCTATTCGGTGCGGTGTCGGTAATGTGTAACTTTGTGCAGAATATCACTTATGTCGCATGTAAACACTATACAGAGCTGAGTGCAATGAAATTCTACAACAGTCTGTAGTAACAGTACAGCTGTTGCAAAGGCCACGATCTATGGCACACAGGTGTAGCACACATTTCTGTATTCAACGTCTTACCTACCTAACAATGAAAACATTGGTGACAACAAGCTTCGGCTTTCGCTTTATAGATCCGCTTACAGTGACCTTGGGTTTAATTATTACTTTGGAAGTCATTTTGCATTTTATTCCAGTTTAGGTAGGTGTTATTGTGCCATAACCTTATTCAAATGGAAAAAATCCAGACGTTATTATGAAACTTATATTCATTGTCAGAGAATGCAGAATTCATCACCATCCAGAACGATAGCTCTAGCGCTTTTTTAAAGCCAACACCGCAGCTAGATAAAAACATACTTTGAAGGTCATTCCACTGTGACGAAATCAGATCAACACTGGCATTACAGATTATTTCTTGCAACACTATACCAGCATTTGTACACCTACTGGAAGCCGCATATGAATCGTATATCACTTATCAGAGATTGTACTCAGTTAAGAAAACTATTTGGTAACAACCGGAATGAGAGTGGCATAAATAATTACTTTTTCTTTACCAAATGGGAAAATTGGTCTGAAAATAAGAGCGGAGGTCCGGGAGGGGGGTACGGGACGTACGGAGCGTACTTCTGACATGGTCACTGAAATTGATGATTATCCTTGTAAGGAAGGGCCGGTTACTGACGAACGCCGGGTGCAGGTGCACTTGAAAATCTGGTACTACGTTTGATGCAAACTTCCACCATGTTTATCCCCAGGGATTCCTTAATTTTTTTTAAGTAATGATTTTCATTTTTCTTTTACATTCTTCCTGAGTGGTCTACTGAGTTCTCGAGGTAACATGATGTAAGCTCAAAAAAAAAAAAAAAAAAAAGGCTGGGTACTTCTTCTCGGCCTGAGCCTGTGGCGATGTCTAAATTAATGCCTCTAAGAATAGGCCACTGAAGGAAATTGCTATTTCATAAAGTGGGAGTGTTTCCGCACCTCCGCGGAACCACGCCACTAGGCCCCACCCCATCTAGCCCTGATTGCGTCAATCGACAATTAGACAATTAAAAATACCTCTCAATCCTATATGTCACGAATAAACTATGACAGAATGATGAATTTTTAAGAGCAAGTTCCAATGAGTTCATCAGTAGACAGATTACTCTCAACAGTACGAGATGTGAGTCACTATACATAGGCTATTTTTCTCTTCTTTAGAGTCCTATTCTTCTTTTTATATTTTAATTAGAATTTTACTTAAACTTTTGTCTATGCCACTGTTTGCTTTTAATTGGCGGTTTTGTCTTCTTTGGATATGTTGTATTTTTATGAGTTGTATTTTAACGAAGATGCAGATGTATACTGTTCACACCGCTTCCAGTTTTACCTCCTTTTCTGCGCTATGAACAAAAGACTGAGACTAAAGGAAACTCGAAGAAAAAAAAAAACGAATCGTGACATATATCAAGTTCATAATTGGATCAAATAGTGGACGCCGCCGCCCGTGAAAATCGGCGGGACGGTGTTCCCTTGCCAAATGGTTTGTGCACTTGTCAAACACATATTAATTCTGGGATAGCCGTAAAAAAACTAAAACGGGACCTACATACAGTAGTCTGTTGAAGTCTGAGGATACGACTCAGTGGAGGACAAAGGTTGGCGCAACAGTCGCGGGCCCCTCTGATTGTCACCAAAATGAAATGTTAAAAATGATGAGGAACTTAGCTGTAACCGCCGGAAAACTGAAGGCGGGGAAGCAATGGAAGAAAGACCGTGTGATATATGACGGTCAAGCAGGTGCAGTCATTCTCAATGAACGTAATGCAGCGTTATTAAATTTTCTCGAAAGGGAGATAGGACACCCCCCCCCCATTCCTAAGACCCCTACACCAGGATGGCGACTACATCACTGATGCCCCCACTATCAGAAAATCGGCCCAACGGAATTACGACACCGCGACTGATGGGATTGGCTGTGACCTTTCACTCCCGTGAAAATTGTGTACGGTTGCTGATAAATAGAGGAATGATAGAGATACGTAGGTGTCCGAGAGCAAGCAATTTGGAGTATGTGTCACAGCTTCCCCCCTCCGTCCCTCGAGCGGACCGACTAACTGAAGTGTGCATGAATGATTTATAACATATTTTATGCTTTCGCAAAAGTGATTATTGTCTGAAAGTGGTTAAAAGTAAATCAATTATTTTCTCATAGATTTTTGTTGCAGCCATTGGAATTCAGACGAGAAAAGTACATACAAACAAATTTGAGGTCCATGAAAAAAAAAAAAACACTCCTTAGGGACGGAATTCGTCTCATGAGTGGGTAAACGCATGAATAAACTAGAAAGCCAAAAGGCTTAGTGATTCCTTGCCTCATGATATATATTGTAACAAACATGAATCGCCCACATGACAAGCATGAGATCCCACACAGTTATCCTACTTGAGATACCATCTTAGTAAGGTCAAAACCTTTTGAAATCTCGTGACCCAAAATGACCTTTCACCTCCACTTAAAACAATAGGTATCACCTACCCTATATGGCCATCAACATGCTAAATATGAACAATTCACAAACTAAGTATAAGATCCCTCTTATTTATCACCTTTAAAATATCATGCATACAAGGTTTTGACCTTTTGTCACCCCAAATAACCTTTGACCTACACAAACATGAGAAAACTCCCAAACGGATATGATGCTGCAGGGGAACAAATTATATTTTGTCCTGTCTAATAACTTGATAAAAAGGTAAACATGTTTATTTAATCAAAATTATAGCACTTTATTTTGTCGAGTTACAGCTATTGGTGGCAGCTCTTTCATATTTGATTATTTGGCATGATGCCCTTCCCAATGGCTATGAGGTCCTTGAAAATTAGTAAAAACTGATATTCCTGTTAAACAAGAATCTAGCATGACTTGCAATTTTGCCTTTAGTCTACTTAAAGACACAACACACAGTACAAGTTTCCCTGGTTTGATACACAGTAGTCATTTGTTTAAAGCTTACCTGAACTGCTGTAAAGTGAAATAGGGCGTTTAGAATACATCAACATGGCATACAAAGAAATTCTCCTTAACCATTGTTAAACCATTCAGTCTCATCAATAAATATCTGTCAAAGCTTCATCTCCTCAAAACATTATGCATGTGATGAGTAACAGATGCATCATTTGAATTTTAAAAAGTTTGGTTGAACAAATTATTGTTGAGCAACAAATACCTAAATTTCTGATCTGTGAGAATCTTATTCCTTGAAAATAAGGCTACTGTAATTCGTTATTTTGAATAATCTATCATTCTATGTCCACAAATAATGGTTTTAAAAATATGGTTGTTTTCTGTAAAACAAACGCCCTATTTACCTTTTAGGGCTAAACAGAGACACTGTTTATACAGTAAATGGTTAAGTCCATTGAGCACCTGGCTCAACAGACTGTATGATTTATTCTGGACATTGTGGTTTCTACTAGCAGTCAACTGTGATAAATTATGTCAGATAACAGTGACCAATTTGAACAGAGGGGGGTCAGTTACAATTTGATTCATTCAATTAAGCAATCACAGTTCATGCACGCTCAAGGGTATTTGATCCAAATGATCAGTAATTTAGTTCTTTTTATAAAGCTAATAACCCATGGTATATTTAATCAATTCCACTTTACAATTCATGCATGCTCACATGTCCTTATGAGGATAGTAGCATAAGATTTGCAAAATAGTAATCTTTGATACCAAATTTAATGTTGTCTTCATCTTTTCTTTATGGTTATCGAAGAGACTATGTTGGTATGTCCTAAAATAAGTTCTCAAATCAACAAGAGGATTCTACATTACAAGTATAAAATTCACTAGAAGGACCGTTCTTTAAACATTGTAGATTCAAGTTTTTCACATTTTGACCTCCCATGACCCCAAATGACCTTTCACCTCTGCCAAAAAAAAAACAAGGATCATCTACTCGATATGGGCAATCCACACGCTAACTATGAGATTTCCCACATTTACCGTTCTGGAGATATCGTGTTTACAAGCAATTTTCAAGGTATTTACCTTTTGACCTCTGGTGACCCTTGTACTCAATAAGATACACCTACCCACTTCATATGACATCTGCTCAAGCTTCTCTTCTTGAGATATCGTGTTTACATGGTTTTCACAATTTGACCCCTGTTGACCCCAAATGACCTTTGACCTCCACTGAAAACGATAGGGTTCCTTTACTCAACATGGTGCAACTACATACTAAACATGAGATTTCTACAAGCTTCCTTTCTTGAGATATCGTGTTTACAAGGTTTTCACAAGGATATGGGCAATCCACACGCTAACTATGAGATCTCCCACATTTACCGTTCTGGAGATATCGTGTTTACAAGCAATTTTCAAGGTATTTACCTTTTGACCTCTGGTGACCCTTGTACTCAATAAGATACACCTACCCACTTCATATGACATCTGCTCAAGCTTCTCTTCTTGAGATATCGTGTTTACATGGTTTTCACAATTTGACCCCTGTTGACCCCAAATGACCTTTGACCTCCACTGAAAATGATAGGGTTCCTTTACTCAACATGGTGCAACTACATACTAAACATGAGATTTCTACAAGCTTCCTTTCTTGAGATATCGTGTTTACAAGGTTTTCACAATTTGACCACTGTTGACCCCAAATGACCTTTGACCTCCACCAAAAACAATAGGGATCATCTACTCAATAAGGGCAACCTTCATGCCAAGTATGAGATCACTCAGAATTACTCTTCTGGAGATATCGTGTTTACAAGCAATTTTCAAGGTATTTACCTTTTGACCTCTAGTGACCCCAAATGACCTTTGACCTCCACCAAAAACAATAGGGATCATCTACTCAATATGGGCCATCTACATTTCAAATATGAGATCACTCAGAGTTACGCTTCTTGAGATATCGTGTTTACAAGCAGGCGTCACACACGCACATACATACATACACACACACACACACACACACACGACATCACCATCGCATAGATTCCTCTGCCTTCGGCAAGGAATCAAAAATGACACCCGAGGTTTTTCCACACGATGTATTTGATGCCAATGAGCGGAACGACCTCTATAATTGCACGCTTTGTTTGCCACTGATAACTGAACAACAAAAATCAAATACTAAAGATAGTTGAGCCTCATTCAGCTTCTCACTGTTCAACAGGGGGCATAGTTAGGCACAGTGTTTCAACAAGGTTGATGTTACTCATCATCAAGTACATCTAAACTTTCTCCCCGTGTCCTTAAAACGTATTCATATGACATAGTATCTTTTTTCACTTGCACATTCAAGTAAGCTTCATCAATCACTAATTTTCATCATGGAAGCAATCTGAAAGCAGTCATGTACAATCCTACCTCCTCCCCCTTTACACCTTCAAAGTATAAGCTACCATATTTAAACTTTTATTATGGGAACATTAAAAGTTTCATGCTTGAACAATCTAAGATCAATTGCCCTCACTTCAGTTGCCGGTGAAAACATTACCTTTATCCACAAAATATACATAATGTGCTGAAATCATATCTCGAGAAAACCTTATATGCAGGATAGAACAGGACGTGATATCCAGATATGCCATAATGATTAGGTATGTTCTACTCGAGAAGGCATAATCATGTATGATATCATGCCAGGATTGACTGTGCTTTCTTAGTACAATTTGCCTATTCAAAAGGTAATACTGCAGACGATACTATGTTATATTTATTAGATAAACTTTATGCTCATCTTGAAGTTCCAAAACTTGGCAATGTTTTCACTTTTTCCAAATGCTGGAGATCCAACGTCTGAAGTAGTGTAATAGTCAGGAGATCGTAACTTAAGGAAAAAGGAGACAGGAGAAACCAACTTTTCTTTTTTGTGGGCAATCGGTTTCCAAGCAATGATTGGCTGTCTCCATGTACATGACATGATCACGACAGTTTGGCAATTTTACTTCCTGGTTACCAAAAGTAGACAATGCAACTCTCATGAAAACCCTGTTACTCAGTATTTTGTCTTCACCAATTGAACTCCAAAGATGGTCAAATAGGCTACCCTGTCATGATCGATCATAAAACCTGGTTTATGCAAGCGCATACTTGGATGATCATAAAACAAGTTATTATATTGGCTTACATCTTCGTTGCGTTTTGACGATAATATGGGAGGTAATGTTAAGTGGTGGTTGTCTCTGCTCATTTGTTTCATCTTTGTTCCTTTATCTGGATAGATCATGTAATATTGTCAATCTATTGATATCTGTGTAATTCACACACTAAAGTCCCATTGAGTACCGTAGTAGTTCTAAAACCATACCAAACCTAAATGCAACTATCCTGGACATATGACCTTCATCTGTTTAGGACAGAAGAAAACTCGCTAATATTTGATGTGCCCTGATGAGCTGTTGCTTCTAATCCATTACCCTGTGACCAGTGAGGATTGAGGACTTGAATCTGAAGGCCACTTGTGCCACTTTGTGTGTTGTGAAATTGAGGGAAATATCAAAATCTGGAAGTATGCTGTCGTACAGGGACCTGAGTATGGGGATGGGGATAGGAGGACAAGGAGCAGGGGACCTTGGCCCCAAAATAAGTCCCATCTTAACTTGGTTATGGGCATGTACTTTGTGGTTTGAACAGGAACAAGCTAGACTGTTAGATATCAAAATAACCAGGATAAGAATTACTATAAAGAAAAGTAAAATCTCCCTGTCCACAAACAGACTAACAAAACCAACCCCATTCCACTGCTTTATCGGTAATGGAACATGAACGACTAGATCAAACCAGAAAGCCAAAAGGCTTTGTGATTCCTTGCTACATGGTTATATTACAACAAATATGAATTATTCACATGACAAGTATATGATCAACTGCAGTTATTTTTCTTGATACACCACAAGCCTTTAACCCAAAATGACCTTTATTTTGGTGACCTAAAATGACCGAGACATTTGACGTCCACCAAAAGCAATAGGGATCACCTACCCAGGCCATACAACCCACACATCAAGTACAGTATATGACATCAGTCAACATTATCTCTGAGCTCCAAGAAACACACAGCTTCTAGTCTTGACTGTTGTTAGTTGAATCAAATAACTCAACCTTACCTCATCTGAACTCAGCTTGTCTGCCATATTTACCTCAAAATTCTTCATAAACGACCAGAATGTTCTTGGGTCTCCATCGTATGGTGGAATTTCTGCCTTAGGTAATTCCAACGCTAATTTGAAACTCAATTTCCTCCTTTAACTTTTTCAATGCTTCCTCCCTCTCCTCAGTATAATGCTTTTGGCATTCCAACATCCAGCTTTCTGCTTGCTCAAATGCTTCATCAGACAACAGCCCAGCCAGATCAGCATGACCCTCTTCCATTGCCTCAAATTGGCGCTCTGCCTTTTGCATATTTTCCTTTATCGACTCTGTGATAATTTCTTCCTTGTTACAAGTAGCTTTTAACACACTCAAAGTCCTCGTAAGTTGACCCTAAGTTATGATTCCTCCTCAATATTTTTGCTTCCTCCATCCTTTCCGACATTGTGAAATATGATTGAAAGCACTTCCAATTTGATTGTTAAGAAACCTTGTTCTGCTACCAGCTGTTCCTCTGGATATTGATATTATCCAAATAAATGACAGAACAGATGTTTTTTTATTTTCTTCATTTTTTTTATAAACCCATTAACATTCCAATGCATGAATTAATGCCACCTTGTCTATCTGACCCCATGACCCCCCATACCAAGACTATCTCTCTGGACAACTTATCGGAGGCCCCTCACACTAGAAGTTACTCACTAAGTTACAAATGCAGTACTGTAGCCTTAAATCTGGAGCAAAAAATTTGCAATGACAAAAATCCCATTGAGTTAACTGTGTCCGAAAGAATCCAAAACTGCCAATAGTAATTTTACACATTATAGCCCATTTGCTTTTCAACTAATTTGTACGGTAGTTTATAATAACTACAATAATGGTGTTTAGGCTATTATTATTGTTTTATAGTGAAAAATTATCCCTTCTCTATTGATAAGAATTAAATTTCACAGGGTCGTGAACCTGTTGATAACAGACAATCTTATCAAGTGTAAAACAAATCTGACCCACGGATAAGGAATTATGGCAGTTTTAACATTTTTTATGTTTTACCCCATAACCTCATTAATATGCAAGATTTGGACACCAAAAACAATAGGGATCATCTACTCAATATGGGCAACCTACATGCCAAAAATGAAATTACTCAGAGTTACACTTCTTGAGATAGAGTGTTTACGGGCAACCGTCACACACACACCCTCACACACGCACACACACACATACCCACACACGACATCAGGACTGCATAGATTCCCCTGCCTACGGCAAGGAATCAAAAATGATAAGAATGAACAAACTGAATCATATTACATCCGCTGACCTGACTTTATTTACAAAGGATTAATTTCATACACATCAATCAAACTTTACAAAAACAGTTGACTTCAGATGAGTGAGTTTATGGGGTATTTGAACGATGGAAAGATTCACGCAAGTCCAAATGATATTCACCGAGGAGTACAAGCTGTGGTTGGAAGAGAAGAACAGAGTTATCATAGAGGGCTCTCATGGACAAATGGTAATGCTCACATAACCATGACACTAAAGTAGCCATGACATTTACATAGCCATGACACTCACATAGCTTTGATACTTCCATAGTCATAAGATATACATAGCCATGATACTCACACAGCAGTGATACATATGATAGCTATGATATTCACATAGGCAAGATTTTTACACAGCCATAACACTTACAAAGCCATGGTATTTACATAGCCATCATATTTACATAGTCAAGATATTTACACAACCGCAATATTTACATAGCCATGACACTTACACAGCCATGACACTTACACAGCCGTAAAACTCACATAGTAATAATACTTACATAAACATGAAACTTTCATACCTATGACAATAACATAGCCATGACACGTACACAGCCATGATACTTGCATGATCTTGATACAGTCATTTTACCTAAGTATCCATGATACTTACACAGGCATGACATTTACATAGCAATGATGCTTTAGCTATCATACTTACATAGCCATGACACTTACACAACCATAACACTTGCACAGCCATGATACTTACATAGCAACGATACTTACATAATCACTAGCCACCCACTCATTCTTTCTAAAATGTCTGTCACAAAAATGAATGTAAAAATAAAGTAGAGACGCAGTGAAGAAGTATCGAAACCAACACTGTTAAAGAAGAGTACTAAAGCTGCATTGCTAACTTGAGCATCTTAGGTGTTGGTGTGGCAACAGAATCATCAACTTCTATCTTCAAGTTAGATTCAGTAATGTGACTAAATCTCTTGCATGGAAATTCCAACTGTAAGTGAGCACGCAGAAAGTTCAAATGACGTGAACTCATTGTTGGCAAGGTGCAACTGAAGCGGTTGCTTCTCCATTCATCACACAGATGACGATGATGATTTCTGTCTTTCTTCTCCTCCCTTCTCCGTGTAGGAGCACCACATCAGTGGGCTGTATTGCCTCAGTGTCATTGTCAAACAATGATTCTATTGTCTTTAAGATACACCTCTGGTGAAAGAGGCATTCTTCACAATGGATGCGAACGTACCCTCCACCAACGTGATCAACGCTTGATCCTGACTGTTGTCTTTCACAGCTGGCAGATAATCCCCCCGCAGGCATTTCTGTTCCATGGAACAATGGCCGTTGAGGGCTGCAATTCAAATCATGGACAACATGTAATGTGATAAAACAAAAAATAAAATATAAAATACAATTGACGGAGATCAATCATATTACAGAGTACTTACAACAAAGGAGGCCTGGGGGAAGAGAAAGGAACAAGTCTACACAAACTTAATACAGAAAAATCTCACAAAAACATCACAATATTGGCAAATGCAATAGCCAACTTTAACATTATTAAAACAATGGTTGGTTGTCTTAGGTGTATTATACAGAGAACAAAGGCAATAATTATCAAAACTATTCTGCTATTGGGAAGGTTCTGAATCAAATTGTCAAATTTTTATAATGCAGAGACGCAAAAAAACCATCACCATCTGGTGGTTGATGTCTTTACAGGGTCATCTCTCAAAACAGATACACCGCAGAATGCCAGTGCGTAAATACTTTACCCGAGTGAGGTCTCTTCCCCGTGCTGGCTAGCCTCGAATGAGCGATTCTACCTATTTGAATCAAGAGAGACGTGACGTCGTCGTACATCGGAGGGAATGCTATGCAGATGTTGGCCAGGCAAGGTGTGGTGGCATAGTAAAACTCTCCCCAACGAATACCTGACAAGACTGCAAAACACAAAGCCATCAAAACTGTGATGGACACTTTCACCGAGAAAGTTGCTTATTGTTTCCTATCTACCTTTAACTATCTAAAACACAAGTTGTGTTACAATAAGTCTTCTTCCTAATAACATCATGTGTACTGCTATGCACTTCTGGTTGTCTCGTTGCTGCTTATACAGTCATATATGTTAGTGTGTGACTGCTCCCCTAGCCTTGTGCACAACAACCTCTCAAATGGCTTCCCACCCCCCACCTGTTCCCCCCTCTGCAAACACCTCTCCGTACCCAACTCAATCCTTGCATCAGTGGGGACA
Organism: Stichopus chloronotus; assembly: GCA_021234535.1. Taxonomy (NCBI): domain Eukaryota; kingdom Metazoa; phylum Echinodermata; class Holothuroidea; order Aspidochirotida; family Stichopodidae; genus Stichopus; species Stichopus chloronotus. The sequence continues at coordinate 7,879,288 of CM037837.1, read as the reverse complement.
CTGAATATTCAAATGTTGCTTCCTAGCAAAAAATTTCGCACAGAGGGCAAGCACTGTGAATGATGAATAATCTACACAAACAGCACTCCTCCGATCACTTCCTCATCTGACTACTGAAGGGACAATGTGACAATCAATTATATTTGTGTACTCAGCAGCTTTTATTTATTACACATTTTTCTTTTGAGACAAGTCCACAACCCTGCAATATATGATTTCATAACCCTTGATGGGGTATACACCTCCAAGATGGGCGAAACCATATTCAACCACAACAAAATCAGTTGAATATGATGACATTCTGCTGAAAAATTCAGTAAAGAATGAACTGCATTTGAAGATTAACAATTCATGAAAACAATTTTTGCAGGATATCGTTACAAACCTGATAGCAGGGTCGACATAACATTTACAGCTAGTCTGGCCACACTCAGCGACTTGGGCAATGCAAATTGTAGGCACAGTTGAGACGTCAGTTGGATGGCAAAAATCTGAAGAAAGAACAATAGTCAGCCCATTAACTGAAATTTTTTCTACACTAAAGACACAGTTTGAGACCAAGCATACACTGATATTGGGACCTGAAGTGAAAGTTAAATGCTGTCTTGAGCACAAACATGCTTGACATATTATACCTAGGAGTGGAAGGAAAACTTTCACATGGCAATAACTATCCAATTTTTCATTTTGAAGGGGTGAAGTCAAGTAAAACTGATTGCCAGCTCCACTTTGAAATATCATACATGTACTTGCTCAATGGTCATGTCAACATATTAAGTCTTGGAATTTCCTGACCTCTAGGGTAGAGACCGATGGTACCTTCACGTAGATGTACGTTAGTTGCTGTTATCCGATGTAAAATCTCTTAGCTTTTGTATGTATCAAAACACAATGTGAAAAAAAAAAAACTTGTTAAATCTGATAAATACTCATAATACTCAAATAATCTAACAAACACATTTGATCCATGGAATTGGGAGGGCTGGGACTTAAGTCTGTGCACTGAAACATTCATCATGTGGACGTTACTACCAAAATGAATGTTTGTGTTTTAGGAATTATGAGAGAAATATAATCTAGGAGGGAACGAGCTAAACTCTTTCATATTTAAGACCAGACTTTATGTCACTCCCAAAGAGAAGGCGACACCCACATGGCCAAGAAAGATGAAAATGACAGACACATACATACTTCCATCTAGCAACAAACATTGATCTTAACTTTTAAAGTATAGGCTACACATCAACATTCCAAAAATTTCCTTGAAACATCTGTTAAAACTGATGATCTTCAATTAAAAAATGCCAAATAATGTAAGACCACCAAAGTAATCAATACGACATATTTGTTTACACATATTTGGTCATAACTCCAAACAACTTTTTTTCTTTTCCATTATTCCCATTCTGTAGTTTAGAATTGCAAATATATATATTCAGATTTCCTTTCCCAGCTGCAGTGTAAACTAAGACCCAACCAACCTGTTTAGACAACTGCGGTTGTCCCAGGAGCTCTGGGATGAAGTCCAAGCAGATATGCATGGACGGAATACCGGCTACGGTGACCGCGAGAAGTTCGCTTGGATAACCCTGCAGAAAGTACATGAACAGCAAACCAACCGTTTTAATATCTATTAATACATGCAAGAGGGATAGCAAAATACAGCAAACTTCAAAATATAGTTCTCGAAATGAAAACTGTCCTCATCATCATCATCATCATCATCATCATCATCATCATCATCATCATCATCATCATCATCATCATCATCATCATCATCATCATCATCATCATCCACACAAATTATAATACCCAAAGTAAATCTTGAAATTGAAATACTGTATGGAATGTTTGTGACTGATTTTACACGGTATCAATGTAAGTACAGGCCAAGATATGAGTAAGTCACTTGATCTTTGATTTACAAATTTTTTTATCTTTTCAGCAGGAATTAACCAGGCAATTGCCGCTGTTAGAGAGTTTTCCTACGGACATCGCCCAAAGGCACCATTAAGTTACACATATAAACAGAATGAACCACTCTGATTGGAATCTGATTACGGTACATATAAATATACAAAGCAAGGTTGGATGAGGTCTCTGTTATAAAATCCTGCGGAACAATCTGCTCTCTAAAAGTACTGACTCCAGCATCTAACCCTTCTTAAGTTTTAATATTCCAGGTTGTACTCCAATGTGGTTAATCCATCCAGTTAATGGGCCAACTTATTTGAGGAGTGGCTATTTCCTTGCACAAATGTTCAGAAAACATGACTACACTTACACGATAATATGCATGCCCAAAAACCGACGCAAATCATTCTCGGTGAAGGTGGACCCTTCACCAATTTTCAATCCTGATCCCAATCCTCCTTACAAATATTTACTCTGACCTACTGGTGGGACCAACTAAATTTGGTTCATTTTTTGTCTCTTTCATATTAGGGCACTAACAGTCTGGTGACAACAAGGATAAATTTTGCACCTTACCTGAAAATGTACAAGCTTGGCTAACCCTGGATCGGCTATGAACATCTGGTGAAGCACGCTACACACCTGACATCTGACTTCCCTCAGAGCGTTCAACTCACTATCAGAGACCTGAAAAAAAAATTTCAATTACAGTTGTTACTTACATGTATATAATATCCCAATGGATGCTAATTTCATTTCAATATCAGTACAGTGATGTCTTTCAATTAATTGATAAATTGAATGAATGGGTGATCAATTGATTTATTCATTGACTGACTGTCTGAACAATAAATAACAAAGGAATAACTGAAATTGCAAATCTCATAAAAAAAAATAATGCTAATCCATCATCTGGGTTTCTACTTCAGTTACATTAAGTTAAGCATAGACATCAGATGGAAAATGAATAGACTGAATAGCTTCTATTGGACAGGATCCACAGTTGTCTATTCAAGTCAACTTGAAGTTAGCTCACATAAGTATGAACCATCATCTGTCACGATGTTTCCACAGGTCCCACAGTCAAGTACATGGTTGATCAGGTATACGGGTACCTGAAAATATAACTTACATCAAGCTATTAATTCCTTGTGAAGTACTTTTGCTTTGCTTGTTAATATAAAACTATGTATCATACCCACAGCCATGGTAATCATAACAATGAAGTGTTGCTAGTGATGGATACATGTTAAGTATTATCACATATGTTATGTACGTATAGTGAAACTGGGTCAGGGTAGCAAATTCGGCGCTGGTTCTTCCTGCATTATTGACAGCCTGCTACCAGAGTACCCAGGTGGTACCCTGTGGAAACACTAATCTTTCATCTTTCATTCTCATTTCTACCTACTTCTTCTTTCTCGAACGGAAGACATATCTCCAACAAGATCTGAGTCGCAGCAGCTTCCTGAGCGGCAATCAGGGCACCCTTCAATTCCTCACGCTCTGGATCAGAGGGCAGAGCTCTGGTGTTCCCTGGATCAGATTTGATCCCAACAGCTGGATTGGCTTGCAGATGAGATGCGAGGAATGCTCTAGAAGCAGCCAGGTAGGCTCTCAGAATGTTCAGCACTACCTCCATGATGGGTGGACATCTTTACCAAATAAAAAAGAACAAATAAGCAATAAAATAAATAAATAAGCAAACAAAAGCAAAGGAAGTATGTCAGTTGCTGGCAGTGTTGGTCATTTTCATTAGGAGCAATGTCTACAAGGTTTTCAATCTTTGACTTCTGCTGACCTCATGTGACCTTTGGCTGACATACAAAATGACAGAGATCATCTACTCATTGAGAGCTGAAAATGTCAACAGTTTCAGCAACAGTCAGTTGCTGAGATACCTTCCTCCTTTGCTGGTTATTAAACTTTCACCTCTGGTGACTTCAAATGACCTTTGACCTACATGAAAAGCAAAAGGGATCATCTACTCACAGTGGACAACCTACACACTGACTTAGAAGTTCAAGCAAGTTACCTCTACGGAGATACTGTGTTTACAAGGTATTCACTGACCTCATGTGACCTTTCACCTAACCAAAATATGACAGAGATCAGCTACCCATTAAGGGCTACCAATGTTTACAATCTGAAGTTCCAGCATTATTCAGTTGTTGAGATATCTTCCTTAATAGTTTTTTTAGACTTTAACCTCTGGTGACCTCAAATGACTTTTGACCTCCATGGAAGTCACTAGGAATCATCTACTCACAATGGACAACCTACACATCAACTTTCAATTCAAGAATCTTTGCACATTGAGATAATGTGTTTACAAGGTTTTCAAACTATGGCTTCTACTGACCTCATGTGACCTTTGACCAAGCCAAAACTTGACAGAGATCAACTACTTATCAAAGCTACCACTGGTTAGTATCTGAAGTTCCAGCAACATTCAGTTGCTGAGATATTTTCCTTAGTAGGGTGTCACACTTTCAACTCAGGTGACCTAAAATGACTTTCGGGCCACCTGAAAAATAAGATGGATAATCTATGCACAATGGACCACCTACACACCATCTTTGAAGTTCAAGCAATTGTCCCTTCTTGAGGTATTGTGATTACAAGCTAAGGTATCACATACACACACCATACACACACCATACAATCGAATAGATTCCTTACCTGCCTTCTGCAAGGAATCAATGATTGAGTCCCAAGCCACTCGTTGTAAAATTGTAAATTTACAAGATAAACACTTCTTCCACATTTGCAGTTGGTTATCATAAAATAAGGCCAAATTTTTAATTCAGTTTGTTTTCAACTTTGTAATGTGCAGGATTACTCCTGTTTCCCCTAGCTGAAGCTTGTGACTTAAAAACCATAAACTTGTGACAACATCAACTGCTCATCAAACCCCAGAATAATGACAAAAAAAAAAAAACAATCAACGACTCATGAAAGATGGCAAACAGTGAATTATCAAAGAACTAAAACCAGACTTAAAAAACAAACCGAAAACCATGGAACGACTGAACACGAGAAGAACACCAGAAATAACCACATAAGATCATGTTGGCTAATCAAACACATTTTATAGAGGATTCTTATTTATCAACTAAGTTTTAAAGAATTCTCAAATATGTTTATGGTCATGACTCCCAAAGAATATTATGTTAAGGTAAAGCTTATGATATCTTCAGCTGAAGTTTGCATGAACCAGTCGCAACTTAAAACCTTGTAATTACCTTTGATTGGTATACATGGCAAAGCCAGCAATGTAACATTGATAATGACTTCACTGAGACTAAGTATTGCGATATATGCCAATCACATACCCACCATGTCCATCACCCAGCCCCCCCCCCCCTTCTCCATTCCTACTACATTCCTTTCGAGTATTACAAACAGCTTTTAGACATTTTTCTCTTTGCTTTTCTCTCGCAATTAAGTGTAGCACACATACAGTCTTTAAGCTCTAAACATACTAGAGATATGAATACACATTCTTAATGGATAAATGCAATGGTTGATGTACCCTGTGATCCAACTTTAGATACAAGCTTCACATGATGCACAGCGTTACCAGGGTTGCTCCTATCTAGAGTGCAGTTGTTCATTAGCCTACCTGGACCATTTTGGTAAAAGTTTTCACTTTCACACACTGGTTGGTCATTTCACATCAATTTTTTTTTTCTTTTTGGACATGATATGAAAGTGTTTTCAACAAACATACATGTCACACTTGAGTTGAGTAACATCACAACCTGACACGATAATGACTAACTCATCACCCTCACAATCTCTTGCCCATTAACAGCAGGGCACGATGTCCTAATTACCGTGACCACTCTGTTAGCAATAATTCAATAAGGGTTTGCTTTAAACTGACTGGTGTAATGTGATGTTAGTAACGCAACAGACCTAAACACTCTCAGGTCACATCTGAGACTGGTCAATGGATCTACGATGAGATCTTCCTCTTTGAATGTTATCAGTGGCTTGGAATGAGAGAGGGCATTCACCGTCATTGTCTTCAGTCTGTAGTCAAGAAACAACAAAAAAAAAAGAAGGTTGAAAGTTCAGTTTTGAAGTCTGTGATCATGTATGCCAGGGCCTTGGATTCTGAGGCGAGCGGGTGCCATTACACGCCGTCGTTCGCCCCGAACCACTGAGAGGAGTTCAATTTTCTGCACACCTACATGAAGAATGGGAGCTAAGATAAATCTATCACAGTTTCATGAAACGGCACACATACAACACTCCTTAATTTCATCAGGAGTGTGACTTGTAGCACACCTGTAAAATCTAAAACTCAAGGCCTGGTGTGGAATGGCAAATGCTGTTATGTCCTACTACCATACAGAGAGTTCATAAGAATGACTGTTTGACACAAACGTGACAATAAACTAACCATTATATCAGTTGGACAAAATCATCATTTCGCTTTACCTAATACCTTGAACAAAACTTCGCAAACCTAGTACTTGCCACCATACATATTCTACACACACACCACTTTCCCTCATACTACTAGTATGTTTCACAAAGAATGAATGTTAATAAATTCTGTAAGTCATGAGGTTAAGACGGTTAGAAGTGGGTCATTGTCTAATGCTAGAGGGTGGTTATGAGTTGAAGAATGGGAGAAACAAAATCATAATCAAGAAGTGGAAATAAGGTTTAAAAGAAGCTGACCTAATCTCCACGTGCAGAAAAATTGATCTTTCTTTACTGCAATAAGAGGCACAAATGAACTGCATAAAGCATGATAATAAAATAAATACCAGTATTCCTTTCCTTTTACCAGCTACACTTTCTAAATAAAAGATTATGGAAAGAATATGAAAAGAATATGCAAAGTATCTGCAAAGGAATATGCGAAGAATATACAAAAAATGTGCAATGAATATGCAATAGATCATTCTATTCCTTACCTTCTTGGCATGACTGTGTTGATCTGCTTCCAAATCTGGACGGTCAAAGTGACCACTTTGAGAGGGACATCTGACTCCAACAGCAATTTCAAAGAGTTCACAATTACGTCTGCATAGTCCATCAGAGTGTGCTCGTCCAATAGCTGCAGCTGTTCCAAGAGCGCTATCACTCTGGATGAATCTGATTGGATATTTTCAAATGCTGTGAATGATTACAAACAATGTAAATTCAACAATTCAAACAATACCTTGCTTCTTTGATTGTCAATGAAAAGCAATTACATGAAAACCTGCTGAATGTTGTTTGATATCGGACCACATCTGATCATAACAAGCCACATGCCATATTTCATCTCAAAGATTTCAAAACTCAAACTGTCATGATTCTTTTTTTTAACCCATCGCCATTTAGATCATCATACTAGCTTCCTTAGCTGATATCAGTTTAACACAGCAGAGCCGTTTTCTGGACCCTTATTCAAATCACAAATAAAAATGCAGAGCTGAATAGAAAATAATGAGGCACAACTGTGGAAGAATTTGCGCTTTATAGTGAGTTATGTCTATGACATAACTTACAATAATGCACTATACATTCAGTTCATCGAGACAGTAACTGTTGCATCAAAACCATGAGTTACCTTGAAAATCCATCTTCAAACCATGTGACTCACCAAGCTTTCACATTGATAAGAGAGAATCAAGAGCTCCTATTTCATTCACCTTTCTTCTATCTTATCTTTCATTATCTACCTTTCTTCTTTTTAATTTACCTTTTCTTCAACTGAATCCACCCTTTCTTATCTCATCTACCTTTCTTCTATTTCATATACCATTTCTCCTCCTTAATCAACCATTTCTTCCTTTAATCTACTCTTTTTTCTACTTCATTTAGATGTTTTTGTATTTTACCACATCCTTTCTTCTATTCTGCCATGGATACCTAACTGTAATTTCCTCTTCTCCATCAACCCTTTCTTCTATTTCAACCATCTTTTTTATTAAATGTAACTTGCTACTTCCTCTACCTGTCTCCCATTCAATCTACCTTTCTTCTACTTCATCTACTCTTTCTTCTTTTTCTGCTACCATATACTCTATTTTATCTACCAATTCTACTTCATCTTCACTCTTTTATTTCATCTACCATACATGTTTTATTTCATCTACCTTTTTCTATTTCATCATAACCTTTCTTCTATTTCATCATACCTTTCTGCAGTTCAACTTTGGATACCTTCTTCTTGCAGTTTGGTGCCAGAGTTTTCTCCTCTGCCAAGGTTGCTTCATCCATCCAATCCTCTACCAGGCAGAGATGGGGGTAGTGAGTGACCAGGAGCCTCAGGAGGGAAGGGTAAAGATGCCCATAGTCTGACAACTGGCACTGGGCTTCCCTGAAGAGGTACTTGATTGGTAGTTGAGACATGACCTTGGTCGAGTAAGACTCTGGCTTTTGATTAATGATAACTGTAAGGATATTAAGAAAAGGAGACACAATTCAGAGGTGACGTTCTGTCAAATGATCGACCTAGTTTTTACAATATTTCTTCTATCAAGGTTCACGGTACATCCTGAATTAACCCAGCTTTAAACATGATACAACTGCTCTTCATTTTGAAAACATCAGTTACTTTTGACATGATATCTAAAGACAATACATCTTTCAATTCCTAGATCAAAATTTCTTACATTATTCTCTCTTCCACAAAAGCAAAAGTCTTCATTAAACATTTTCCAAACCTCTGGGAAATACGCAGATTACTGACAGAGCAGTTCCACTGATGGCAATGATCTTTCAAAGAACTTACCTAGTTGCTTGGTGTTTGTTAGGAGACAGTCTTCATAGAGGAGTAGGTAATATAACATGAGAAGCTGTGAGGTTAGATGGTTTCCCTTCCCGGCCCTACCGTCGGTCAATTTGGACGGTCCAAACACCGAGAGTATCTCCTGCTCCGTGAGTGCTTGATTCCTGTGGTACTTGGATCCTACTTCGGTGGGAACCACGGAGCTATGAACGAATGTCTCCAGCAGAGGTGGTAGGAGGGGGTGAAGAGGGGTGCTGCAGTGGAGCATCTGCTGACAAATCCAGTCCTGTGTGATTTCAAATTTGTCAAAAACTGTCGAATGGAATTTCTCAAGACTGAAAATTTGCTTGACAATTGTTCAACCACTTCTAAGTGGATTGTTGCCTCAAAAAATCTGGTTTTGGTAAGCAGATGCTTCCAAGTAGCAAATCAACAGAATACCTCAACCTTCTTTCCTTGCTATTGTCATGCACTAAAATGGTCAACAACTTCTGCTGTAATCATTAAAACATAGCAGGTGTTTCTTTGACAGGTTTAAGCAAGGCACACAGATAAACTTCATATAAACCATAGCATGTTCTTATCTACTTTCAGTATTTCATTATATTTGGGGGGCATACATCCATATGGCAGAGGGTAATTCATATGTGATTTGTGTGCAGGAAGTGAGGGGTAACAGCGAAAATACAGACAATAGACACTTTTGAATGGAAACATATCAAACTAACACTTCCTGTATTACAAAGACTGGTAGGAGAAAAAACACAAAAAATGTATCTTTCCATATCAATATAAACAGCTCTCTATCAAGATTGCTTCACAACAACCTGTTCTGAAGGATGAAATGATCAAATCACAAACAAACAAATGAACAAACAGACATGTTACATTTACCAGAGCAACAGCAGTACAAGACCTTGACAGAACTAATATGTTTTTAGAATGTCCCACTAAAACACAAAGATGATACATCACAGATACAATAAAAATTACCAAAAGTATGATATTGTTGCCATGTCAACATACCTCAGTAGCAACACACTGTTTAAAAAGGCTTTGCTCTTATGTAATGGACAGATAAAACTGTACTTGCTTAAAACCTTCATAACTACACAATGCTTTGAGAAAGTCTTGCTCTAAAGGACATGGGCAGATGCAAGAAACACTCATAATCCATGTTGCCATGGTGACATACCTTGATTGGAACACTATGCTTTGAGAATGCCCTGCTCTTAAGGAGATGATAGATGCAATGGACTGGAAGGAATCCACTGATGGAGGCATTGAGCCCCGGTGTGACAGCGACAGTGACAGCATGGGCAGCTACGACCTAACAAGGGAAGACAACGTACACGATATGACCGAACAACTGTCATACAACGGCTGGATGACGGGGTAGAGTAACAAAAACAAATGGAACTGAGGCAGATAAAAACTAATTTCAGCAAGAACAGCTTTACCAGGTTTTCATAGTATCTAAGCTGCATGTCTGAGTTAGCACAATTTTATTGCAGTGAAAGAGTGCCAACAAATACAAACTTCATAACAGTAATTAAAAGGATTTTCCTTTTTTGGTGATTCAGGACTTGATTGAATAAAGTTAATTTCAAAATAACAAAGTGTATAAGATACCACTGACTGAAAACATACATTACAAAAGTACAGCTGAGGATTTATCATTGGCTCATTCACATTCTTCAACAATTGTAGTCTGGGTCCAGGTCCCAGCCAGTTTTTCCCTTAAGCCGAGCAGATCAGTTTCACTGACATCAATCCACAGCATCGACTACCGCAAAACATCGACAAATTTTAGCTTTTTCGGTCAAGGTCATGATATGATTGATTGAGACTTTGGTGAGGTAGTACAGCCTATGATCAGACTGATGTTTGGTTTTAAAGTTTTGCTTTTATTCGATTGTGTGGATTATTCATTGCGATAGTTAACTAGGCAGTTCTTTCCAATACAGTGTGTCCTGTTTGCAAGCCAGGCACTCTACTTTCAAACCAGGTGCTATATTTTCAAGGTGGATGCAGGAAGTAAAGGAATGAAATTCAAACCAGGTGCAGCGCCGAGTTGAAATGACCTGCCTGGCTTCTATCACAGCAACTGTTCTTTTTATTCTCTGTTATATAATCACCAAATTGCTGAAATCCACTCAAACTTTTCAATCGACTAAAATTAATTGTTCTGACACAAAAGCAGATCATTTATGTGTAGCGACATAACACTGAAACTTCTGCTATGCAGAGAAGTATTGACTCACTTGTTCTGTGAAGACCTCCTGAGTGAACAAGAGTCTTATCTTTGCCAAGGAGTTGATACGAATAGCGATCTGGAAAGAGAAATCAAAGGAATGACTTACATGACCTTGAAGCACTCCACATCAACATGTGAATCTGATGTAGGTACTGCACAGCAACGTGGTCAAGGTATACAGACGACGCACGCATCACATATGCTACGAATCTAATGCAAAATGGACTCAGAGTAAGAATTAACTTCAATCATCCTTGAGAAGGAAATTGCAAAGGTTGCATTAGCGATAGGAAAATGGCAATCAATATCAAGAAACAGCATAAAAAATACCAATGTTAAACAAAATTAAGAAATGGAATTATGTATAATGAAAGTAAAAAAAAACAGACAGAAGGTATTGAAGACAAAAAAAAAGAAGAAAGCCAATCCTAATATAGTATGTATTGTATTGTATGTACATGTATTGTACTTGCTTAGGTGAATTCAAACTTAATTATTTCTACAATGGCCAGTGAAATGGTAACAATATGATACTCAAATTTGTCCATATTGGAGGCAAGTGCAAGGGAGACTAAAGAAAGGACAAGCCCAAGCTAAGAGGATACCAATGCCAGAAGTCATGGAGAAAAATTTTACAAATTAAAGCTGGAATATGAGTTGAAAATTAGGCACTGGAAGTCATAATTCCACGTAGCCACTAGAAAGAAACATTGTTTAAGACCAAATTTTTGCATATATGAATACTCATATCCATTCCCATTGGTCTGTTTGATTTCAAGTAAGAGTGATTGAATGCTATGCTCTCTTGGAGAGTCTGAATTTCATAAGACCAACAAAAAGGTTGAGACAATTTTCATGTTCAAATATCTGGAAGATGAGTGCAGAATTCTCTTTCAGATTTTGTGACAGGTCATCTTTTCCCCTACTTTCTCATCCCTAAGACACTGACAAAGAACAAAGGTAGATGACCAGGCAAGAGAGGACCAGTTCAACTCATACTCCACCATTAAGGTTAACAAATGCACAGACTTCTACCTGTCGTCTGCTGCAATCATTGGTGAGGTAATTTTGCAGCACTTTCCTGGTAAAAAACACCAATTTCTGATGTGTATTATATCAGTGAAATCATTCATTCCATCCTCTAAATCATATACAGCACAAAACTATTCTCACCTGCACTCAGATACCAGGGAAATAATGAGGCTTTTACAAGTTGCACAGCAGTTGTAAAGCATTTCGACTTTTCCGTCGGAAATCTCTCCGAGAAATCCCACATTGGCAAGTGAACAAAACATGTTTGCATATGCTCAGCATTACTACCACTGTCTGCAGCAAAATGAAGTTGCCACACCAGATAACTTATTCCACCAACTCACAAGCAGGAAATGATCAAATAAGTGCCGACAGGAAAAACTTTGAGGCGGAGCTCACAACCCACAAGCATGTTGAACCCCAGTGACAGACAACGCCACCGACGCTTTTACCTTCATTCCCAGCGTGGAGCAGATGAGGTCTAACACAGCCTGGACTTGATTGGAGTGAAAGTGAATAGCCATCAAGAGTAACATCTCACTGAATGAAGCACTGATACCACTCTTCCTAAAATTAAATGAAACAAAACAAACAAGACGACATAGCATTTCATACTTTGAGTGATTTTCTTTCCCCTCCAATGGATTCGCATCGATTTTACAATGAGTGAAGTCACGTTCAACTTAAAGTGCACGCACGTCGTAGGTATTCTTGTGGGCTTTATTTACAGTTGCGTCTTCAGCCTCCGACTGTCGACGACGTTACTTGTGAATCAGGAAAACTCACGGACTGAGTCACCATGACCAGTGACAAAACTGATTGTTGAGTAGAAGCAGTATCACTGAGACTTAATTTCTAATGCTATTCCACTGACATAATCATCAAAGTCATTCAGTGAGTAGCAAATTGAGTATAAGCATATTGCCAATCCACTTTTTATCCTCTGCAATTTTAACAAAATGAATTTTAACTGAATCACATTGTGTGTTATTTTTTTCTATTGGCATTGCAGCAATGCAGGTGGCCAACCTCTTGCCCGTGGTCCAAATGAGGCCCATGGAGAGGCATCAGGTGGCCCCCAAGCACATTTTGAACACAAATAAAAATTAAGGAAAAAAATTCTAAAGGAACAAAAAGGGGAAGGAAATGTATATATACATAATCCATGTAACATTTGCTCCAAATGATTCACAGGATTTGCTTACATGTTTCTCTGACAAATCATGTAAACATCATTTAGTCTTAAGACGCTAGAGATACAACTTATTAATATTAAAAGCACTGTAAAAGGAAAGTATTTTCAGTACCTAAGTTGATTTTCAAATAAAGAGTCATCTGGAAATGTTTACTGATGGCACTTCATAACTTATTACCGACTGAAACAATGTGAAGAATGAATAGGTGATGGTACTGTGCCTGTACTATCATAAGTTTGTGAGACCAAGTGCAAGGACTGAAAGACCATAACCAGATGGCAGTTTCAATTTAATTGATTGATTGATTGATTACATGAAACAATCATACAGCACCTCAGATTGTGATAAAAGTAGAATTCATTACATAGCATTCCTGTGATACAGCTTAAACATTTTCACATGCTTATTTTACATACCCATAACCCATACTTCTACTCATGTAGGCATACACGCACTCATGCCAAGGTGCCCATACTTGTACCCGTATTCATGATCAAGATTTCTTTGGACCTGTACCCATACCCCTAATTATGACCAAACAAAATTCTCATGGCTTTGAACTTACACTTCAACACTGCTACCCAGGATCTAAAGTTTCAGTCATGAAAATCATTCAATTTTAACTTACTGTGACAGAAAGTTAAAATGTTATTTTGACCTAACTTACAACACTTTCATTATCATGCATGTAAAATACATGGTGTTATATTAACATACACAGCAAAATGTCATATTATGATTTCACAATGAACATTTTTCGAGACTGTATTTTCGGGTACCCAGGTACCCCACCGATCACAGACTGCGGATGGAAAACACTAGCGTGTACTTTCATATTATGTTGTGGGTTCATTTCACTGATATGTTTGTAAATTCCTGTGACATTCTGAACAAGAATGGCCTTAGCCAAACCAAGATGAGCATTGCAGGATACAGGATTGGTTATAGTGGTGTGAGTCTGGTATTTCCATAGAAATAGATGAAGTAGAATGACATCATTTCTCACACAGTAAACAAATGAAGCCGAACAATAACAGGGGACACATTACACGGTAATGCAAAACGGCTCTGCATTCAACATTTGCCGTACATACTGCACGTATGGCCCAAGAATTTCAATTTGTTCGTTCTAACTACATCTCTGGGGGAAAACAAAAGTAAATGCAACTGTTTCATATGTTAACACAACCTGATAATATGCAATGAAAACTATGCTGCAACGTTTTGTCCATTGCAAGTTACGCGGATTTATGAGAATGCCTTTTGCCATACAGAATTTTGGCTTCACCTATTGGACCATGACATCATTCTCGTCTATTTCTCTTGGATACTTCTCTCACTCTCAGATTTACCTTTCAAATTCTGGTCCTTCATCTACCAACCAGTGAATCCAATCCAAGACCACTTGGCTGTCAAAGCTGCAAGAAAGAATTTGAGAACACAAAACAAGAATGAACAGAAATGGTGGAGCAACCATATTGTGAGGGGGTCTGAGGGGAAAGGTGCCCCTTCTCCTTTGGAAATTTAGTTTTTCTACAAACTAAATCGCCTCAGATGTTAATTTGGTGCAACAAAAGTGTACATTCAAGAAGTTATATTTTCTTCCTTTTCCTAGGTATAGTGCACTTTGTTTTTTAATTGTTCAGTGAATTTTTGAAGGCAGTCCTTTGGCCCACATTTGGGTAAGGCCAGAACCCAAAATGCCGCTTCCCCCCCCCCCTTGGATCCACCAGTGGTACAAGATCACAGTCTCGTGCTCTAACATGATAAACATAGTTCAAGAAGACAACATTCCAGTCTCATGACATGCTTGCTAAAGGCAACCTGAAAGTCAAGGTGACGCAAACAAAGAGGAACTCCCATTCCAAATGCTCTCTGAAACTGAAAGTTTTAAAGGTCGTATCATAGTTTCAAAGTTATAAAGGTTTTAAAAAAAAAGATTTAGAACAAGAAACAAAGAAAAGCATAAAACTCATCAGTCTTTGTGATACTGAGAGCACTCTCAATACTGTGAGTCCTCTCAATGTCACAAATTTGCATACAAATCAAAGTTGACGTAAGGTTTACTCAAAATAGAATCATTGTAAGCAAACATTCTGTGCAATTATCTGAGCATTTCTAAATTACTCATTTGTTTTGCTTTTTTGAGGGGTGTGGGAAGAGGGATTCACGTGTCCATTTTTTACTTTACTCTCTAGTATTTGGACCTCATATCTATACATTTCATGGCACCATAACAAGGATAGTAATAACCATAATTCCTCTCACTGAGGTGGCAGATCACGAGTTGACACAATTAGCGTTTTCCTCATCAAAGTACTTTACCTATTTAATGACTAATATTGGCATTAAATCTGTACATCTGGCTGCTTTGCGTTCTACATGAATAATCCCTCTGTATGTGGTGTCGGTCTTTCAAATATTCTCATTTGTACTTCTTTATGGTTCTGTGGTTCAGCTACATAAATTACGCAACATTTTACAACATGCACAAGGGCAATTGTTACCATCTTCTTTATATTTTATTCCCCATTCAGTGTCGACAACATCTGACCAGTAAGAGTACAATATTTATCATTGGTGCGATACCAAATTTATCATGAGGTATCAAAGACATTTTCTAATTGACCATTGACAAACGTGTCAGAAAAATCAGTAAGGCTCTTTTCAGCTGCTTCCAGTAAATTTCATCTTTTCAAAGAAAATACAAACACAAGCGACGAGTTGCCGAGTGTCGGTGACTGTGAGAGGCCATGGTCCTTTACCTGACGAGTGACGGACATGCCAACAGCATACAGAGACTCATGTTGATAAATCTAATGCCACCAGCAGTGGGGGGTGGGTGGCTGGTTAAAAGCCTCAGAAGATGATGAATCTCCTCTTGTAGAAATCTGCAAATTAATAATGAAGCTCATTAATACAAATGATGTAACACGCACACAAAGATTGTACAAAGTACATAAAATACTCCATTAGTATAGTGCCATTAATCAACGAAAGTCAAAGCAAATTTTTTGTACAATTTAAGAAATCTTTCTTGATGTTTGTGAGAAAAATGTCTCATTCTTATAACCATAAAGAGAGAGAGCTATTATTCTCACAATATAAATCCTTCTGTTTTTACTTGCTCACAGAGTTGGACGGTTAGCAATAAATAATTGAATATCTATGACCTCTAAGAAAGCTATCTTGATACACCTAAAAATCCAGCATTACACCTACACAATGGGAATAAAGGTTTGATTACTATGACAAGAAACACCAGTTCCAGTTTCCATGGTGACATAGAAAAATAAAAGCTATAATGATACCCCTCAAACTCCAGAATGCTTTCAAGTTTGGTGTCTGCACTAAACCAGGTATTGACTACCCAACCGACGATGCCAGGACCTGGTTCTGAAAGTGCCACTCGGATCCGAAGTTTCGCTCACAGAACAATATGAATATCAGCGTGTATATCTCACTAAGAGCAACTTCATTGTCATCTGGTACAAAGGACACATGGTGTTGCATTAACAAGCAAAGGAAAACGTCATAATATGACTTTACAACAAGCCCGTAGCCTAACGTAAGTTGTATTTTTTGGGTACCTGACCGTATATACAGACCCAAATTTTGAACCAGGTGCAAACAGTACTTAAACAACATTGACAACATCAGTTTATGGTTTCCATGGCAACACCTGAAATCTCTACTCTTTATCATATATCTCACCACTGTCAGTGGGAACAAACAAACAAACTTTTCAATGCAAAGTTTTGTAAACACTTTGGATTGAAATCCTTGACTTACTTGAGTCCTGCCATGCCCTTTAAGGCACAAAACAATCTCATAATAGCACTTCCTTCCACTACATTCTCCGCTAACAGTGACCCATGGAACCCCTCGAATGGGGTCAATCTCTTCACCTCATCTAGCAAGTAGTTCCTCAATTGACTGAGGATGGACACAAATGCTCCTCCACCAGGTTTGAACTGTACAAAGGCAAACAAAACTGTTTTAAAGCTGGTGTTTTACACACCTCTATGGAGACCTAAAAGGTTGGGCATGTAGACTGGGTGGGAAAGTTAGGATTTTCATATTATGTGTCTTCCAAAATCTGACTGAACCGATTTAATGCATGCACATATCATAACTTTTGTTATTCACATAAGAATGAAGAAAGGAAAAGAGAGAAAGCAGCGATGAATTGCGATGTCAATTGTGAAACATTGGACTTCTTCCACAAAAGGCTGACATATTGCATGATAAGGGTGAAGAGGACAATCGACTGTGGAATTCAACTGAAAGTGCTACAAACTGTTGACCTGCTGAGCTAGAAAAAACGCCTAATGAACTTGTTGCCTGGCAACATACAAAAACATACTAAGTATGAAATCTGCAGAAGTATACCAGAGGTATGTAGGGCTACAGGAGATTTTTCAAACCTTGTGACTTAATGACAGGATGGACTATTTGACCTCCACCAAAACCAAATGGATCAATGTGATATACTTTACACACCTTGTAAAAGATCTGTGCCAATTCCTATCTTGATATTCAATGTTTTTGCAATTTGATCTCTGTTAATCCCAAAAGACCTGACTTCCAATACTCCATATAGTTCATTCACATTTCAGCAAATTGAAGTAAATTTCCTCCTGGTTGCTCAAATCACCTTTGACCTCCACCACATGCAATTCCTACCACTAAATGTTGTACACCTTTGTATCAAATACAAGATCTATCCAAGCTCTCTGCCTTGATATAATGTACAGTGTTTTCACAACGTGACCCCTCTTAGCCCCATATGACCTCTGATCAAACAATACGGTTTTCCAGCATGCATAGCTTTGACTCTGTTCACCCAAAATCACTACTGGCCGGCAATGACCGTCACCAGAATATTTGGGTTGCTGTGGTAAGTTGGAAAAATGGCATGCCAAATATGACATTTCATGAGGCTTCCCTTCCTGAGATACATGCAGTGCATGTACTCACAAGCAAGACATCACAACTCCACACACACACACACACTTCACATACAGACAAACCATCGTAACTGCAAACCGATTATACCAAAAGAACACAGAGTAACAAAATCTTCAAAGCCATTAATGCAAGGAAAAATACAAAAGAGTCAACAGAACATGTAAATTAAATTTCACAGAATGCTTGGGGCAAGTTAAGAAATATAATCTGACAGCATAACTGTCCAAACAGGAGAAATCAACTGACCTTATTTCCGATGTTAACGAATTGTGCGAACCAGCTCCTTACTGAGGTGTTGTTGCTGAGGAGTAAACCACTGATGAAGGAGACAACATCTCCATTTTGCAAAGAGGGATCTCCATGGGAATAATCTAAGGTCAGCGCCACAGCTAGGCTGGGGAGCCGACAGTGCTCAACCTGAAGGCAATCAAAGAGACGATGCATAAATTTAGCTTACATGATATACCTGGAAAGCAAACCTACCAGGCCCAATGTTGATTGTCACCTTTAAAGCATACTATTTGAATGTAATTGTGAATGTTACTTAGCAATATGACAAAGATCACACCATTTGCAAAATCTTTCTCTAAAGCAGGTTGCACTGCTTAAAAAGAAAAAGAAAAAAGATCAGTAGTCTATGTTGTCAACCTTTCATCATTCTCTTCCATCTTATAACAATTTGGAAAAAATCGTCTATGCCATCATGTGTCTTTTATGAGAAATTGCATTAATAAGAGAGTCAATTATGGTAGAAAAAAGAGTGATTTAGTTTTCTTTCAGCTAAGAAGTTAGCAGAACCAAGTCCTGTGGTAACCATGTCCCACTTCCATGTGAATACTACCACAATGAAACTTTTATGCAAAGACATTTCTGTTGGAATTAGGCTATATTTGGAGAAACAGAACATAGTATGGTAGTTTTTGAATCTTTTTACAACCGTACGAAGTATAGACAGTTCTTTGGTGTACTTTTGAAAATGAGGGGAACAACAGCACATCCTGCTTTAATATACCCTCCATTGTCAGGCAGATTGTCTGCGATTCTGAGTACAGTGTATCAGGATCCTTTAAACTCAGCGTGTAATAAATCCAGAAACTGTCAATCTCATTAAGGAGTAGTCCCTCATCTCATGCTTTATTTTTTAATACTTGCAGCTTTTCTGTCAAGTATTCACTTTTCCCCGGCAGTGCAACCTGAGGGACTGGTCATAACATTAAGACTGATATGTTTTAGTGGCCAGTAGTTCAAGTGACAGTTCTCAGCAATTTGTAAGTTGTTTTGCTATTCGCTTTGACTGTTGTGATGATCAGAAAATTACTGACTAGAATTAAAAGAGTAATATTCAAAATCAAATTTGATATTGCTCTATGTACCTTCGTGTCGAATAATAAACTTTGCACGAGGCAACAGAGAAGTTTTATTGTGGCTACTGAAAGTGCAGTAAAACCTCATGAAATCCATAGTCATACAAATTTGGTCACAAAGAGGTGCAAATTCTCAAAAATATAATCATATATCCTTCAGGTCTGGAACCAATTTTTGTATTGCGTATCTGACATTCTGCCAAAATATCACATTGGACTCCTGGAAATCTTGAACATCTTTCTGTTGGCTTTGTCTTTATCAGAAACCTTGAAGAATTTTGCATTTTTTAATTCTGTAAGTCTGCTTGTGATCAAACATAACAGTGATAACAGTACATAATGGGGACAAGAACAGAGGCAAACGAGTCCTATTGTAACCTGCCACGACCACAAGTCATGAAAACACACTGGAGCTACGAAATCAATGGTCTGTTTAACCACTACTGCTTCAAGATTGTAACACCAAAGTATTAAATGGGATAAAGAAGAGTAGCTCTAACTATTGACACACCTGAAAGTGGGCTTAAATACACCCAGACGTAACCATTCCCATGATTAATGTACAGCAGACACACCTCCTTTTGAGAAAGACAAGATCACCTAATGATTGGGGTTGTACTACTGCAAACACTTGCAATATGGGATGAAGTTTAGAGTAAGATACCACACTGGGAAAGTTTATCAAGCATAGTAAATAGCACACATACTTATTACAGCTTATGTCTAATGGAATGTACTCCATTTTTCCATGAGTTTGCACTGCTTCATAGCCATATATCAATTCCTGTAGTAATGCTGAGGCTGAATAGCTTATACTTTTTCTTCAAAAAGGAATGTCTGAAAAGGAGTGTCTGTTGGTTTTTTTCTTTTTCGTTAAGACTATCACATTGTTCAACAAAATCACACATGACGCACAGAGCATTGTTTGAAAACATTTAATACTTGTGTTTATGTGGGTGTCTGCAAAAAAAAATGAACATTAGATTACCCTAGTTCACAGTACCTCAGTTATCCAGCATTTCACATGTAAAACATATTTTTGACATTTTTGGATAAGTAACTATTTACTGTCACAGCAGCAAACAAATTCTGGAGCCTACATGAGTCTTATGTCCACTGTACATGTTGACTCATATCACACAATCCAGATAAAAGAGAATCACTGCAGGAAATGTGTGACTTTTGCAGATGCGAACAAGAAGTAATCCTGACCGCACAACGGAAGTTTACTACTCACGCACCGGATGGCTGCGTTCGTAATGTTAAAAAAAAAAACATACCACAAAACACCTGCTGAAGTGGTTAGAAGTCCTCCTACTTAAGTACTCACTACATAAGTACTTGTTCTAGGATGTCCCAGGGGTTTGGGTATGTTCTGTAAGTTTTTGTTTGGGTCTCTGTGTGTCCCCTGTGTGTTTTTTGGAGCCTTTAGCCCTCCTTTGCTGTTTTACTTCTATATTACTAATGTAAATATTACTCACCTAAATCGGTTTCAGGTGTAATTACTACTTTGCTACAATACTTGACAATACTGTCTATACCTCTCCTTCTGCCAAAGTCATCTAATTACTTCCTTGACTTGTACAAGTCTAAAAATAAAGACTTACTCTATATCTTTCACCATTTCTCCATTTCCTTATTTTAATTTTGTCTATTTTTTTTTTTTACCCTTACCGTTAGGGCTCTAACAGGGAGTGCTTGGGTTGGATTCATCGCAACTAGCATCCGAAGTGTCTCTGTTCTCTTTCGACCACCCAAGCTGTCTTCATCCTGCCTCTCACCGTTCACTATGAGATACCGGCAAACTTCAAAATCAACAGGGAGGAAAAGTGAAAGTAGAGAATTGTAAGTCTGGAGGGTACCACGCATTTTCACATTTCTTCCATATTTAGTCTAGAATTCTAACACAGTCTTGAAGAATCCAAGGTGATAGCCTTTTCATTTATTTTCAGCAACACGTGTCAGTAAATCAAATCTGAACTGACACCAAATCAGAAAAGTGAAGTTATGGCAAAATGTCTCCTGTCTTAATATTTTGACAATATATGGATGTTGATTTGAGATGTTTACAGGCTGTGTGGCAGAACACTAATCATAAACAAACAACTACCATGAAATGATGAGATAACAATACAAGATTCAACCTGCAATTCATGTAAAGTAAACTGACCTTGATTGAAGCTGTCAGAGACATTGGCCACCAAACGGCACAAAAGATGAGGTCCGTACTTCACCCGCAAAAGAATGCTAGCCATTTTCTCCATCGGCAGGAGAGATGGAAGTTCTGCAAATGGAGAGGAAGGATGAACTTTGTTGGTAGTTCTTAACTTCATTCCTCAGAGGTCAATATTGAGGTATATGAAGCAAAAGTCTTAAACAATATTGCCTATAATGGAGGCATAAAAAGATAGAGGATCAACAACTACATAGACCATAAAAACAAATGAGTTATTCATGGTTCAAAAACTCTTATGACAAGTTTTAAAGTGGGCTCTGTGTGTTAATGCACTACAATGAAAGTAGTATGTCAAAGCTGCCTTCATTCAGAAACTAGCGCTGAAAAGGTGCTGTAGCTCTTTCCATAAGTGAATTCTGTCATTGTTCTGGAATAAAACATAGGCCCTAAGGTTCCCCTCCCCACATCACCTGACTCACATTCCTGAAACACTCTTCAAGACTAACCTCTAAAGAATAAACAACAACCAATGTTAGTAATCAATCATTCCAATATGATGCTCAGAACTTGAACATTCAAGTGACCCCCTCAAGTTACCCCCTTAATGACCTTCGTAGGTATGCCCCAAACCAGCAAAATCCGCTTCAAACTGACACTGACGGTCATAAGCGATTACTTATAAGTACCTACGATTACACTTTGGCAGTCTGATTCATCACCATTAGTAACTGTGTTGAAATTTCTTGGCTACAACTATTACATGACTATTTCACGGCAGAGTTGTGAAAAAAAAATTTCACAAACTGTCAGCACTACTCAAACAAGCAGTCATAACTCCATCTTATTTATAAAAAGAAAAATTGTCAAGACATGCATAAACATGGTCTAAGAATCTGTAGAAAAAATAAAGACAGCAGAACATGGAAAAAAAAACTGGAAAAAACAAGACAAGTTCTGTCTCTGTACTTTTTCAAAGGACAGCGATGGTGTCACATATGTAACAAATTAATTGTAGTGGTGGCAAGAAGAGCTAGGTAACCAGGTAAAAAAAGTTGCCAGCAATAATTCACAAAAAGATACTATGATACAACTTGAATCAATCACTGTCAATTCACATGTCTGTTGGAGGAAACGTACTTTTTGCCTGATTGGCGTCTTCCTTTTTAAGACACTGGTCAAGTCTATATATCCTGTGATCACACACCCTAACATGTCAAGTTGTACTTGGAAAATGAACGTCATATGAGGGTTCACCTATTAACAAATATTGCTGCCCTCTACTTGAATGTTTTCATCATGAGATATTCCAGAATAGGGTGAAGAACACTGAACACAGTTTTGACAATAATTGTAGCTACTATTGAAAAAAGTGGGTGAGTTAATATATTACATTACTTGAATAAGGCACCGCCATGGCTGTGATAACCTGAGACTCCCTTGAAAAACCAATCCCTAGCTAAATGCACCTGACCTGTTCATGCTCCAAGATATTCCATCCTGTAATTAAAGGCATTCTGAGAAACACTACTTCACAGAATTGTACTTTAATCAGACTAAACATCGCAAGAAATGGTTGAACCATGCAGATCTGTATTGCCTCGATATACTCCCTTGCATGCTACTATGAGCCAATAAATCCAAACAAGGTTTTTTGCAACCTAACCACCAGCAATCCCAAATAATTTTTTGGCATTCAAGAAATCACTATTTCATTACTTTTAAAGCTGTATTTTCCCCCATCAAAGATGCGTAACTTGTGTTCATAGGTATTGTACTGTCCTCTTGGCAATGCTGTGTGCAACTTATATTTCTTGAGTGAAGAACACATTAAAATAAACTGACCGGCTTGAGCGATACAGAGCACATCAGAAACTTCGTCCAAGAAAACTTCATTTTCGAATAACTCACAAGGCCTCTGTGTATAGACTGAAGACTCCTGGGATGCACAAAAAAAGTAGAATTGTGGTTTAAGTCGACTAGTACAAACACAAGTGATTGAAAGATGTAGTGACAGAAAAAGACTTGCATCACACATTTGTTTTTGCAAAATCTTAGAATTTTATTTGACAAACACATCATATAGTATAAAAGAACTTAACATAACACCACTAATATTCTCTAATACTAGGCCCCTACAATAATTAGGAATCCTAAACAAAAGCAGTTGAAGTGAAATCTAAGCAAAGGAATACATAAAAGACAATAACATTCCTATAATACCAAAAACCAATGCAATAACGACAATAACAAACAAGTGGAATCTTATGTCATAATGTAAGAAAATAGTTTTTTGATCTCTTTCCACTTCAGATTAATCACATCTTACAAATGCAAAATTCAGGAATGGTTACTTGACTATGCACTTAAATGTTGAATACTTCATTTACCTAAAGGCATCTATTACAGACAAAGGTACATGTAATTGTAACAAGCTGTCACAACTTACGTGGCTGGCAATGAAGAGCAGTTCACTGATAACCAGCCTCAACCGTCTGACAGGCTCACTTTTCTCAAATTCTTGAGCGAAGCCATGTCTCACATTAGCAGTAAGGGAATTTTCCTTGTCTCCAAGTTTTTGTCTAACAGATAAGCAAAAAGAAAAGTCAATGAAGTCCCATTCTTTAATTTGCAAGTAAGAGAAATCACAAATTTAAATCATGCAGTACTGGTTATTAACAAATGCTACCTTTTCCCAACCTAATGCTCATTCCTGACGTCAAGCACTTAAGCTTTACAATTAATCCCTGCTTTTCAGGTAAATGTTAACACATTTGACAGTAATGAGGGTACTCAAAACAGTGTATTGACTGACTGGATCTCGAGAAGATAGTCCTGTGCTAAACTACCCCTCTGTCATTCACACTAGACGATGCAGAAGAAGAGCTGGCACTATAGGTACTCAAGGGCATGCTACCAGAATTTATCCATGCTATGCCAGTGGGAATTCATTTTTCACTGGATTCCTAGTTGTGGTCAACATGGCATTTGTCGCTGGATTAATAAATTAGTTCTTGTAGAAGTAGCTGCATGACTACTGTACAACTGGGAATCTGAATGAGAGGAGGAAATCAGACTTCAATGGCTACAATTGACCTAGGAATCGGGTTCAATCCGTATGCACAGTGAAAATCATTGTATTCTGTGGTTGTACTACCTGGTGGGGTGTTCTCAACTTGTTCTGCCTAGGCCAATAATAAAAAGCCAATAATCATGGATAAACACATTAGAAGGAGGTTTAACTGCAGAATGCAGGGTCACACTTCAACTATACCTTGCATAAGGGTAGGACAAACCTTTGCTGTAGTCAAACAGCGTCCTATATTAATATGACGCCCAGGACCCATCCTCATTTATCTCGGTGAAAATTTTGACCCACATCCAAGCATCCATGCATCTACCCACAGAATGCTCGAGATGGACTTGATACGTTTAGTAAAGTAGGTTTCACATGTATCAACATGTTATTATTTCAGTAAAAGTTTTGACTCCGCATCTGAGCATCTGCCTAGGGGATGCTTAGAATGGATGTAAGTTTGTTGTAAGAAAATGTTTCACATGCAGGGAATAATTTATCCAGTATCGCATCTCATTTTGCGACAGAAAATGGTCAAATTGCTACGCAAATGGAATATTGTGTAGCAGTTTTTGTACATGAAGCACATGGACTTTTACAGACTTTGCAACAAAATATCTAAGAAACCTGGAAACTGCTATGTGCTAATGTTTAAAACTAAATTATTCCCTGCAAATGTATCAGCACATTATTCCCAGTGAAAATTTTGATCCCACACCTGAGCATTGGCCCAAACGATGCTTTGAATGGACTTGAAAAAATTGAAATGTTTCATTCTGACTCCACATCTGCAATCAGGGATTAGCTATGGATGAAATCTCGACCACTTGTCCTTGTAGTCTCTTTAATTGAAAACACATTCAAACATGACATGACTGCGTATCCTCATAGACTCCTAAAAATAAATCCAATGATGCGATGGGCATCCTCGTAGCCTCTTCAAATGTGTACTCTGATTTATACTATGTATTTCAAAGTCACTCTTTTCATTAGCAGTTAAATACTATTGACAATTGCTTTTTTTCTTTCTTGCATTCTTTAATGGACTTATTACTTAGTATACTTCTTTTTAGACTTACAATTAATTTCGCTCATAAGGACATATTCCAATGAAACATTATAGGAATTTCCATTGATTTTCACGTTGGACTGAGAATTACTTCCAACACCAAGGGCAGGCAATACTGCCTAGACGAATTTAGATACATAGTAAAGTTGATAGCGTCACTGGGTAGCCTGCCATTTTTTGCGTAACTTTGGCATGCACTGTATTTCCCAATTACTGTACTCTGATTGAAACTATATGTTTCAGAGTATTTTGAGTTTCGACCTCGCATCTGCATGCTAAGTACGGAGTAACTTCAGAATACCATGGCCAATTGTTGAAAAATACTTTCTTAAAATCTTGGAGTCACAGTGGAATGAGATTGTATGTTGTTGTGCATATTATAACGGTACTGTGTTCCTAGTATGAGAGATCACATTATGATATCATGTTACACTTACAGAACATGAATAAACCTTTAATCATTTTACATTTATGGAGAATACTGTGTCCCAAGCAGTGGCATAGTTGTGGTGCCACGATGAGGAAAGACGTGATTATGACGTCATGTTACAATGAATGAATAGAACTTTGATCATTTTACCTTAATGACGAAGACTGTGTCACAAGCGGAGGCATGACAGCGGTGCCACAGTGTGCAAAGACATGTGATTATGACATAATGTTACAGTGAATAAATGTAGCTAGAACTTTGATTATTTTAGCTTGATGAGGAAGATCATGTCCTAAGCAGAGCCACGGTAAGTAAAGATGAGTGATTTTGACGTCATGTGAATTAATGAATTCATACAATGTCGATCATATGTGCTAAAAGAGCTTTTGAATTTGAGAACGATGCAATGACAACATGCCTATGTCACTTCCACGTATGTTATTATGAGACCATGTCCAATTGCTGCGTGCCAATAGTTCATTCAGAATGTTAATCGACAGCCACCGTGCCTCCAGTTCAATGGTAGGAAGCATTTGGGCCGTTGTTTTCTGCGGTTGTATCTTAGGCCTAGATAAAATCCTCCAGTGGCCATGCATTTTATTTAGTTGTTCCTGTTGTTAGAATTTACCTACGCTAGGTCTAACGTTACACTTGTAACACTAACTTACTAAAGTCTCGGGAAAGTCTAATTAGGATATATAATTCATGCAAGTCAACCTCAAAAGTGTTTATTCAGGTGAATTTGAGGTTGGCTTATATGAAGAAGGCCTATACCCTAATTAGTATTAGGGTAAAACACATTAGGCCTAGTACAAGTTTAGCGAAACAAGTAACAGGGGAAATGGTACTTGGTAGTCTTTTTTCAGACTATGTGTATCCACACCTAAGTTGCAGTTGTCTTCTTGCATCTTGCTCTAGTGAACTGAAGTCGACTGAAAGGAGTGCGACTATGGAGTTGACAATTTCCAATCCAGAAAGAACTTTCAATATCTCCTTTCTCCCGCCGTTATCTTCTATCCATGGTTTACTGCAGTCCACAGGGGAGCAAAGGGACATTCTAACAAGACTTGTTAAAACTGGCCTCAGCTGACGATCAGAAAGTTGACTAATGGTTGCAATGTTAATAGATTGCATAGCCTCAAATACATGAGGACTTATGCTTTCAATTTCAACCATATTTCATCAATAAATTAACATTCCGTCGTTGAAATCTGCAACTGTGCCAAGGCGATTGTGTTTCACTGGATGTGCGAGATAATATAGAAGTTAGCAATCAACGTTCGGTTGCGTGAGCAAACGTTTCGACTTGCTTGTTTTAGGACTAACTGAAGTCAGGACAGGATGATCCCCTTATTCATCCCATGAAGTCATATCAAATCTTGGCAAGATTTGTTGGCAGAGTATTCGGATTGAACCATGCATATGAGGTAGATAGGAATACCTCTGACAGCCTAGATTATCGCATGGCTCCTTTTAGTATTATGAAGCAATATTGTAGTTGATTGTGTATTTCTTGTAGCCATGCACTTGAACGGCACTTCAGTGGCATGGCTCACGCAATGGAGACAAAGCGATACCCACTAGGGGCAAGGACGAATTTGTAAGTTTGAGGGTCAGAAAGCCCATGTGGGTTCACGAGGGACCCTGTGCGTATTAATTCGTATTTGTACCTGTGATGTGGCCTAGTGGATAAAGGTGGTGGCAGTTGAAGCAATCAAAGCTTAGTAACTGTAAGGTTCTGCGAAGTTCCGTCACTGGTCGACTCCTGGCCGGGTCACAGTAAATGGGTTTTTCGAGTCCAAGAGTAACCCAAGGTTCCCCCATCTGAACTGACTTCGTGAAGAAAAAAAAATTGATTCAGAATTGTTAAGTCGTTATTCATCTGACATGAAGTTGTAATATAGAACATAACATAACAAGTTTAAGAGCAAAGAAGGGCAAAAGCCCCATAAGTTGCACTGCAATCCAGACCCCCTCCCCATAAAAAAACCTAACCAAACTAATATACAATATATCCCAGCATAATTAGATTCTGCCACAGTCGCAATAAAACTTATCAATGTTACCTTTGAAGGTATTTACTGAAGTGGAATTTACAACCCAATCAGGCAGACTATTCCACTCATCGACAACTCTATGTGAGAAGCTAAACTTTCTCACATCAAGCCTAGAGAAGCATTTCACCAGCTTCTTACAATGACCACTTACACGGGCATTAGGGCAAACCTCTAAGTAATCACAATTAGACAGAAAATTCGTACCAGTTGGGAATTCAAATTTAAAAGACACAGGCTTCTGCCGTAAAATAATAGCCTTTCACGGGATGAATTATTATAAATTAGTCTTTGACGAACACCAGTGAGATTCGCCTACTCTTTTCGATAAGTTTCCAGATTGTGACAATCCAATAGAGGCGGGGGTGATATCATACAATCGCAATGCGAACCCAATCCTGCTCCCAGGACTCGCATTAAAAGTCCCGACGCATGCAACACTAAACGGGAGTGTACTTCTCCAGTCTTCAGTCTGTTTCCCAACGGTTTTGAGGGATGGAAGACTTGCCCAGCCCCAGTCCATCCGCTGATACCGCGATACTCCTGAAGTGGACTAGGACTAAATTGGACAACAGCTTTAGAGAATCCAAATAAGAGTTTCAGTGCGACTGTAAACAGAGTTTTAGGAAGAGCCTGGCAAATTGTAGTCCCCACTGCAAAAAATTTCCAAGTGGTTCAAAATTGCATGACGGACTCTTTAATCAACACTTTATCTAACCCTTCGCTTCAAAGCCAGCCAGAAATTTGTCAAGAAGGGGACGAAGCCTTAATTTAGAAGACGTACCACAGACCCTGTAGTAGGATAAGACAGCACAGTGACAAACATAAGTTGGAGCACTTCATACAAGAAGTTCCCATGGTTATGCCCTTAAGAGTATATAACCCATAGTAAATTCTATTAAAGCGGTATGAGTGAAAATGCGTTTGTATGTATGTGTGTTTCATGTGGGTGTGTGTCTTTTTTTTTTATTTCCCAGTGTATATGTCTACAAAACAGTTGAGTGATTTAGAGCCTGATATATAAGGACATCAAGACAGAAAGTTGTTAAATTCCATATCAAAATGATTAATTTCGGCGTTTTCCTGCATACCGTGAAAAACTGAGCCATCAATTTACTTAAAGCTACTTAGCAAAATCGACGCCGTGTGTCTGCATGGGAACAAAATTTAACAGATCTGACTTTTCAGCTCAAGTTACTTAAATGGAAATTTTGGTTAGAGTAAAACAATACCAGTAATAATAAAAACAGTTCCTCCCAGCTCAGATATGATCTCGTATTGGATCCTGCATGAATTGAATCTATGGAAATATTGGAGTCTGCTCAGTTGTGATGTAAGTCTGAAATGCAAAAATGGAGGGTGATGAAGCAAGACAGCGTTGGCAGGTTTTCGACCTATTTACTCAAATTCGAAAGCTTTTAAAGATCACCCTAATGACTCTCTAGACATACATAATTAACCAAAGTAGAGAACAATGAAAATGTCATCTACGAAAGGTCTCAATGTATCAGCTTTCCACTGAGTGGTACTGCTGCTAATATTTGACGAAAACGTCTGCAAGCCTTGATATAGCCTACCATTTTCTTTTAATGATTAAGTTTGCAAGTCAATTGGGTAATTAATAAAACAATGTTTCAATGTAATTGGCGATGAACCATTCCGTATCTCTCAGAGATCTTTTTGAAGTACCGGTATGGACTATGCAGCAATGATGCATTCACTTGTGTCCTCTCAGGAGTCTTTCAAGAACATCAGTCTATCTGGACCTAGCTAAAACAGAGAGTACATTTTTTTTCTGGCCTTTGCATGTTAGGCTGGGTAACCACATTCAGGAATTTTGTATAGGAGATTTTCAAGTGAACTAGTCATGATCAGCTATAACTGTTCTAATACCTGTGATACTCTTAACCCGTCGGGATCTCAGAAACATAATGATCTGCCTGTCAGGTCTACAAATTAAAAGGAAAATGCAGTCACCCCAACTTGTATTATTGGAGTCAGGGGCGGCACCAGTGAGCCTTTGCCCCCCTCAGTTGCCTCCCCCCTCCTACTCAGCTCCTGAAGAATCGTGTCCTTTCAGGAGTTTTAAGGGCAAAATAATTCACAAATATTTTCCTTCCTGTTTGAATCATTACCAAACATTTCAAAGTAAAACCAGCCTGAGAGCTCTCTGTCAACTATATGCCAGTCACATACTTTAACTTCCTGTCACTGAAACTTTTTACTGCAGAGCAAGCTCTTCTTAGTGTAGTTGTGAACAAATCCCTCCAATACATTATTTACCACCTGGTATGCTCGATACAGAAACGTAAGTGTAACAGATACATGTGCATATGCCATGTCAATATACTGTACATATTGCATTCACCTTTCTGTTTTAAGAAAAGTGTAAAAAGTGTCAAGAGATTGCTAGTAAGTAGCTTTTAAACATATTGTCGCTTTCCAACTTGTCATGCTGTCAGCTAAGAAGAGTAATAGTCAAATACGCCTAGCTTGCATTAAAATCATTTGGAATCTTTGCTTTGGATGATGCATTATGGACCAACAAACACCTATCCTGAGACTTTTTACCAGGAGATTTTTTTTACCAAGGGATTTGCTTAAACCTCAGAGCTTCCGGGGCTTCGCCCCCTGGGCACCACCAGGGGCCCTGAGGCGGGGCCCCTGGACCCCCTCAGGTAAGTCTGCCCCTCAAACATTTTCTTTTACCCTCTATTTGCCCCCCCCCCCCACACACACACACACTTTTAAAATCCTGGTACCGCCAATGAGCATAGTCCCCTCTCCTAATTCATAGATGGCCCTTTGGCATCATGTAACGATATTTTTGTCACTAAATTGGTAAATATATGCAAGTTATTTGTTTATTTTGAGTACACAATAGTCGAAAATATCCTACGGGGTTATTTGTAAGGTGTAACTTGAAGCAGAGATTTTGAGGATTCCGTGGCTGATGCTGCAAAATAAATTTGATAAGTGACTGCTCATTCTCTTTAAACTGTGACAAGTTCACGTAAATTACTATGTCAGTATTTGAGTGGTCCTAGCTTACAAGCTCTCATTCGAAAACAATGCAATATGTCTCTCTAAATTTGTATCTCTACTTTTCGTGTTTCTCGCTGCTTCTTGGTGTTCATCATTCTTTTCATTCCCCTCACGCACCTCACTCCAGTCGTGCTAGTCATGCTCCTAATGCTTTCTGTGCTCCTCGTGCTTCTTGTGCGCCTTAAGCTCTTCCTCCTCCTCCTCATGCTTCCGTCTTCTCTGCAGTCATTTCAATTCTTCTCATTCTCCTCATTTTCCATCCGTTTGGTGTTTTTCATTCTCCGTATGGTTCTTACTCTCGGATTTTACTGCTTCTCATTGTGGTCTTCAGGTTACTTAATCTCTTCTTCTTTTCCGTTTTAAAGTTTATTCGTGGTTACTTATTTTTGTAATGATGTTTCATTGTAATCAATTTCAATGGTCCATAAAAACCTATGAAACACCTTTTATCATCATTTGATATAAACCAAACACTCAATCGTTAGATAACATGCCAAATCAAAATTAAAGCCAAAATAAAACTCTCTTCATTTCTTTATTCCAAAACTTTTGATATACTACCAGCTGAGACGACAGTCTCTTGTCATTGACGTCATTCACGCTCTAGTTCTCATTTCCCTCAGGCTTGTGCTTCGTCGTGATTTCTGAAATGCTCTTATCATCCATCTTGTGCTCCTCAGCCTCTTCATGCTTCTGATACTTAACGTGATTCTCGTGCTCCTCATATCTACCCATTCTCCAGGCCCGTAGCCAGCCCATGTGGAGGGGTGGGGTTTTTTTTCCAAGATGTGAACTTTTTTCGAAGTACGGAAGCGGCTGGCGTGTGCCGTGAGCATGCAGTTGCTTGGAGTCCGGGGGTGTTTTCCGGCGAAATTTTTGAAATCCGCAGTTTTCCCCTCAATCTGGAGCATTCTAGAGGACTACAAAAGACCGTCTGTCGGAGGCAATTTACATAAATAGTAGACACAGGGGCGTAGCCAGGAATATGCTGAAGGCGGTGAGGACTATCTAAGCGGAGCTCCACCAACGGTTGGCGCGGAGTGTACAAGAAAATTTTGAGTTTTACAAACCCCCCAGATGGCCGGAAATAGCTCTTCCCAAGTCTTTTCAGTGCCACGAACCCAGCCTTGAAATATAGATCTCATGTCTACAATTTCTCAATTACTGAGAGAACAATTAGTCTGTGAAAAATGATGCAATGCCGAGATGAGCATTCAAAGAAACGTTTGGATCTACAAACCACTCAGATAGTAGAAAACGGCCCTTCCTGGGTGTTTTACATGCATACATACATGCTCCCAACCCTGCACTCCACCCCTGCCTTGATAGGCCTGCTGCATAAATTGAGGGAATTACTATTTAGCGATATCGCTGGAAAAAAGCGAATGTACTGCACCTGACTACAATTGAACATATTTAATCGGGCCTGCTTACGACACACCGGTCACACCGCCACGACCACAGCAGACGCTGTGGGTGGTCGCCGTCTTGTCACAGGTTGTCGTGGCAGTGTGTCCCCGGCTTTATATTGTATCTAGTTCAATGATATCCACGACCACAATGACATAACCATGCATGCGCGTTTTTTAGCTTATTATCTCATCACCCCACAAAGTATATGTATGTGGTGATGAGATATTGTGGTCAGTTTGGACCTGTATACATTTTATGACATAAGTGGAGAGGTTTTATCTTCCTGCTAAAAGTGAACGGAAATTCGGCCTCAACATGTCAAGATAAAAAATATTTCATGGCTGACCCTTCAAACACAGTCCTGGAAAAATGGACCTCCCTCAACTTGGGGTGGGTCGTTCGAACGTTCCGACCCCCCTTGGCTACAGGCCTGTTCTCTTCATGCTTACCTTGCTTCTTGTAATTGCCCTCCTTTGCCCTTTAACTTGTTATGTTATGTTAATACGTATTCCTCATTTTGTTTTACGCACCTCATGCTTCCCCTCCAGCTATACTTCTTCTATAGGTAGTGTCCCTCTGAGAAGTACGTTCCTTATATATGCTTTTTTTTGAGACATGACAATGACATCTCGGAGTACTGACTGCATTCATCATCAAATGTATTGAAAATAGTCACAACTTTTATCAAAATCCCGGCATCAAACATTGACCTCTCTACAGACAAACTATATATATTCTTACACCTGCATCAAGAATAAGCATTGGATATGTATGCAAGTTTCTGATCACAAGGTTAGGGGGGTGGGGTTCAAATGATAGGATCTTATGTTATCCTTTGTTTACTTAACCGTATTTTCAAGGACAATTGGGAATTTTATATACGGAGGGTGAGGGGATATTATCATATTTTCTGCTTTAAAAGTATTGATAGAAAGATCCCAATGTATGGCACCTATATGTATCTGTGTATCGGCCCAACAAAAGAAATATGGAATCGCTATTTTTCTCTCTGATGATGAGTTTTTTTAATGGCAATGAAAAAGACAACAATAATAATGATAACAATAACAACAGTAGTAATGATAGTATCATTAGTAATAGCCTACTATGCACAATAATAATAAATTGTTAGTAAACTGCTGATCCACAAAAAAATAAATAAATAAATAAAAAACCCTACGTAGAGAAGTCTGTAATAAGAGTTGTCATGCAGCGGAGGATTGGCAAGCATACGAGGTACACAGTAGGCTATTTACTGTACACACGAGTAGTTTACCAATGAATTGTGTTCACCACCCACTAATGCTTTCATATATGTTTGGTGTCTTCTCGCGTGAAGGTTTCAAAGTGTTAAAGTTTTAATAGTTGGACAGCCCGAAACTTGTCACAGCCCAGCATGCATCGGTAAGTGACATGGAGCATCAGTGTTTGTTTTTCACACGAGGTGTGACAATGTGTCTGACAAAAGTGTCAACTTACAAAAAAAAGTACTGAGTAAAATTGTTTTCAAACCGATTCATAGCATTCACTCAACCGTTCGGTTATAGTTAGCTTAAGAGGTTCGCTGGATTCAGCTGTGTTTGTAGTAATCAACGCAAACTTGCGATTGTTGTATATGTTCCAACTATTTCTAGCTTGTGTATATATGTACCATGATGACTAGGCCAAAAGTGCCATCAATTACTTCAAAGTTCCATTGATGAATTGAATGAAATCATACAAGCTTTTATGATATAGCTTTGCCATATGTATAGTTTTATGCAAATTTCTTAACTGTGTGCATTGGTGTTACAACCATGACTATTCTACAGAGAGAAGTTTAATTGTTGATGTCAGACCATGGAGTTGTTACAGACTGCTCCTAGGCTGGTCAGACAAAAGCAAATTAATTAATACGTTTTCCCACATCAAAAAACCTGAACACAGGGGACATGTTTTCAAGGTCAGTGTAGAGGTGCAGGATAAACATAGTAACTTATGTCTCTGCCTATTCGTGACGGCCATATGACTTTTAAGTGATACAAATAAACCAGAACTACCTTTTACATAATCATTCACTGTTGGGGTGAATACATGACCTTTCAACATGGATAGAAGCGTTACCATTTCCACGGTAATGTTTCACCCAGCGTATTTTCTGATGTATTTCAGCCGTTTATACGTAACTGAGTATATGGAAAGTTTAGTCGAATATGCAGGCATGATTGCCAGTAGTCTTCTCACCTTTTTCAATGAAAAAAAAACCCTACAATTAGATTATTCGAAGACCTTATCAGAATTCAGTGAACGACCGAAAAACACAGTAACTTCTGTTAACTGTTTTATCTGCTACCCAGAAGTGGAAAGTCGGTAAATTGATTGATTGAATTGTTTCTGGCAAAGACTGCTAATTTCAAAAGTGAAAAGCAACTTGCTTCTGTAAAACTGGTGAGCCGAGCGGATCGAGTGAGTTGTCGCACACGTAGTAAATGATCGCAACCTTTCTATGTGATGCGTGGATGAACATCGAGAAGAAGCGGTTGATGTCAGTGCCTTTTTTGGGGGGGGGGGGGAGGGCATCTTTCCTGGAGAGGGGCGAGGCTCAAGTGGTGCCCATTGCTTGCATAGCTAAAATTTGTGGGTACAATATAGTACCATCACCGGTTGGCAAGGGGCACTTCAGAAGATTTTATATAAAAATAGCCCCAATTCTCCAGAATGTATATCAACACCCGCAAATTCAAACAGAGATACTTCTGAACTAAAATATTTATGGTTGAAATCAATAAGGGACAAATTGTTTAAAGAAAAATTTGTAGATTTACAGCTCAAAAAGGACATACATAGAGAATATAGAAAAAATGCTGTCAGCTTGTATCCAGCACTTCCTGGCAATTTTTCCGTTTCTTCTTTCTATTTCTTTATTTTTTGTTTTGTAGTTCTACAATAGTCTGCAATCATTTTTTGCAGTGTACGAATATCATGGCTACTTGTCTTCTGCGCGGTAACGTATGTACTTTTTCAATTACTTTCTCACAGGGCGCCATCACTTCAAACCTGGCCATGGCACTGTCGAATCATTGAATTGAGGTGGAACTTTTCATAACAGATGAAAAAGAAAACAAGGGGGGGGGGGGGGGAGAAATAATTCCGAAAAGGATGGACACAAAAAGTGGTGAAGTCAATTGACGAGCTTTGTCACTCTCCAGGTCGAAGACACCTTTTCACAACTTAACTGAAAAAAAGTGAAAAACGCTAATGCAAGTCATGCTGGATGGTTTCCTACAATGTAAACCGGTAACGTGTGCCTTGTTAAAGCAACCACTGCACACAAGCTTTTATTAACAATAGCACGCATTTTGGATTCATTAACTCATTTGATACTCGAGGCTGAGTAGTTGCAGTTCAGTCGACGAGGCTGCATTTCGTGCCGGGTTGTCAGTACAGAAGGATACAGTTAGAGTACGTGTGGCAAAAAAAAGAGAGAGAGAGAGACTGGAAACTACAAACCTGTTAATTTTACGGCATTCGGGAAGAAGTGCAGCGGACAGTTACGTAAAAATAGTACGGCTCCAAGCCATGGAAAAATACATATATAGTGTTACAGGAACGAATTCAACGTTGTGATAATAGTGAATTGGTGGAAAGCGTTGCTAAGCATACGACCGTGTGTGCTAGGGTATATTTACCCTGTTAGTCGATGCTATCATATTGAGGACGACAGTACCTACCTTAGTGCGTTAAATCGGGGATGTGGAAAAGGTACAACTTGAACATTTGTTCACCAGAAAGAGATTTACGTTCATCGATTTTTCTTGGCATTATCGTATTTGAGCACATATTTGGGATCTTATCGTTAAATCTATTGTGATTAAACATGTCATTCCTTAAACGGAGATCCCGTGGTTCCTTTCAACCAATCTGTAGTGAACAAAGGGTGCCTGCGTATTACCTAGGCAAGCATCCAGCTAAGGGTAAGGTCGGTCTGACAGTTGTCGAAGGGCCCGTCGCTGCCCTTTACAACCAATTTAGAGATACGGTGGGCAAACGAGTTTTACTCGAAGTCAGAAACGATGGACTATGGATTAAACACACCAATGAGAACACAGGGGGTAGAATCGTCAGAAGGCACACGGTCGACAAAGGTATTAATTTAGCGAACAGGTCGAATAGTTCTTTCACCATCTCAACCGATGATATTTCGTTCGGAGCTGTGGATTCCACCCAGAGAAAGGTCTTTGCGATCATCGTTCGCAGATCCGATCCTGGGACCGGTGCACAGTGGGAGTGCCACGCATTTTTATGCAATACACACGCAGATGCCAAACAATTAACGCTCAATCTCGTGACTTCTTTCCAAAAGCTTGCACAAGCAAAAGGTGTGGGCGTCGGTGGTTCCTCTCCTAATACTATGCACGTCTTCACCGAGAGTGTCGCGCCGAGGTACCAGCGAGGAGACGCTGCTATCAGTAACGTAACGACGTTGAAAATCACGTTCAACGTCGAGCAAATCGACACCAGCTGGAGCGAAAACTCGGAGTATAATCGAAACAAGCACATATCAAAGATTTTAGCTCAGGAGCCCTCAAATTTTAAGGACGGTTCCGAGACGACCGACGTCAAAGAGAATGGTACACCCGTCTCGGGATCGTCTGACAAGGAAAACGAGGGCTCAGACTCCGATGTCTTAGACGAACCGAAGCCGAGGACGTCCTTGGTCGCCGTCAACACTGGACTGACCGAACTGACGAGAGTCCAGGAAGATGGGTCCGATGAAGAGACACAGATGGGGACCCCAAACGTAGAGGCCCAGGTAATGGGTACCATAGAAGAATCGTCATCGCCGAAACAGACAAGAACTAAGCCAAAACCGAGAAAGAAGAAAACCGTAAGATTTACGGCTGAAATCAATTACATCGACTGAAAATGTGGTCTTGTTTCGTTTCAATCATGTATAGGCCCAATACTGCGGACAACGATGTTACGACACCTACGTGTTACAGAGGCTGGAAGTCGGCTGAAGACGGGTCCTTGCACACATGACAACTCTGAGTACTATTTGCTGCATGAATTGTGGTAAGCCACAAGTTTCCAACTTATAGTGAAGTATACACCAATGCCAAAAAAAATTGAAACCAAATGTTACAATAAGCGAGATAGATGCAAGATACTGATATTACGGAAATAGCCAATCGTAAGCTTACAAGTTAGCCAACAAATACTGTCACCGGAGTTTATAATGTTTTTTTTCAAGTATTTATTTCACATTTGACGTGTAAACTCGCCAAGAAATTAGATATGCATCTGCGAATCTCGTCACGTGCAAAACAAAAGACCCAATTTATTTCCTTTATCAATCATTCAAGGAAAAGCCAAAGTTAAGATTGGGCAATAATGTCGAGGTGAATTTATCTTCGGTACTTCTGCTGGGAAAGCAATTAATAAAAAAAAAAGAAAAAAGTGCCAACTGTGATTTGTGTCAAAATCACGTTTTATCTCTATTGCATAAATCAAAAAGGAAACACGAGAGTGAGGTCTTGCATGTAGGAGATGACTTGAGATCATATTTAAAATCAGAAATTTGCTCATTCCTCACAATTAATATATTGAGTCGAAATGTCACCGGCACTGCGGGCAAAGATAAATTCTGGCGGGTGCAATCTCCAACTGTAATGTTCTGGTTTAGTAAGTTTCAGAATCAGGGATTTTTTTTTTCTTTTTATGTCTTCGTGGACCTTGTACCACATTAATCTGTCATTTGGGTTATTGTCTCTACTCAAAATGACAGTATTGTTTTAGCAAATAATGAGAGTGAGAACTACACTTCTTTGCCTGACACCGAGGCAGGTGAAGCCTCGTATAGTAATCCCGTCAACTCGCAGTACTCTCTGTATTATGCATGCTGATGTGTGCGACGTATGTGTAGTTTGTTCATGAATTGTCGTCTTTTACCGTCTGTAAATTGCTTGTGAATGCTTTTTACAATGTTTATGTATGTAAAATACAAACAAATGTTATCGATTTATGTAAAATTTTATTGGGCTGTTAATTGTTGCAGAACAATTGTTAAAATCAATGGTATTAATTGTGACTGTTATTGTGTTTTTGACTTGTGGGAGGGTGGAGGGGGGGGGGTGGAGGCACTCGAATGGTCTCTCCATGCAAGGGACAGACCCGAAGTAAATTGCTTATGTCCAATGTATTTCGGTAGCAGCAGTAAATGCTTTATAAGACAACGGCACGGTAGCCCACAATCCTGAGAGTTGCGTGGTTTATGCAAGGAACAGTAACAGCTACTCCTGCTTACGTAAAAGTTAGGTCTACTAAAAGCTGCATGCCAAGGACTTAGTTCCATTGGTGAATTACTGTAAAAACTTGCAAGTTGCATAGCGAAGGGGGTTCGGAGTTGCGTGCAAAATAGTCCCAAATTTGTCCACATTGGAACTAAGTTCCAGTGTCACACTCTTAGTGCAATGGTTAGCCGTACTATACATATACCTTTTTTTTTTAAGATAATTATCATTCAAGTGCAAAATTTTATCCTTCTGTGGCGAGAACTGGACTCCGTGGAGTAGCTTTGCTTCAATATGGTACGGAAGTGTATCATGACTTCTAAGGACTTACCTTTTCTTTTATGTCATTTTGATATTGTCGACACGTGTTAACGTTT
Organism: Stichopus chloronotus; assembly: GCA_021234535.1. Taxonomy (NCBI): domain Eukaryota; kingdom Metazoa; phylum Echinodermata; class Holothuroidea; order Aspidochirotida; family Stichopodidae; genus Stichopus; species Stichopus chloronotus. Next base: position 7,839,906 of record CM037837.1, on the reverse strand, counting down.
ATTCGTATAATGTCTACGAGATTGTACACATTTGTTTTGCAGAATCGATTGCTTGACTTGGGAGAACGTCGCCATTTTGTGCAGTATTACTAGTGTATACTGTAGCTGTATCTGTTTGCTAATACAGAATGCATGTTTATGTATCAATTTATCATGTCGCATGCAGTCTCGTCTGTACACAGTAAGTTGAGTATAACAGCAGCATAAATTTGTTGCTCGTCTTTTGTAGATGAGGGACAATTGCCAGTTGCCCTGATGCCATCGCAAAGGCTTACGTGCATATGCAAAGGGGAAAAATAGAAAAGGTTGTCATGGATCCATTCTGTAATTTGAACTGTTATTTTGAAGAGTCAGTGACATACTTAGTTAAGAGAAGTCGCATGATTGTTGTTATTCAAATGCTGATTATAGGCCTATTTGGCGTTAATTATCACCGGTTGATGTTCCCCATCCTTTGTTTTGTGGAAACGAAGTATTACTTCGTCAATGTTACGAAGCTAGCAGGTTTGCTCGTTTGAAAAGGCAATTCGCATGATAACGTGGTGGGCCTAAATTCGCCCATTCTGGAGTCATTTCTTGTACACGTAAGTCTTCATGGGGTTATCTCTAACCTGGAGTGTGTGTCTGATTGCTGATATAGGTTTTGTTGATGTACGATATCCAATGATGTCAAGGTCTGTTTGTAGCGTGTCGGCATGGAAGCTGATGGTGACATTCGATGAAAATCACATTCAAGTATGTTATCCGTGGTAGGCTAATGTTTACCGCAAAGTGTAGAGACATTCCGTAAGTCACCCGGTTGAACTTTCGAGGAAGAAATGTCGCCAGCTTGGTTTTCGTTTATTTATTCCCATAGGATGTGTTGACAAGTGTCAAGCGGTGTTTGCTCATTTGGAGACATGGGTGCTGTCCGCCTGTCGATGACGTAGGCCCATAATCCTTTGCTTGTCTCTTTCAAAAATTTGTGGTAGGAAGGGGGAGATGGTATCGTTGGGACATTTCAGACACTGCAAACGCCTTGATTTAGGTTGACCGACGGCGTTTTGGAATTTTAGCAAACATGGCCGTCGGTGAGATGTGTGACCATTAGTCGTCACCATGTCCGCACTGAATAAGTATAATGAACTTTAAGGTAAAGTGAAAGTGATTGACACAACATTACGAAAGTGATAACTTGGTTGCATTATGTACTGTTGTATGTATTATGTTGTATGTGCTGTTGTATGTACTATGTTCTGTACGTACTGTTAGAAATCGCGGTAAATATAGGTCGTACAGCTACACTGACTTGCGTCGCATGTTGCATCCTTATACTTTCAAGAACTCTGCGTCTGGGGCCAGATTTAATCTCAAAAGTACACCAGTTGAGGGCTACTAGGGTAGTAAAAAGGGACTTAAAAATTTGAAGTACCGTTTTCGTTTCATCTCCACGGATAGTGTCCTTAATATTTCATTCAATCGGGCGGTGGGGACATTCCATCCACGGATTTTGTCACTGTGTACCGAGTATTAGAGCACACCCTTTCTCAACAGCCATCTCTATTCTCCAAGTGCTTGCAGCCGTGTCGTGACAATACAGATTACACAACTCATTGAATACAACACCGACAAAAATCGATCACAGAGGTAGCACACGGACTGTGTACACGCTTCTACAGTAGGATAGATGTATATGCAACAGTAGCTTGCTGGCATATGTTGTTTACAGTATACAGTATGGTAAAAATGGCACTTTGCAGAGAACTGAACGGGGAAATAGGGAGAAACATAACTTGTCTTCAACATAGCCTATAAATAGTAGCTAGGCACAGATAACTTTCACTTTGATGTGTCCATTAATGTTTGTGCTATGTTTGCGTATGTCAGTGAGGGTTTTGTGTAATTGAAACGTCATGGCATAATTGCTGATGTTACATTTTCACAATCTTCCTTAACATACTGCTCAATATGTGTTACGGCAATTAGTAATGAGCGGCGTTGTACTAGGATGTATGTACACTTTTTTGTATGTAAAACGCTGTAGCAAAGGGTGTGCTATGTAAGGTGTGCATGTGTAATTTATACCGTTATAAAATGAAAAATCGCTACCATGTTCTCAAATACAGTACGTTGCCTTTGTGTTGTGATGAGATAATTAGTTTTTATCTAGTAGGCCTAATGTAAGCAGGCAAACATTGGTGTAGAATTGAGAATGATGTTAAATGTTAAGATATAGTACATTAAAATATGGCATAAGAGAAGACAAAGGACACAAAATCTACATAGGACCCTACATACGGTTAGCCTAAGTTTGTTTTATTAATACAGTATATAATCATGGACGATATAGCCTTCAGTGTACGGTAACTCACAATGTCCGCGGTAGGCTACAAAGGCTATTAATGAGCGAACGGTAGATCATCACCATGTAAGCCTTTTTTTTATAATGAAGAGATATAGAATAACATAAACCCGGTTGTATTGCTGTTGCACACATATCCATACACAGTTTCAGACTTGGTATCATATTTAAAAAAAAATAAGGGAAAGACAGGGGAAACTCCAGCCGGTTGTTTAAAATTTACCGACTATTGTATTGCTTCAAGGTTGCAGAGTTTTGATGGCTCTGTAGTACGTGTACTCGCTGTATGAGAAATTATTGTGGATCGATACTCAATGGGAATTTTTCATGCATTCACTCTCTATGGTGTTTATTTATTGAGAGATGCATTTCATTCATTATTTTAGTCCTGCACATCATTTTAATCAAATTTTGTGTGCCGGTTGTAATTTTGTTTTCTCTCATTGCAGAATGTGTGCGTCATTTTGCTCTTTCGATTTTAAGTCACATTTTCTCCTGAAAAGCATTAAGGCCTGATTCAAGGTTTTGCATCCTTTGTTCATCTTTCTCATTTTAAATGCATATCTTTTACTATACAATCTATGTTTTCATTCAGCAATTTGATGTTATAATTAAGCTTCTCAATAAATTGTCGTCATTTTTTCTATAAACTTGAATTTTCCCGAGAGGGTAACTGCTTTTGTTCGCCAAATGTGCATTATAGATGATATACTGGGAAAACCAGGAGCTTTGAACGTCTAGATTTATCGTCGCTGAATATGTTAATACTTTTAAAGAAAAAAAAGAAGAAGAAACGTGTACAGCCAATATTGTTTATTTTGTTATTCTATAACAGAAAGTGCAAACATGACAAAACAAGCATGACAAAAACACCCGCCTGCAATCTTTGCGTGATCTTTCTTCTATTGTTTGTCACACAGGGATACTGAACGATTAACAATAAATAATTGTAAATAATTAATAATAGAAAAAAAAGAACTGTGGGTAGCCTAACTTCTGGAAATGAAAGAGACCTATAAACAATTGCAATTGCATCCGTTCTAAATATGAATTATTCAAAGTCAAGTGCTACCTTACCTATTAGTACTTACTCTAGTAAAGGTCTCGGTGAAACTTATTGGTTGCAATGATGCTTTGAAAGAGAAACTTAATTTGTTTTCTGCCCCACACTGATATATATGTTCTCTGGACTACACCAAAAGATGATTTAGGATATGTTTATTTCTGTCCTTATTCTATGTTAGTTGCTGTACCTCCCCCCCCCCCCCTAAAATTAAACCTAAAATTCAACGAATCATTATTCATGGAGACGCTGATATGTTTGACAAAAATAAATATATTTCCAGAAATATGAGGCAATTAACCGGACAAAACTCTATTTCGTCTAGAGAGTAAAGCGGCATGGTGTCTTATCTCGACTCCTTGTAATACCTTTGAAAGTAGCACATCGATAAACAGCGACGCTGATGAAATATGTCACCGTGAAAACGTTAATAAGAAACATCAAACGTCCTATACGTCTGTAGACTTATACAGGAAGAAATTTGTCTTAAACTGGTACCAACGAATCAAGCAGCTTTGTTCACCTGCACTTACACCACCGTGTGTATGATAAAATGTTCATTTTTCGAACTGTATAGTTACTTTCAAAAGAAACGTTTTCAGTTCAAAGGATTTTATTCTGAACGGCTGTATATAATCCACAATAAACTATACGCTATCAGGATCAGGAGCCCGGTAGACTTCGATTCCGCTCACTGGACTGCAGCTCAATTACTACTAGAGGAGGATTTGAACAAAAAGGGTTGGGGTGGAGGTTGGGATATGTTTTTTATGTTAACACCCTTACCACTTTTCGGGAGGTCTTCAGTTTAACAAGTTTGCAAAGATTCTCAGTGTAACCGCTATTTCGGGTAGCCTATCTATACCGTAACAAACTTAAAAGAAAGGGATAAATCCGTTCCAACAAGAGCTTACTACGTCACTGAGATAGTTGATCTCTATGATGTTGAAAGAAATTAAAGCTGTTTTTCACCGGAGGGGAAGGGGAGAGGGAGGGGAAGGGTGGGGGGCAGGGGAACACGTGCTTACGTCGTTAGTATTTAAGGTATTAGGCTATACTGATGTACCGCAGTTGCTCATAAATTCACCCTTAATCATGACTTTCAATGACTTTAAACATTACTATCAGGGCTGTTGTTGTTGTTGTTGTTGTTGTCTTCTTCACTTTTCTCGAGCATGAATCTTTACACGTGACCCTTTACTTTAGATCAATTCTATCAATACAGCTCTCGTTTCAAATTTGAAATCGATTCTGCTAACATGACTTATATATTACATAAACAGTAGATTCTTCAACGCAGGCGATTCATATCGTCTGGTTGAACATGACAAATGTTATGTACAGCTATATATGGAGACGTCAGTTGCCATGGAAATGTCTAAACCTATAGCTTGTAGATTTGTGAGTGAACAGACAGTGTGTTGTTCATCACTAACAAGAGGATCTTTCTACGAGCTGACGAGAGTGTTTTAAACCGGATTGATCATCAATGTCTTAGGTCGTTTATACCCTTTTACTCGACGATGCTACAGTTACAAAATATAAAATTATTCCACGAAATCAAAATCGTCAACGACTTGCTGAAAATGAAATTTATTCGTGAACTTATCCTGTTACACAGTGGACCCAAAAGAAAATTGCCCAAAAGAAGAAAAGTGGAAACCAGAGGGGAAAATGGAAATATTTCATGTAAATTATGACGGTCTCAATTAAAACATTCTAAACGTTCGGATCGATCTATCACTGTCGTAATATCACAACCTCATCCACTACAAATATACATGCCCTGCTTTCTACCGGCCGGAACGTCTCTTGTACAGGAGGTAGCCTATACTTATGGGAAGGGGGGATCTTTGCATTTTGACTACACAACTTGGGTGATTTTTGAGCGACAATGTTTTGTTTTTATTTCTAATTTTTCGGTTATCTTCAGTTTCAGTGTCGTCTGTATATCGAAGACTATACGTTTACCTTTGTTATACCATTTTTTTGATGAAACACAGGACTTTTAAAAAACTAAGACTTGGACCGATGTACTCCATCCAGGTAAAATCATATCGCGAGGTTTGTTTGGTGTCTTCTAATTGTAGCGACATTGAAAAATTATACAGACATATACTCAGTTCCCACCACTGGCCGTTTGACTGACATCACAATCTTGACGCCAAAGTTGACGGTTGCCAAGCAACAGGGAAAAGAAAGGCAAAAACCGTGGGACGTGTTTACTGTCTGTTTAACGAGGGGAGACATTCGAGGCCTTAAAAGCAGTCTAAAATTGCTATTTTTTTCCATAAAGTGCGTCTGGATTAAATGGCGATGATTAGAGCTGAGAGATGGCAATGATTTCAGCGATTGTACGCAATTGGTACTACATTTAGAACAGTATATAAACATAAACAAATACACATAAATTAGTTTGTTTGGCCCAAATCCATGCGTTGGGCACGTGCCAATTAACGAACGGTAAATCCGTGATAGAAAGAACTTGTAATGATCTGCACAAATAAACGTAAATCGACTTACTAGTGACTATCAACATAATAATTTTCCTATTATTTACAATTGCTATGAGGTATTCGTCGTCTCACTGTACCTATAGAACCGAGGATTGTTGGATTGCCCTTTTTTCTCCCCGTTTATTTTATTTATTCATTTTTTATTTATTTACGTTTTTAGGGGACCGGCATTTTCCTTTCTGATCCAGACTTGGCAATATAATGCCATTACACGGTATGGCTAGACGCACAAGAATAAATTGTTAAAAAAATAATCTGTGGTCAGAAAACTTAGAAAGCAAACAAGGACGGTATTGAGTAGCGTTTTGATCCACAAACAACTGTTTTTCCTCCGAAGTTCTGAAAGACAGAGGTACCTCTCCTTCCACGACCAACCCCCTTTCCTTTCCATATAGACCAGGGCTGGACAACCTTTTTGACTGAACGGGCCAGATATGATGTATAAAATATTGCACGGGGCCACACTTCACCAACGACCTGCTGGTGATTTAAAACTTTTAATTCTGAGGACTTTCGAACAATATAAATCTTAATCATAACAACAATATATAGTACTTGCTGATAAGTAATGGGGGAATACATAGGCCTACCTGGCAGCATTCAGCCATTTGGCACTAAAGATTTTTTGCCCATTTTCTTGAGACATCCCGCGGCCCCCTCCACCCACCCCCCCCCCGAAAAAAAAAAAGAATCACTAGCTCGCCGCATGTCCGCTGGCCGTAGGTTGCCCACCCCTGATATAGACCAATACCCAAGTCCTAAACGTCATTACAACTGTATAACCTGTATTGTAATTCCCCTACCTACACGAATACAGTTACATGCAGAGGGTACTCAATACTGACAAATATATGTCTAAGATGAATCAACCATGATATAAGCATTTTTTCCACATAAAACTCACATTTTTAGAGGTAACAAAAAGGAGTGTAAAACTTGAACTTATGCAAATTCCCCACTTTGCCGAATCACTGTGAACTATATGTATTAGCCTACCGTGTCACGGTGACTTAGTCCTTTACTGTAACGCGTAGTGCAATAAGCTCTGACTAACCAATTGAAATGGATCGTATACCTGAATAAATTGTTCCCACGCCCGTATGACAAACATGTTATATCACTTTATATTGTCTACAGGGGCACTTTGTTTGGAAACAACACCCGTGGTTGTCAAATCACGTTCCCCAAAACAAAGCATTATGCTTCAAGGCACAGATGCGATCGTCACTGGTGACGTAGATGAGATTTAAACTTTAAAACTGGAAAGGCTACCCCCTTTCTTTCAGAATTTGGATTGAACTTGTAAAATTGCTACCCACTCATGCCTGACGTCCCAAACTTCAAAATTTTAGTGTTTTTTTTTTTATTCCCTTACGATACAGTTTGAAATCACTGAAGCATTTTCCTGTCGGTTTGATGGAAGGGACTTTGTTACGGCTGGAATTCATATTTTCCTCGATTACTTTTTCTAGGGTTTGTAAAAAAATCAGCAAGAATATGAAACATATGTCACGCTGATATAAAATGTTGACTTTTTATCTGGCATTTTTTTTTTTTGTTCAATTTCTTGTATAATTTTCATGTGGTGTGGTATCTCACAGAGGGATATACGCGGACGATCATCCTGTTTCTGATGGAGGCCAAAAGTGGTACATCCGACCCAAGCAAGGTTAAAGTTGAAGAATATCTAATTGACGAAACGCTGTTTACCGATCGAGATTGTAATACTTAAGGACACGTTATTGACTGACAAACGAAGTTCCCCAAGCCTAACATAGAGTCCAGGCCCTCGACGCAGTTTATAAATTAATTTGATCAGAGAGGAATCTTCAAACCGTAATAATGGGATTTCCTTCGCAAAGTATCTTTTTTTTCCGAGTGTTTCTTTATGACATTTTGAATTTTAATCCTGCAATGAGAATTGGTTGGTTTTAATTAAATACAGCGCAATTAAATTCCAGTGGCATCGTATACAGCCTTACAATCCGGGCACAAATAATATGATTTTGTTACTGTGTCTTAGTGGTACAAAAAGGCAGCTTTTAACTTGAAAGGACTATTCCACTGACAAGTTAAGAAAATCTAGTAGTGAACAAGCATATGTTTTCACTGCACTGGCACTCCTGACCCCATCAAATATGTCTTCATAACTCAAGATGTTAAGTACCTCTGTGATCATGATAGATTTCAAACTGTCATGTAAATTCAAGTCCCTTTATAACCTTGAAATTTGACACCAGTGCAGACAAATAAGATATGTTTATCATACTAGATTGAGCTTTAAAATCTTGTGAAAATACTTGTAAATGTCAGAGCTCCTAAAGGATCATAATGTTTTTTTTTCAAGCCATTTGAGATTTTAAGAAATACAAAGGATATCCAGTGTAGTGGGTCGGTATGTTATGACATCACAGAAATCCCATAATGCACCGCAATACACCCCTCTGAAATGAGAAAAAAAAATGTTGAAAAAGTCCATAACTTTAAAACAGAACACCGTTTCACTAAATGATGGGATGAATAATTCCGTATATTTTTAATGTAATTTCACTCCATTTCACGGGCAATAATCTTTAATCAGAGAACACAAGTGACTTGTACGAAAGTCCGGTCTTTGACTCGAGTCCGTCTTGCTAGGGATTGGACTAACTTAGGTATCATGGACTGCCGGTGGACTGGGTCAGGATGAGTAATAAAAACGGCTGCATTTTTGTTTTGTTTTTTTCTTTTTTTATCAAAGCTGTGCTACAGAGTTGAAATGCGTATACGATGCACCTCCAGCTTCGTGACCGATAATAATTTACAGCAAACAATTTGCTGATTTTGCTATACATTATTCATGTGGTATTTATACTCCATACTGTGTTTAGCTTGGTACATCAACAATACGTTGTGATAACAACACATTACTACTGCTTTACAGGACGCTCAAGTAAATGACAGCCCACGGAATACTTATTTTGAGTTTTTTTTTTTAAACTTTACAGATCTAAGCCTTGTCACCAAAGTTTTCTTTCCTAATTAAGACGTACTGAATGAAACGCATATTGTCTTCTGATTCTCTATATTGACTGAACGTGGACGCCAAGCAAGTTATGTGTGATGTCACAAAAAAAAAACAACTAACAAAAGCGCTTTTTTTGTAGTCCTTTTGTCTTGATTGACAGGTGGCTTGCACGCCTCTGTTTGGATCTGCCGGACGGATCTTCCGTTATGCCCTCTGTTGCGTAAGTATGCAAATATGGATCAAAACCTGGAAAATCCTTTCATTTCTATGCTATCATTCCCAGCTTCGTATAACAATTTGCATTGTGTGTACGCAAGCAATCGGAATGATATTTTTTTTTTAATTTTTCTATTGTGAATATAGATTATGTGAAATTTTTGCACGGTTAGTTTTACCAGGGAGCTCTTACAAGCCCTGGTTTCACCGGCACTGATGGTTTTAAGGGTAAGGGTAAGGAAGGACAGACGAGCAGTGGTTAATAGTATAATTATGACTTTTATGTGATAGTTAAAATGTAAGAGATTCACTCCACTTTGCATATGCATTGGAGTATAATGTGTTATGATATTTAAAGCTATTTGTTATGACGACAGGGGCCTTAACAGTAAAGATCTCAGCAAAAAAAAAAAAGAAAGAAAAAGAAAAACTGAATAAAAAGATGTTGCTAATGTCAACACGATGCTTAACTTGTGGTTTCATGTAAGGTGCCATATTTAGCTTGTATCCATTTGAAGCTATTCCTCCGGGGAAAAAAATGTATTTATGAACGCAAAATACATCATGATACCATATGAATCTTTTGTATACGGTTTACCTGATTTTGTAAGCATGTATCCTCAGTAACTTTGAGTGAACGTTGTTGTTTTAAGTGCTGGGACAATCAAATACATGCATGTCTTTCAAATATGTCTTTCAAGATGCCTTTCAAAATGTCTTTCAAAATGTCTTTCAAATTAAATTGTGAGATCTATGATGAGGGGTCGTCATCTTTTCAAAACTGGTTTGTAAATCAAAGAATCTAAAAACTATTGTCAGAGGCTTTTAATTATTACCCGGGAATTACCTTAACCCCCCCCCCCCCACACCAAGCAAATGTATAATGATGTCATATTTATATGCCAATTAAAGCATAAAAAGGAGCATTTATTGCCAAATTACAAAAACAAAATGGATTTCTGGTTTCAACTTGTTGAAGTGGTTTTAGTCAGACGATGAGAAATATAAAACAATTTATAACCTAAATTAGAGTAGAGTAAAAGCCATGTCCTCGCAAACCTTTGGAAAGCTCTTCAAGTAGCATTTGCCAAGTTTATAAGAAATACAATGGCTGGGAGAGAAGGGGGGGGGGGATAGGTTGCTGGAGTAAATTCGCCAGCACCGCACCCGCCCATAAAATGCAAGCATTATAGAACAATAACGTAACTTTATCTATGAAATGAATTGTTGCTACCTCCAGTAAACTTCTGATAAATGCAGGGAATTTTTTACACTGTCATTTCTTCATAGGAAAGAATGATCTGACTGTAGTCATGCAAGTCAATGCAGCTATACACTCAAGAGTCAGCACCACAAGCCGAGGCTGGTTACTGATAATTTACTTTGACCTGTCTGGTGTTTGATAATTAACCGATGAGCGATAATTAATTTCGCTCTAGTTGACAGGAATTCTATTTCGACGCAGAAAATGTGTTATTCCAATAAATGCTGATTAAGCTTTTCCTCATGCCGTTCAACAATCACTATTAGGCTTAACAGGCTTAATCGTTAAAGCATGGCCAGGGCAGGTCCATTTGCCGGCGTTGTTGCGACGTTGCTAAATATGCAAGGTGGTTACAGTTTGTGATTGTCAACCCACGTAAAATATATGCGGCTTTCCACATTTAAGACGAATATCTAAAAAATAAATTATATGCCGCTTCGTAAGGAAGGGGGGGGGGGGGTGGGGAGAGATGGGGAGTTGATGTGTGTTCAACCGAATCATTTTGACACCAAAATAAATTAAATACGTATTTAAAGGGGCTCATTGAGTTGATGCCAATAAAGATTGTGGTGATTTTGAAGGGTACAAAGGCATGACAATACTCGCAATTAGCATAATTAGTCGAGTTTCACATCCAATAGTTATGAAACTGTTGAAATTTCGGCAGTTTTGACCGCTACTTGCTCTGGTTGTGTGCATGTGAATGTAGTACTAGTATGAAAAGTGTCTGGTCTCACAAATTTTCAAAAGTCAAATTAAATCGTTAATTACTCACTCATTAATGTTCCATTGTATGTGAAACATTGGAATCCTCTTAGTTTGATTCCATTTGTCATTAGTATGTGAAGGAAACTTGACCGGTTTAGAATAAAATTTAGTGAATTTCCACAAAAAACTCAATGAGCCTCTTTAAGTGACATTGATTCGTAGGGAGTGGTGTCAGGTGCAAGTAGACAGAAGAAATCCAAAGGCAGGGATGCTATTTCTGTGCCATTTATCTATCACTATTAATTTACTATCTTTTACTCTCTCCCTTTGTTCTCCTTATTATTTTATTCTTTATTTTGTTAGTATCTTCTATGTTTCATTCGTAAGTTATCAATTATCCCTTGTTGTGTACTATGAAGATAAAATAAATTCTGCATTTGAAAGAATATACTCTGTGCGACATAATCCCAGTTTGTCTTATTAAGTATGTCATAAGCACGAGTTTGTAATGCGCTCTAACACTATAACCAAGTTATCGAACTTTTCTAATCGGCCTTATAGAAATAATATACCGTACAAAAGGCATGAACGTAAATCATACAGAAACTCGCTGATACGGAATATGCACCTTTGTTGTCTGTAACCTTTTCCACAATAATACACATTGTCTCCAAAAAATAAATAAATAAAAGTTAAATAAATAAAAAATAAATAAACACAAACTTAATACGAGTGTCAGTCCCATTATTGCCATCTAAAGCAAGGTCATGCGAGTACGAAGCACATGCATGTATTGCGTATGAACACGGACATCACGAAAGTGGTTGAAACAACGAGAAAATTGCTTACTTTTCTTTTGAATGTATCAAAAAATAAATATTGCAAGTCCACCTGTCATACGGTCGGTTTGCTGGTGCTTGAAGTGTGTATTTAGCTGGCAATAGTGTCGTGTTGCAGTTGTGCGCTGGAAATGCAAAAAAAAAAAAAAAAAATCAATAAAGCCTGTGTTGGTAATTCAACACATGCTAAAACTCAAACACTCTTGTCTGCATATAAATTTCAAAGGAAGGCTCTTATCAACTTGAAGAGGCATTCATTGTTTGTTTTATGAGGATGTTCGGCATTTGACCAGGCAGTTCAAAGATAACAGAGGAGTAATTCGGAAATGGCTGAAAAAGCGCAAAATTTGTCGCAAAAATTATCGATATCCTGGCGAAAATGAAAAAAAAAAAAACAATGAGATGGAACCGTGATATCAGGGAATTTGTGATATGAAGGAATATTCATTATGCATTACTCTCTACACAAGTCGTTCAAAGGCAACGGATTGTCATATCTCATATTCATATCTGATGAATCTAGCTCCTCAGAATTCGTTACGTCACTTCCGCATTTCCGTTAACACTATTGTTCACTGAGAGTCGACGGATTTTTCACTGACTGCTGACTTGTACGCAAGTAAACGTAAACCGAGTGACGTGGCACTACGGTGTGCACACTCGGCCATTCAAGTTATTCGTGAGACGATTCGTCGTCTTTAAGATGTTGGCCGGTTGGAGTTAGCTTGTAGCCTATCGACGGAATTTGCAAGCGCCTCATTTTAAAGGCCAAGTGACTTCAGTTCCATTCTTCCACTTTAATTCGAATTTTACCAGTCCCCTTTTCGTAATCAGTGATATTTGGCCTGTAGCAGAGACATTATAGAATAAACATATCAGACCCACATTTTCTCCTTATAATTCATGAAACCTCAAAGAGCTAAGCGTCCCCAAACAGCTGATGGTCACAACATTCCTTTTCTGGGCTCTTTTCAATCGTAACAGCTGCATCATTAAGATTTAGAGACCACATATACCCTTTAAAAACGTTGAACTCATAACAGCATTGCATCAGCACGTACCATAGTTGCGAATCAGTCGTGATCATGCAGGCACACTGTGAATATTGCTCTTTGTAACTTATGGATCCATCATGGCGTTACTTTATGGACATTATGCAAATCATTTGACAAATGAATAACATTGGGGCGTCGTCAAATTGATGATAAGGTAGTACAGGCTGGGCCAGAAGTAAATATTGCGTCCATTTCCTCTGGCGGTTATGTCCCCTGCCCTTCCACTTACAGGCGCAGATACGAAAAAAAAGGTAACGAAAACCAACGGATTGTTGAAGATATATTGCGTAATAGCGTTGGGATCTTGCGCATACGGCGTCAAATATAATTTAAATTTCTTGCACACAACAGGCCTTTTCATTAGGTTTGATACAGAGCATTGTAAACGGCAGGGTGGCTATATATTTTGGTGCTATGTGATTATATTTTTTCGTCTCATCGGTTGATCGTATCATATCGATCAATTGACACTTTTTTAATCTTGGTGTGAAAGTTCGGTAACAATTGTTCTAACAGTTCAAATCGTATCCAGTTTGCGGTAACACTGACTACGGTGGAGCCTCAATACCGTCGAAAGCAGCTGGTATATCCTTTCATTTCGTTCCCTATTCATTGATGTCACACGGTGTCGTTAACTATTAGCAGGGCTATTAATAGACGGCCCTTAAGTGTTCATGATTGGTCTCTTTTTTCAACCCACGTATATCCTATAATCTCAGATAGGCATCAGCTAATTCACTGTAAAAATGCATGATTACAATTACAAGGGAAAAAAAAGCAATAATTGTCAAAAATCGATCGGGTTCATGTGTCCGACAATATATGATACAAAATGAATCAATTTCGCCACAACACTCTTTTTTCAATAGAAATCATATATTCATTTATCATATACACAAGCAGAACCCCGATAAGATAATTATGACTACATTTCCGTACTATATAACAATGCACTTTCTCGGAGTCGAGTAGCCTATACTACATAAACGTTTGTAATATTTAGGCTATAAAATATGTTGACCTTATTTTGTAAGAAACAAGATTTCTGATTTAGTTTTTGAAAATAAACATCAAAAGGTTTCTGTTTGATATCGTTTTTTCTACTGTTGTTGTCGTAGAACCTTTTACCAGTTTTTTCTTCTTATTCTTTTCTTTTCTCTTCTTCTTTTTTCTTGTTAAAAAAATTCTTCGAAAGAGGCACTTGGTGAATTATTTACGGTTTACGCTCATGAAAAGAGAAAGCATTGAATGGTAAAGGTGTAAAGCCTTTGCTGAAGGGTAGTTTTAAATTCAGCTATACGATGATGTGACTCGATCTACTTTAATTTATACGTTAAAAGTAAAATTTGATGTGAAATGCCAAGGAAAAGGTCGTTAAATAAGTAGGTCAAGGTCGATAAAACATGATCATGAGAAACCATTATCATTAAAAGCATTGTATAAATATAATCACCATTATAAGGCACTATCATGACTGAAAGTAACTAAAAAGGTGGATGGAGGTTTTGCTGTATTGGACCCTTGTGAGCTCCAAAGGCATAAAATGTGTGTGTGTGTGCCGACGGTGTATATTTATCAAACAGTAACTTGCTCCCAGACATTTATCTGGGAGTAAGTCCTAAAGTAAAATTTGGTGGGGCTGGGGCAGCTCTGTATTATTCTTTTCTCACGAAAAATACATCTTACCATTCGTTTGCTGTATTAGATGAAATTTAACGTTTTCATAAATCGTCATATCGAAGGAAAATTTAGATCATAGCTGTATCGGCCCCCTTGGCCTGACGTCGCATAACGACAAACAAGGGCGACCTCCCCAATGATAAAAGTACCAGCCAGTGCACATGGCTACCCATGGAACTAATACCATCCAACGGTATTAGCTCAATGGGCAACGGTGGGCGTGTGTATATCGAATGGCAGAGATGCACGTATTAAATTTAGTAGCCTATTCTCGAGGAGGGCGCCTCACTGCCACTGTGACGTCGCATGCAAGGGGTCTATTGATATTAAAGAGGGGATGTAGTGAGTGTTTTAATTTCAACCAACACTTAGACCTAATATACATCTATTTCCAAACGGTCACATCCGTAATGGTCTTTCTTTCGTAATGACTTCTTTCCAAATATTACTTCAAACTTCCCGCCGTTGTTGTATAGCGCGTCGCCATGTTCGAAAGTATGGCGTAACAAATGGACCTGCAATATGACTTGTGGAGGTGCATATGTGACTCCACGCTCATTTCGCAATAACGTGGCTACAAGTTGAGTAAAAACCGTATATTCATAGAAACTTCGGTATTCGCTAATTTCGACTTGTATTTGTACTACAGAATGGCGGTGTCTTCTTTGTTAGTTTGAAAAAGTATTTGAAATATCAGGACTACTTTCAATGCTGTACAACGGGTTTTCCTCCAGTATGAACTTTTTTTTTTTCGCAGAATTGGTATATGCAATCAAATGTGACTCATGTGAATCCATGCACGGTTTCCATAACGCTAATGGACGGACATATAAGAGCGAATATGACATAATTCATCGATAAGAAAACGTAAGTTTTAAGGCCATGAATGCCATGAAAAGTTAGATTTTCGAGTTTTACATGAACACATACATATACAAATTATACACTTGGATGTGTGGTTTGTGGGGACGTGATGGTGGTGGAGGATTGAGGGGGGGGGGGGGCTTCAAACACTTGAGGTGCTATAGAGATAAGGTGCTCAATGTCACTTAGCCCCTTCCTTGATGAGAAAAGTACAGCAAGTACGGTGTGTAACCGTGATGATTTTATTTACAAAGTTGATTGGAACAAAATGCGCAATGGTCTTTTGCTGTCATTTATTTGCTTTTTTTAAAAGCTTGTTCACTCCCGATTGGCAGAAAATTTCAGCAGGATTTTGAGTCAATGCAGGGCTTCTCCGTTGAGTTCAGTGCATACAAAAGTAGCGTTGTTCCAAAGATTTACAGGTATACAGTATCACCATGCAATGTACTGGTATTCAATGCGCACGGCTAGCCTGAATAGAACAAAGTTACTTAATTGCCTGTGAAATAATTTGAGAAGTAATTGCATTGAAACATACATCAACAGTTTTATTACTCAAGCAAATCACGAGTACATTGTACGACTACGCTTTTTGCACTTTAATCGCCCTATTTTGCGAATGTTTTTCTTTCTTCAAAATGGCAGAGCATTTTTTCCCGAAAAATTCCGGGTCTGCTTTACATTTACCTTGCGGTTTGCCATACCCCCTCTTTAATGTCACGTTAATTTTCACGTGAAATCCTCTTTCCTAGCTAGTGAATATGTACACTTTACAGCGAGTGATTTACAATCAGCAGGACTCACCCCCCCCCCCCCCTATATACTTGACCTTGGCTATACCACGTATACAGAATCTTAAGTGACAGGGTAATTTCAGGTGACAAGTTAAGCAATGTATTCATCTGACTTGGAGCAGATTACGATATTCAATTAAAGACTATACAATACCCGTTGAAGGTTTCTTCTTCTTATTTTTTTATATCTCCTTTTCCCTAGTTATTGAAAACAGACACATGGTAACAACGTGACTTGGTCGAAGACAACACAGAGATAATTATTATTGATAAGATGTTAGGTTTAAATTTGTAAATTAAAACCGATAAATAATTACAACGAAAACAAAGAAAACAGTGCAGAATAGAGACTTGAACTAAATTGACATGTCATTAATAAAAGAAATACAATATATGAACAATTGGAGTGGATTGATGAGTGATATCCAGGGTTCTTAATAAACAACGGCACCTAATTAAAGCAAAGGTCACGTAAGTTTTTAAGTCCTACGTAGTGCTTACCAAGGGTAGATCCCATGGAGCGATCCTATACTTTGTATTTACGTAACCTGCAGTTCAGCTTTAGGTTTTTAATTGGCAATTAATGAACCCGTTAATGACAGCTTAGTGTCTATAAGAATGGACGAGTACAAACTATGCCATTAAGAAAACAAGACTTAACAAAGATTACCCAACAGTCATTTACACTGAAGGAGGGTTAGTAATGCATGGAGCGTTAAGGGAATGTGACGACTCACGAGGCTTTGATTCCCAAAATGCCAGTGAGGTTCTTCCAAATGATATTTGATTGAAGTACGAGAGACCGTGATGTTGTCCGAGGATAGCCTTGTTATGGAATTTGGGCAGGACCACGCGATCAACCTTCACTGAAAAAAAAAACCTTGAAAAGTCTCCATTTACTACTTACTCACAAAATGTACTTAACCATAAATGGTAGTGAATGTCATTCAAATGCAGGACCTCGAATTAGTTCTAAACAATTTTTGGTATCTCACAGTTAAATGAAAAAAAAAAAATTCTCGAGTCAAAAGTCCTTCATAGTTTAAAATCGTTAAATTTTTAATTCTTTCAGTTTTTTCTACTCCATTCTTAATTCCTATGAAACAATTACAACTTTATTATTATCATTTTCTGTAAACATGGAAGTACCATGCTGTAAACTTGATATTAATAACTACCGTAATCGTATATGGCTAACGACTCCGCGGTGTCTTTTTGCCTACACATGTGCAGATGCATATTCAACCTGGGTTATCCATAACGTGATATCATTCATTTTGTCGAGTTAAAGCTTCAATGTAAGTTGTACTGGCAATCGCCTGGTCATCTATCTTTGTTCGTCATCGGTGTTTCAGGGAAGAGAAAGTTGGGGAAAAGATCACCTTTCACAAAATCTGAAGGAGAACTATGCATACATCTTCCAGCTATTTCAATATGAAAATTGTCTGAACATTTTTGTGGGCCCTGCAAAATTCAAATTCGACAAGATTTTGAGAGAACACGTAGGCGTCAGTCACCGTTACTTGAAGTTTGAAATCAAACAGACCAATGGTAATGAATATGAATATTCACATTTGCAAAGACGGGACTTAATCAATGTTTTTGTTGTTGTTGTTGTGGCTATAACATATTTGACTTTTAATGGCAAAATATGACAAATTTTCAACTCATATTCTAGCTTCAAGGCTCGTATCCCAATCCATTCGTAACGTCTCTGACCATAGGCTAACCTTATCAGGTGTATCAGGTGTGATATTAATTTCTCGAGACGCGAATGTGAAACCTAACGAAACAAAAGTTTGGATTAGGTGCACACCTAGACCCACCTCAATTCCTCCATCACATAGTTTCTCTTCTGCAAGATGTGAATTTTTCTCCTTTCCAAAAGGAAAAAAAATCAAAATGGTTAAATAGCGTACAAAAGTGGCATCATGTGCAGACAACTGCCAGGGCATGGGCGAAGACCCGTCTTGGAAAATGGTAGGGACACATGTTTTTTACCTGACGCTGTCTAATTTTAGCAGCATGTGTTCGCGCATAGTGTGGAATAATGGGGAGAAAGATGGGGGGGGGGGGGGGGGTAAATGTACTTCCCAGATCGCCGGGAGAAACGCTTTCCATAAGCAATAACCATTGCTGCCAAATCTCCTTGACTTAGATATCCTTGCTTAGAAAATTTAGGGGATAATACAAAGGAAATCGCAGAAAAAAACAACACAGGGAACAGGTCACCCAAATAGAAACTGAAGTCACGCCTAACAGTGTCAACAGTAATAATTTCCGTTTGGAATAGCAGGGAGATTAGTTTAGACTGTAACTGCCTGATCAAACTGTGTCAAAGTTCAATGCAGGGAAGTCAAAATGCAGTTTCAAAATGGTCGCCGAGACAAATTGGTGGGGACATGGCATGTCCCTACCACTGAACAAAAAATGCATGTGGGGACCCGTCCTCCTGTCGCAACCAGGCAGGCTAGCTTTGGAACCATCATGTGCTTGTACCATAGCAGTCTTTCTTCAAATAACAGTGATATATGGGTGACACTTCGAAGTCATGTGAGGAAACACATCAGACTCAGACACGCAGTTAGTCTAAAGTCAATCTTTGGTCTGAGCTTTTCAACGTTCTGCTATAAATGTAAAGCCTGGTTTAATTAAAAACCAATATTGTCACAGCATGTTTAGCTACATTTCCCTCCATCCGAAGACATTTTGAAACAACAAACAATTAAAGAACCATCTCAACGATTTGCATGTAATGCAAGATAAATTAAGGCCTATCCTAAACCGTGAAGAATCGTGACCATCTTATACTTCACTTCTCTTGCATTAATTAATTAAAGTATCCTATACAAGACATCGGTGTTTGGTGAATTTCGTTTCACCTGTTTCGAGAATGTGCCTGGCAATTCACTTTGGAAGATAATATAGTAGTTATACTGTACAGAAACGTGACCAGGTTGTTGAGCTTATTTCGTTGACTTTTACAATTATTACATGCAGATTCCCACGTCCTCAATATAAGAAGACCTTAAACATTTTACCTATCTTCTTATTGTCTTTCTCTAACTAACAGACAAATTTTTTGTCTGTTTTTTTTTTCATCCTCTATACCATCCGTCTTTACCAATAAATCTGACTTTGTCTGCAAAATTTCCACGCTTCCATTATCAATTATCATCCTATACAGTAGACTGGAATCTGCTGTATAGAGGCTATGCATACGTTACATGCGGGATAACGCCTCCTATTCAAACAGGTGTCGGCGTGTTCACACCTTTGGATACGCTGGACAATTATTGCTAGGTGACCCGATTAAATTATACGTCATTCGCGACGTGAATAATAAGGGTGGTTACAGCGCTTCGTTAAACCGTACGACAGTGAGTGTCGTTGAGGATAAAATACAAAGAAAGACGTGATTAGTACGGTTAGAACAATGGACCAACAAATCTATGGATTGCTATTTATAGACTAGAGACAGACAAAGTCGGCCTAGATTTTGTAAGCTGTGCAATTGTTTCAAATAATTCAGGTAGAAGAGGCACGTTCCATAATGTCAACAAACTGCTTGGTTCCACATAATATCGCTATAGTGTGAAACCAACTATCTTAGATCAATGTTTATCTTTTTATTCCACAGTTTAAAGACGGCCTCTATCAGGAGGGACTGACGGCGCTGTTATTCCCTCATTGCAAAACTTCTGTGTTTAAACTGTCCATTACAGCTATGTTTAATACAACTTCAGGTGATAAAAGAGTTAAGTGGACTTGATGGGTTGAAAGAGATAAGAAACAATATTAGTATATTCCGTCAGTGTGCAGTACAATAAAAGTAAATTTTGTCATTATCGTTAATGCGAATAGACCTGCATGTTTTGTTGCGCTCATGCAGTGCAAGTGAGTACATTTTATTTGTTATCCCTGAAAATGATGCATTACATTACAAATATATGTTTACCCAACTTACATAAGACAAGACAACGATTTGCCCTCCCACTCATCCGGCTTTGTTCACATAATTGTAGATTTGGACATGAATTTCTAACGGTTATTTTGCAGTATACGTTAGTAACGTGATTGTATGTGGAGCCTGCAGAAATCACATACATCATAGCATACAAGAGCTTCTCAGTGTAGCGCATATAGATATGTGCCACTCATTCTTGGCCTTGAGCCAATGTGAGTTGCATAAATTTTTGCCCAGTGGAATTATTTCAATCGAGTTAGTGGCAGCTCCCTGGTTAGACAATACACCGTTGTAGCGATGTGACAGTTTTGGCTTTAAAATGTGATTGTAAGTTACGTAGCCTCATCAATGCTCATCATTGCCCCGTTTTGTCTAGACCACTGATCTGCCTTTACACTAGTGTCACTACTTCATACCCACATAACACGAACCTGTCTTCGCTCCAACGGCTAAGTACATCCATCAGCGAAACTTTCACTTTTCAGAGGCCTCGCTGCTCGGAAAAATATTACCAGGAAATCTCAATTTCATGTTTCCTTATTGACGTATACAGACTGTACAAAAGAATGATTTATTTATAATAATGGTGAAAATATAAACAAAGGCGATGTATTTTTGGGTATAGCGGAAATATGACCTCTGTCTGCTATTAGCTCTTACAGCTTCGCACAGGGCAGCTCTGGGTGTAGTGTGATTAAGTTGTAACGAGGAAGCAAGGGGTGGATTGCCATATGGCTGTACAGCACTGGGTGTAGTGAGATTGACTTGTAACGAGAAAGCAGGGGGTGGATTGCCATATGGTAATGTGTACATGAATATGAGCGGATATGACTTTCTATAGCAACAAACTTTTAGCTATGATGTGAACATTAGCATTTGACATGAACATATCAGCATTATACATGAACATTAGCGTGATATAGCCTAAGTTTCAACATCTTTTGGGCATCATTATTGTCGTTACAGCGTGCGATATAAACTGAAATAGTTTAAATATAAAGCCACAACAGAATCATCTGACTCTCAGAATAGAGTTTGATGGTCGGATTACTCTCCACATGGAGTCAGGTAATAATGAGAGGAGAGTCATCTAACTGCGATGAAACCGTCACCAGCCTCTCCAAAGGGAATCTATCGACTCGCCACGCTTTCAGCTCCGTGCGTATTTTACCAGTAGATTCCTGTAATTTATGTTTGATTGGTTAAGACAGCTCCATTTTGGATTTCATAGAAAAACTGAAGACAGTCTACGAATTATCAAATGCTACATGTAGGCTACGGTGTCTATCAGTTAACTGCGTGTATTTCATTCCCCCATATTTTCTCTTTGGAAGAAATGCATTTTGTATGCTTTGTATTGTACATTGGGAGAAACAGGATCGTAGATTAAAAGCCAAATGATGACGATGACATCACTGTATACGTAAGTTTGATAATGAAATTTAGCCTCACCGTAAGATGTCATTCAGAATGTCAGCTGTAGAGAGACATGACACAGAACTACAGACATAGTGTTGTGTATAGTGAATGTCATGCCCTACCGTATAAATCAGGGGGTCATTAAAAGTTCAATGTCCTGTGTTTCCTCGAGTTAAGCAACCTTTTCTTTATTCCCTTCAGTCAGTCACAATGAAATATCATATTAGAAATGGGTTGGGCGCACTCAGTTACTTGGAAAGATTCCAATTATTACAGGATTGGTTAATTCAGAGGTGGTAACGATTTGCATATAGAGTCTATGATTCTGATTGGTCAACGTCATCGTGACCAGCATGGTCTCTTTAAGGGTGTTTGTAGCAGTCTTTCTCTTGTAGTTAAAAGCCAACCGTCTCGTGGCTATTGAAAGTTTGCGTAGGATTTCCACTGAGTTGAAAGGAATTGATTTCCGTTCCGTTGTTTTTTTTTTTGTAGCGACAAGATGAACGAAAAAAAAAGAAACTACTAGGGGTACGACTGGATTTGCGCTGCATTGTATTTTTGGTACGTAGCACCCTTATACATTTTTTTTTTTTTTGAATTGTCAGGTTCTTTGACTTGAGCTTCTTCCTCGGCGGCCGTTAAGTTACATTCTGGCAGTCTGTCGGGTTTTTTAAAGCATTTGATGCACGTATTCTAGATGTGGGAAAAACGCTCTAAAACTAGTTGCATGAGCTGTTGTGTCCGGCCAGAGTGTGTAACCGAAACCTAAAACAGAAGATACAACTCACAGCGTGGCTTGTTGTTAGCTGTCTGTCTTTATTCTGCTCTTCAAATGAAACTCTTTCATTGTACACCAATACACGTAAAACAACAGCAAAATGAAATGCCTTGTAAATAAGATTATTCCCCTAAATAGGTGAAGTAAATAAGTGACGAGCATGGTCGGTGCTAAATTAACCTCCTTTAAATGAGCTCTTTATCTATCATCTCTTTTCAAAACATTCTTAACATTCAGATAACATCATTTCAAATGCTACCTGAATTCTGCTAGGGGAGAATCAGTTTGTGTTCTTTCAATTCCTGCAAGGTACATACAGTACATGGCTTGCAGATGAACTTCCCTTCATTCGTCACGGTAACTTATCAATCTCGTACCTTTAGTCGATTCTCCGATACTGTCATGCTGACATACAAAACAGCTTGAAGTGAGAATGTAAACAAATAGTATTGTTTGAGTCAGCTTAATGTATAATAAGGTTCGGTTACAATTGCTTTTTCATGAACCTTGCTTATCAGGTAATCTGAGATACCTTTTATCTCGAATTGTACAAATAGTAGTGTAGATTTAACAGAGTACATTGGCAGCCTGGCACAAACGAACGGATGGGTCTTTAAATAAGTTGAAGATCTTTACTACTGGATCCACATTTACCATATTTCAGTTGTTAGACGTGTTCAACAGCACTCGTTGCTGCAGTCATTATATCGTTGTCAGATTTTGCCTTGTCTGTCTCGTATAACAGTTCCTTGTTTCATGAGCCACAGTCAGTGTTTTGGGTTCTGATCGACAGTATGTGTACTAGCCTATATCATAGAGTTTCTTGGCCGTTCTGTCTTTCATAGAGGGCAGTTCGATACATCATGATTACAGTAAGCTGGCACAATGACAGAATACCCCGGGAGATTTAAAGCTGGAATATGAGTTGAAAATTTGTCAGTGAAAGTCACATTCAGAGGAATATGTCATATTCACTACAAAAGATCATTGCTTAAGCCCCACTTTTTGATACATGAATATTTACATCCATTCCCATTGGTCTGTTTGATTTGAAGTAACGGTGATTGACTGCTATGCCTTCTTTTAAAGTCTGAATTTTGCAGAGACATTGAAAATGTAGAGAAAATTTTCTTATTCAAATATCTGAAAGTTGACAGCGTATAGTTCTATTTCAGATTTTGTTACAGGTGACCTTTTCCCCTATACTCTCTCTTCTCTGAAACACTGACAAAGAACAAAGGTAAATGAACAGGTGATTGCCAGCACAACTCATATTCCAGCTTTAAATTTACACTTTGAACTTCGGACAACAACATATCGAGTAACGATGAGTCGTTTTCAAATCAAAAATTAGTCTATAGATACAATGTAACTATAGTGTTACTGTTCTATGGAGCTCCTAATACAATATCTACATATTATTATCATGACAGTTTCTCTCTATGCTTCCCTCACCCTCTTAGCTTCAAGTTCCATCGAGCTGTTCCTTGCTCATCACAGTGATTCCATCTTCTGCATAGTATAGTGACATGATCCGTCAATCGATTCAGTGTTATAGTACCATGGTCCGTGGAGTGGTCAATATCAGTGGAGTATATAGTTGTACGGTAGGTCTATATGGCTGTAAAAAATAGTGAGTAAAATCCAAAAATGATATACGTTTCAGAATCGTCTCAATCGTGCTATCTTGTGAAGATGAAACTTCATCGAATAATATCCATGAGTATCTTTGAACAATGTAAAGAAGGAAATTGTTTGTTTTTCTTTTTTAAGGTCACAATTTATTATGGACGAATGAAAATCTCATCTTTCCACATATGGCAAAGATGACTTACTGACTCTGTAAATGCATGTAATGCATCGTGTGATATTTATAACACTGCTTTCAAAGTCGAATGTTTCCGACATACATATCCAACATTAAAACCTAATTGATACAGAGGTTGCGTAAACAAAATTGATGAAACAATACAGATATGTGGCCCATTGAGATGAACAGTTTTTGCAATGTAGGACTAGTGTGGTTATAACCAGTCAATGTCAGATAAAACTTAAATGCCCTTTTACGGGCATTTAAAACTGAACTGTCGATTTGCCAAATATTTTGTACTTTTGCAAGTTACGTATATATTGTGACGTCATACACAATCATATCCTTTTAATTATTCCCCTTCTTTCTTTCTCTCTTTTGTTACCATGCTTTGTAATAAACAATTTTAACCAATAGTGCGAATACTTATTGAACTACGTCACAGACCATGGGGCAATAGCCCCATGCATAGAATAACTCGAGTACCTCTATAGTCACAATATTTTATAAAGTGTATTCAAGTGTGACGTATACATTATAGCGTGGAGTGTCTGACTTGGTGCAGATAACTATATATGGATGATGTGTCACGCTGGTTCCGGTGATGGTGAATGCAGCTTTAGAAGTTTGGTGTATAAGTGTTGTCTGTAAAAATGACACTGCGGAAACTTGTACTTTACATAACCTTAACGTACGCAGATATTGGTAAAAAACAAATTATGATTGATCAGCTTAATATACGGCAAAATGAACGAGATGAAGCTACCTTGAAGACTTGTAGTTGATTAGTGTCTGCTTGAACGCCATGAGCCAGCAAGGTCATAAGTTTAGCTGCATGTGATAAGAATACTAACGACACCTGGACGATACTTTAATGACAAGCTGCAGGCATGGGTACTTCCAGGATGAAAGATATATAAGCTAGAAGAATATCCCCGCGAATTGAAACAAATGCATTTCGTAAATTATAATTACAGAGGGGAAAATCGGAGGACGGTGTAAACGAGATTGTTTAGTCAAATGTAATCCAATTGAGCTTCGTATATACGTATGCAACTTATTCTAAGGAACTGACGCTAAAATGAGATATATATCACTGAAAAAAAGAAAACACATAGGTCTACTGTTAGCATGCGTTTCATCCATCCATAGATTATGAAGGACAGAATGTCTTTAAAGACCATGAAACGTGCACCTTGAAAAGGTCTGGCTTCATTCAGAAGTTAACATAGTGTAACAAACAAATGGCCTGCTACAGCATTGTGTTTGCATCCGTTATACCGTTTTTTGAGATACGGCTTTTCAAAGTTTGACGACAATGAAATACTGATGACGCATTGCACTACACTAGACACGTAAATGATCAATGTTTGATGGATTTCAGTGGATATTATTGCTTAATTATTCATTAGGTCAACAAAGGTACTCAAAAAATGTCATACGTCGTATGCGCTCAACCGGCTTTCTTCAATTAAGACATATTAGAACTTTGAAGACACTAACCTCGATACAGTTTTCCTTTTCCAAAACATGTTTTACTTATCATAAATCCCACGGCTGTCGATTCATTTCGCAACAGTAAAGTAAAATGACCCATCCATGAAATCAAGAGTTTTCTCAAAAAAGTCTTTACCGACGGATTATGATGTTTCCCTCATTCTTTTTGGTTGTTTTGTCTGTCGGATAAATACACTGACCTTGGGTTCAAATGAACAGACGTCAAAACAACTTGTTTACATCTAACTGATTACATCTAACTGATATCTCAGGAGTTGCAGGGGGAAAATTTTACAACAAGACTGGAACTGAAAAAAAATTAACCAACCCAGTGGGTGTTAACAAGAGATTAAGAAAGGATTTTCTAACGGTACGCCTAAAAGAAATCAGAGCAAATTATAGAAATCCTGGAATTCAGGCATGTCTTTAAAGCCATTTTTATAGACGCAATAAAAGTATAGTTGCCAATTCAGAGAAAGTATACTGAGACGATTATGTGTATACAGCGCTGTACCATTCTATATGACCAATGTGAAAATTTAATGTGGGAAAACCATGCAGTCTCTGCAAAGATGAAGCACATATACCGGCACATGGTCGGTTGTTCAAATAAAACCAACATCTCGCGTTCTCTCTGTGGAAATATTTAACCTTTGCAACTTATATTATAATCTGTTATACAGACCTCATTTATGTTTTTTTTTTCTCTGTTCCATGTGTAAGTTGACAGTGAACATAACAAGTAATAATGACATTAACAACTGTATTCATCTAACCCGAGGGGACAAATACACTGGCATGGCTGTACTGTTGACGTATGAGTTGTCTAAAAACGCATATCAGCTAATTTCGTGGAAAAAATCTTGTCAATAGTTAAATGTTGCGGGTATGATGTTGTCCCAAAAGACTTGACAGAGTGTGGCTAAACGCCCAAGAACAAATTTCGTGCGAAGAAAACCGATTTATTGGCACATACGAGATGTTTGCCAATAGGTTATATTTTTATAGAGTTACGTTTAGTGTTACTGATTACGTCAAAGCGAATGTCTAAGTTATTCGCCCTAATTCGCCCGTTGTTCTCAGTGTCAACAAAAGCTGAATCGTAGCACATGGGGTTATCAACTGCAGAGATCGTAGAAAGAATTGAGTCGCCGGCTGACCTGACCGTATGCACTACTATGGTGGTGTACCAACTTAAATTCAAGTAGGCCTACTAGGCTATACCGTACTGGTTGCATGTGCAAACCAAACTGTTATCCTTGCTAGACTAAATTACCATGTGAACTGATCATTGTCAAGGTGAATGTTAAGTCAGATTTGTCTGTACCAAAAGGAGCAAAAAAAAAAAAAAAAAACGAAACAGAACAGAACAGAACAAAACAAAACAACAGGAATAAACAAAACAATAGCAACAAAACAACAATAAGGAACCAAACAAGCTCAAAATTAAACAAAGATCGACCATGGTGCATTACGAATCTTTCTAATTTTGCACATGACTGATATGCACTTGCTTGTATATTAATATTTCACACACATTGCACCCTTATTGTTCAGCAGTAGAAGTCGGTTTCCATTGTTGTGTATATGTAGTAGGAACTTGGTTTTGAAAGGATTCCATCTTTCCCACGGAACTCGGTGCATTTTTTTATTTTTTAAGGAAGTTCCGAAATGTATAATTGAGTAGAACAAGCAAGTTTGTATCGTGAAACAACCTGTAGGTATATAGTTATACAGAAATGCAAAGTATTTGTTTAGTCATAATGAGAGATGTTAACCCCATACATAACTTCATATGAACAGACTAGTAATATGGCCGATACACGTATTTAGCCTAAGTGCGAAGCGTACATAACCGTAAACAGTTTGTAAGTTTGAAAATGTAGCGATACAATTTTAGACAACATTTCAAGAATAAAAAGGCAAGATGAGGAGGTAAATATACTTCCCACGCGCCTCCATTTCCCAAAATTTAACTGGCCGGGAATCGTTGAAGGGGTATCGGTGTGGCCTATATACTGAAGGAGGGGAAGGGGTGGAGAAAGACACGAGCCCCTCTAAGAGTGCTCCACGGTGACTTCGTGTTTATTATATACGTTAGACTGTAGATGATGTAACCTTCATACATACTACACTATGTACACCAGTGTCCCAGTCCACTTCAGTGTCTTATATACACCAATAAACATTTGACCGTCTCATTCAAGTCAACTGTTTCACTTGATTGTTCAAGTCGTCACGATTTTTGTTATTCATAAAATTATTTATTTCGTCTACATTCCGCAATTGTGTGCCTATAGGCTGCAATAACTCTTGATAGGGCTGCCGAGGAAGCACCTCTCTGGATTGTTAACCTCCCTATTAAAACGCTTCTCACAGCCTGATTCTCTTGTACTATCAAAGTTACTAAGGTAACGCTTCAATGCTATGTCTTATATCACTAAGTATGTCTAGTATACCTAGTGAAGATACCACCTATGAACCAGACCTTTGACATACACTCTAAATCCTTCCCAGTCCATAAAAAGCAACTCAGACACCACAGACGATACCCTTATAACTCGGAATTTAAATTGAACTTGCAAACTTAATGCAAAAAATCGAATCTAGGTGACAGTTTCTTCCCACCAGACAGCTTCGCTGCAGCTTTTTGTTGAGACCAAGATGAATTTGCTATACTGATAGGCTATGCTTACAAACCGAATTGAGAACTGTATGCGTCACAGAAGACAAAAGTTATATTTAAAGCAAAACAATTATTTTGTATGTGATTGTACCATTTTCAATTGAATACACACTTGTGATCCCAGCTATCATCGAGCTGCCTGCAAAAACATGTAACCTAAACGACCTAGAAAAGGAGGTTGTGCAATCCTTTCTTCAAATGAGCCATTAAAAAAGTGCATCGAAGTGCGTGAATATTACTCTAGAAAGTTTACTGTTAGATCACTCGCAGATAGGCCTACGTCAAAGATTTGCTAGTGTTTATCAAGACGTACGTAATATGAATCATTAGCCTACTTATCTTGTATATTTGAACGCATCCATTCTTCTGCTACACAAATGAGATACTGCCCAGTCCCCTATCTCAATGATTGCAGTGGATTACCAATGTCGCATACATTTATCTGCCACTGAATTTTGTTTGCTTGATTTTTCTACCGTTTGAGGTTTGTGGAAATGTTTGATATTTCACACAAACAACCTATTCCAATGTCTCTATTTTTATATGTATCATATATAGTTGGAAATTCCCTCTAAGCTCAATCAGTTTGGATCTACTATTCAAAGATTCTTTTAGTTGAAGAGTCGACTAACGTATCGAGTAATACTATGTCTTTTGTTGTTGTTGTTGTTGTTGTTGTTGTTGTTGTTGTTGTTGTTGTTGTTGTTGTTGTTGTTGTTGTTGTTAGGGGGAATGTCGGCATACGTGAGTCATACAACTGTAAATACAATGATACAATGAATGTTGACGTGTATGAAAAAGGGGGGGGGGGAAATTCCGTTAAGACCGACGGTTCATGCGACCCCATTGATTATTTATACCCAAGCAGACAGCGAATTTGTTTTCAACTGCGGATTCATATTTCGTGCATTGTTTTCTGTTTATGCATGTACGCAAGTATGTATGGGTGTGTGTGCGCGTGTGTGTGTGAGGAGAGGAGGGATGCCCTACAGCAAAGCGAAAATAATTGTTCCCCTTGCGTAACTATTTAAAGATATATGAGGAAATTTAAAAAAAAAACATTGTTACTTTAAACACCCTTTAAGGCTCCTCATTTCGCAATATAGTTCCAAACTGCGGTTAGTTTTGATGCAGAAGTAAGGACCGACGTAAGGACGTGACAATGGCAGATCATCTATGAAGAGGGAATTTCCAATTCTGCACGCCATCATCATACAACGAACAACTTTGGTCTCCCTGGGGAGCAATCTGCACGTGAATCATGACGTAGGCCAACAGTGGTAATGACTGCCGCTATGTGAGAAGTTGAACAATGTATAGGCCTAGAACATGCTCATGCGGCAGGTGAAGTGCGAAGCTTAACTCTAGCATACAACAACAGTATAGGATTACCGTTTAATCGTTAGGTTTATCTGTTCCTTTGCGTCTATTCTCAAAATAGAGACAAAAGCAAACAAAATTTTTAATATTGCTTCGTTCACATATCTATAGCCGTTGGTTTGCGTCTTGTGAGATATGATCCCAACGTTTCCTAACAGATCTTCCACGTCATAAATCTTGATATTGGAGGGGGCTTGTTCGTAGACCGTAACTATGTCAGTATTGAATGTCGCCAATCTTTTTCGCGGAACTGATACATATGACAAGTCGTATATGTTTCAGCCCCCCCCCCCCTCCCCCACTCCACCATTTATCTCTCCCATTGACTTACACACTCGAAGAAAGAATTTTGAGGGCCCCTCGTAAGTGCATGCAATGGTTAGCCTTATCAGAGATTTCCCCTCTATCGTGTGATTGGTAATTGCCTGGCCTATCATGGCATTTACAAATTTCCGTATGTTGATTTCAGATTTTGAGCTAGAGGGAGTGAAAACTCTTGAGCGGTGCTCTCGCCGCCTTGACAAGACTCACGGGGCCTACAACACCTTCGATTTTCTAAAACAATCTAAATCCCCCCTTCAATCGTCCTAATTTTCGCATCATCTGTTCTTTATTTTGGTGCTCTTCAACATCCAAGTAGAGAAGAATAATGATGATGACTGAAAACATGACGAAAAATCGATCCTCATTGGCTCAATGTGGGCACTTTTCCAGGGTTAAGAGATCTCGCAAATGTACATAATCTAATGATGGTATGAGACCTTCAGCAAAAGATCCCATACCACCTTTAATCTCTCCCATTGACTTACATACCAAAAATAAGCCACGGTCGAAGGCCCCTCGTGCGTACAAGGTACGGTACGTCAAATCAGAGATTCCCCTTCCTATTTTGTGATTGGTGTTTGGCTGGCCTATTATAACATTTAAAAGTTTCGTTATATGTCGACCATTCTGATTTTGAGCTTCAACTGGGGGAAATTTTTAGAGGTGTTCCCTTGACAACGCTCTCGAACCGAATGATCACTACGACACCTTCGCTTTTTTCGAAAACAATCTAAATATCCTATAATTACAATCGTTTTCACATCATCCGTGCTTTAATTTGTGATCTTCAACATTCAAGTAAAAAAAAATCAGTGATAAAACACGACGAAAAAGAGATCCACGTGGCTTTTTTATGCACTTGATGTACGTAATCTAGTGTTGGTATGTGAAGTTTTGTTGCATATTATGAACCCTTAATACAATATAACATTATTTATTGCTTTTAGAGGTATTCTTGTCAACAATGACTTTCACGCTTTAAGTGTGCAAGTGCAACCCCCCCCCCCCCCGTCGACTGTGGGGGTACACTTTAATACTAAAGCCGGTTCGCGAGCCAAACCTGTTCAAGCCCACGGCAGAAAAGCTCTTGGTTTGCCATAGTGAGCATTACATCTGGTAGGATAGGAGGTGATGCTCTTTGGGTTAAGCCTACTTCTGAGAATTTCGGTAATGAGATTCATAATATTGGCGCCTTACAAAATCCTTGGTAACGAAAGATGTGATTTGCTCTCGTTGTGGAACGGAGTTTTTATGAACTGTATGTTGTATGTGTCCACATAGTGACTTTGGTCATGTTTTAATGTTACCGGTGTCATAAACAGCAAGGGGGGGGGGGAGGGAGTGCACCCTGGAAAATGTCTTCCACTTGCCAGGGTGTCTTCTTAACTGAGTTTATGTATAGCTCTTTACGTAAAGACCTATACAGTTAGCCAATATGCTTGGTCATGGGCTTGATGGTGAGCAAAGGTTGACACATTGCCGAGTATCTGCTGCCTTAATCTCTTACACAACTTCTTAGAACTACAATTCAAGGAGGGTAGGAATGACGTAGGGTTTGTGTATTGGAGTAATGAGACGGAATAGTGATGGGTAACTTGTTTTCTTGAAAACATGAGCACAATATAAGTTGCCATGACGTCACCAGGGAATCGCTCACGTCACGATTCTTAAACTTCCACTTATACCAATTTTAACATAATTATGACGCAAGTAAAGTTTTCATTTTTTTCTATCTTCGAGGTTCTCCTCGCACGTCTGATGGCAATACAACAAAGGTAACAAAATGTTTCTGCTCCTGTCTTTGTATTATTTGAAGGTCAGACACATTCAATACAACAAAGCAGACAGTCCTTCGTTATCAAAGGTACGAAAAGTCAACAGAAACTTACCCTGCACGTAAAACGGTTTAGCATTCAATCTTTATGTGACGCCTATTCATCTTTGAAGTTGTAACGACCAATCCATTCTATAAAGGAGATCACAAGTTTACTTTCTTCCCAAAAGATTGTTTTGTGTCGTCAAAGGAAAAATCACAGTCGGCTAGCCTTACCGACAGGCGTTACCATGCCAATCATCATTTATTTCACGGCAAACATATTACAAGTCAAGTTTTGTAAACATTCAGTGTAAACTATTGGCTGCACCATAGGCCAAAATTCAGGATCGGAGACAAGTTGCCCACGTGTAAGTTCGTTGTGAAGCCATAATACAACATTTTGCTTTATATGTTTATTGCACGTACCGGTACCTTACCTACGGGCATGAAAATATGTTCTTCGTTGTACATTCGTCGGATTCGAGGGATTTTGTGCCCTCTGTGCCCTCTGTGCCCTCTGTGGTGTGAGGAAGGGATGTCTTTTGCCTGCCTCCCTTGTTCCGCAGATTTAGCTGTTTAGTGCAAGACATTGTTACGTCATGAGTGTTTCATGTCACAGGTCCACCAGCACACAGAAGCATACGATAAGGTGTGGGAGGCGTGGGTGGCCCTGGCGGAAGGGGGGGGGGTCATCTTGGATGATATCTGCCTCAGGTAGGCCCATATGGAACCCCACATTGTGACTGATTTTCATGAAAGTTGCAACTTCAGGAAAACTCGGTCATGATAAGTTTTTTTTTTCTTTATTTTTAAATCAAGAATAGCCTAATGCTAGCTACACCACACCATAGCCCTCTTTATAATTGTCCTTAAATATAGCGTTATAGTTGGCCTCTCTGAAGAGGAAATACGTTTCTTGTATATTCTTCTTACAGGCCAGCTTTTCAACAACATGAAATACGTTCGTTTCGTTATGTGACGTAAATTTTCCACAGAGTTGATGGTAAACTAAGGGAATTCAATTGAGTTAGGTGTCAATATTTGTCAATGTGTGGGAAAGAGTCAACATCACACCGTGTTCTACACACAAATGTGTGAATCTGAGAAACTTAACCAAATTCTCTGTCGAAAACTGTTCGCATACTGAATTGAGCATAAAACATTCTTCTTTTTGTAATGATTGCGAACTTTTCGGCTCAACATTTCTACGAACATCGTGAAGAGAACGTCGACTTAAAGGGGCTTATTGAGTTGGTTCGTAATATTAACGATAATTGTCACACCATTACTCATATGTTGATGTTAAATGGTAAGAAATGATTCTGAAGATCTGCACACAATGGAAGCAATAATGATAAGGTAATTATTGATATAACGAACAAAATCAGTAATTACAAATCTGTGACCAGCCACTTTCCATATAGGTATTATCCATAGGCAACCCCTGTTTACAAAAAAAAAAAATCCCCATTTCTCGCATGCATTTTCAGTAACTGCAGGAATAAAAGTATCGGCAAAGTTTCCTTCAAACTTAAATTGTCACACACTAAATGATATCAAAACAACAAGCCCCTTTTACTGAATGCAAATAAAAATATAAAAGACCTTAAAGAGGGATATAATTAATACACAACTGAATACATAAATGATAAATTAAGTCACTATTTTTGCTCCACTTTTCTCTCTTATTCGAAGTTAGGAAGCTTCTAAAAGGAAAAATATCCAAACAAACGTTTTCAAACCTCTACCTTTATGTAAAATATACAAAAGAACACAGAGCCGGCATATGAATCAAACTTCTTTATTTTATAGTTAATGTTATTTACTCTTCGTTATTTTTTGTTTCATTTTATTGAAGGGGGAGGGGACTGCCATGGCTTAGAGGATGCTAAAGTTCATTTAGTTGGCTGAATTGATGGCAGCTAAGTAATGGCAACACTATACTACACCAGTCGATCAAATCAGCAACACATCAACGACGAATCCTGTGACTCATCGTTTGTCTCTGCATGCACGCATATTTGATTAGCAATAAGTTAGATAACTACACTTCCCATTAACAGCTGTAATCCGCTGTGATATGCAGCTGTTGAAGGCTTCGTTATGTTTCAATTATGTTATCTCTCCCATATGGTCTAGTGGTTAGGATTCGTGGTTTTCACCCACGCGGCCCGGGTTCGATTCCCGGTATGGGAAAGTAAGTAGTTGTTTTTCAAGGATGTCATAGTGCCCATACTTAATTTCATGTTATCATTTTGACACACATACGTAAATAAGATTATAGCAATCTTCGGTTGAAAACCAATTAACGGAGGAAACAACCTCAAAAAAACCAACAAAAAAAAAAAAAAAACAGCAGGCCTAATAAATTATAATAAAGTGAGCCCATAAAACATTGTTACATATTTGTAAATGGACTGTGATTAAAAGGCAAGAAAAGTCGGGACTTTTTACAATGTTTAATGATGCCATTCAGATTTTAGCTTCAACTGGTGGAAATTTTGAGACGTGTTCCCCGTGACAACGCCCTCGAACCGAATTTGTTTGGTCATAGGCTTGATGGTGAGCAAAGGTTGACATTGTGGAGTATATCTGCTACTTAAATCTCTTACACAACCTCTTAACACTACAATTCAAGAAGGCTAGGAATGACGCAGGTTTTGTGTATAGGAGTAATGAGACGGAATAATGATGGGTAATTTGTTTTCTTGAAAACGTGAACACAATATAACTTGCTATGACGTCACCAGAAAATGTTGGCATGTTTCTATAACTTTATTTCAATCTCAAATTGACAGTATCATACAGCATACATGGAGTATGTACAGAATTGAAGGAGATTGAGGGCATGACAACAAGAAGCTCACAAAGAGCTTATTTACGTTGCCACCCCTGTACAAAGAAACAAAGGGAGTTACGAAAATAAGAGTAAATAGGACACACATACGTAAATCAGATTATAGTAACCTTCGGCTGAAAACCAATAAAAAAAACCTCAAATAAAAAAAAACAGTAATGGATTAACGTTAGCCTATACAACATTGTTATATATTTGTTACATATTTTGTTACATATGTTAGCATTGTTACATATTTAACTTCATAGGCTATGACCGAGTGAATGAAAGACTGTTACGTCGGTGCATTATGATGTCATGGAACTTGGAGAACTTCAGAGAAATAATAGCATACCGTTATTTATTTCAATTATGAAATTAATGACTCCTTTGTAAAGTGGTCTCTGTTCCTTATACAAACACATGACACATATGGTAATGGTACCACTCTCTAAAGTAAGATGAAACATCATGGGCAGACTTCATTATAGAATCTTTTGTTCTGCACCGTTGGTGTTTATGGCTGGAATTTTATTTAATTGGTGCATCGAATTTGTTCTTCTTTTGCCAGAGTGAGTAAAAGGTCCTGAAATTCATATCTCCCTTGAAAATCTGACAAAAGCATAATATTTTCAAAACTGCTCCAAGGATCTTTCTTTTTAATTCATACCTATACTCTCACCTCCTCTGCTTCATTATTCCTTTCACAAAACTGCTCAAATAAACTTAGGTATCGCATGTTTAAAAATGCTGCCGAAATTTGGGCTCATTAATTCTTTTCTTGGGATAAACTTGATAAATATTGTCAATAAAAACTATCTAATTCCTTCTTTTTAACAGATGGCATTTTTCCCGCGGTCACTGAAGGATTGAGAATTCCATGTAATCCTGTTTTCACTTTGACCAAGGTGGCTTTCAAGTTCAAATTCCCAACGTTTGGGTAAATTGAAATTTTGTCTGCATTTATTTGTATCACTGTGTTCATCCACGGCGAAGCTCAACAATACCGGCAACGTGAGAATGGATTAACAAATACCTGTCGGTGCCCTGAAAGAAATTAATGTGTCAAGAAATGTTTGGAACACCTTGCTCATGGCACCCATGTTAAAGATTGTGAAGCACTGTATTACCTTACAAAAATACCCCCCCCCCAAAAAAAAAAAAAAACCTTATTATGAATATGAACTACCGCATCATTGACACTTCGTGTATTCCATACCTCTTTTGCTTCTTCTGTGTTTATTTTCTTATGTTTACTTTATCTGTTTTGTCTCATGTGTTTATTTTGTTTTGTATACATGTGTAGCGGTGGTGAAAACGTATAACAATAAAGCACGCGCTTTTATTTACGAATTAATTATATTAAACATTCTTATTATATTAAACATTCTTTTACACTCTCAAAAGAGATTGAAGTAAAGTTGCATAAATGCATATTCAGCAGTTTCAATTCAGATCAGGCATAACATCCTGCCCCCAGTCCCCTCCCTCACCACTCCTCACCCCTTCTTCATCTCCTCGCTTTCGGTTCAGCGCCGAGGCCTTGCAAGGGCAAGAAGGCCCTTTGGGTACATTGATATTACAATATTATCCATGTTTGCAAAAGGTGTATCGCCTACTATAATTTAGCACCACAAGTATATCCTACACCGTGGTAACGTGTAAAAATGTACCTATACGTCTGGTAGATTTCATTCGAACCCTTTCGTCGAATGACGTTAAGCTACACCATCCATGGCTAAGCCAAAGTTATTCGTTACATCGTAATGACACTATTTTAAGCTTATTGAGAAATTAAACTGAAACAAAAGCACACGCAAACAATAATTACGTCACTATATTCCGTAATAAATTCATAACCAGTGACCCTATTCAATAGCATAGCCTTCACACACAAGAAAAAACCCGTGTGAGCACAAAGAAGTAGTAGGCTTATAACTTGATAAACGAAATCGCTTGAAAATCTAAAATTTACTGCTTGACAAGTAATCTATATCAACAGAGTTTGGTCGGAGTAAAAAAAATTGACTGAATGGAGTTAATCACCTCTACATGGTAACTATGGTCCATTGTATAGAAGACCTGGCTGTATAGGCCTATTGTGAATTAACAAAAGCCATTGACTTGAACGTGCCTATTGGGTTCGTTATTCTCTTATTATACTTGGCTGTGCACACCATACACCAAAATCCCCTTTTATAAGGAGGAAGATGTCACGTGTCTTTTGTGGCGCATCAATAACTGTGTTAAATGACTCAGACTGGACTTGTGTAGGTTTTCTTTTTTTACTAAAGCAACAGTCAAACCAACTGCAAGATGTATGGTTGGCCCCATAGGGTCCTTATCATGAGAACTGGAGCTAAGTATGGGTTGGTCACGGCATACAAAATTCAAGAATTTGTTGTGACAAGAAAGTAGTACAGTACCATTAATAAATAAAAAATGGAGGGAAAAAAAAAACATTAATAAATTCGTGAATTGTCGCCGGGTAAATGTACATTTATTGTTAGAAGTATTTGATGACAAGGACCACAGCGAAAATCAGTCAATTGGTTGATTAAAACCGAATTTACGATAAGTTCGAATTAAGTTGTAAAATATTCCAGTTTATGGTGCCATTCATTCGATTTTGTTTGGGAACCGTAAGTTACTTTATGCTTACATCGATTCGATCCTATACATAACATCGGTTGGCAGATTTAAACAGAATAATGGAACATTCTGAGTTGCATTTGGTCCATTTGAAAAAAAAAGTACATCGAGCATTGGATTAAGTAGAAACATTTTTTTGTGGTTCAATAAATTCTCCATTTTGTCCAGTCATGATCAGCTATTACCGTGACCGTCCCTCTACCCTAAGAACTCAGTGTGTGTAAATTACCATTCACTTGACGAAGATAATATAGTACGTATGCTGGATACCAATAACTGGGTCGCTACTTAAATAGGTCATAATTAGTGTAAACGACATGATGTTGTTTGTCTTCGTCCTTGTTCAAAGTCATCCTTTTCAACTTTGTGTAGAAAATATTTGATTGATGTTACCATAGCGACAGTAAATATGTTCCAAGCGGTGAATATTCGATTCATATCTATATATATATCCACGTTGGTTTCTTCACCCAGAAGAACTTTATGTTGTTTTGCCATCAAAAGACACAATAGCTATGGCCTAACTGACTATTGATCGGTTGCCTTGACAACGAGACCTCGAAAAATCCCCTGCGAAGCTTTTTCGTTAATGGATTTCTATATAACCTATAAACTTGAACAAACAGTAAACACAAAATGAGGTGACACTTGATTTTGAATAAAAAAAATTGTCTTTTCATTTCTACATTTTTGTCATTAAAATTCAAACAAACAAGCAAACGTTCATTTGCTATTCTTAGTGGAACTCAGTGGTTTGTTATAATTGTGATATCACTCTCATATGACAGATATACACTGCATGAGTATATATTTTTGATTAATTTTGACACAGGGGAAATTAAAATCAGGCGCTCTCACACACCGGCAAGAAAAATGAACTGAAAGAATAAAACTTCGGTGAGAATAAAACTGTCACGGGTTCGCATGATGTCACCAGACAAAGGAAAATAGGTTTAAAATTAACATTATCAATTTCGTTTTCACCCCCTGTAAGTACAACGGCAATGTACTGCCCATTGTCTGTGAATGTGATAAAAAATTCAAGGGATGCACGACCAGCTCTTAACAGTGATCTAGATATCACGAGATTATAAACTGACGTCAAAATTTAATTGTAATTTACAGTCAATTTGCAAGCCTATATTATTCACAGAAATAACATTAGTATTTATTTTATTTGAAAATTTTTTTCACATTTTTTTGTGTGTTTCTAATAGCAATACTGATGTATTTATTGACTTATATATTGAAACCATAGTGTATGCTTTTATATATTTCCCAGCAACGTTTTTTTTTTTTTGAAGGATTTTGCGCGTGTGTGTGTGTCAGTGTGTTCACATTTCACAAGCTGAGATGCAATCTGAAGTACAGAGGGAATATTTACATACCGACAAGGTTGACAGAGCAATGCAAAGCACCTAGGCCTACGGGTGCAAATGCGAATGCATACATAGTCACGCAGCAGTTATGTGAGCTTTCTCTCTACGATAAACAAATCCGTAATCATGTAGCAAAACAAGTGCTTGACAGCTGCCGCTATACGAATCCGAGATAGGACGTTACATGATAAACACAATTAGCACGTATACAAAAGAAGTAATTAAGCCTCTTACTGATGCTGTGGTATGGTAGATCTAAAGATTAATAACTAATGTGAAGGAAAATAACATGTAAGTAAACAGTATATCAGTGTTAGTCACTGCTCGAATCACAACGTAACTTCTTCACAGATTATAAGTCTCGA
Organism: Stichopus chloronotus; assembly: GCA_021234535.1. Lineage (NCBI taxonomy): Eukaryota > Metazoa > Echinodermata > Holothuroidea > Aspidochirotida > Stichopodidae > Stichopus > Stichopus chloronotus. The sequence continues at coordinate 7,800,650 of CM037837.1, read as the reverse complement.
TGTGTGGAAACTAACCGACTTCTATCGCATGTATGGTAGCCTATAGGCACTCACTGCACGTGCACGGCTTTCCCTCCTCTTTCATCCCCCCCCCCCCCCTTGTGGCGGGGGGTTGGAAGAGAGGGGAAAACGGTTACTGGGTAAGGATACCTATACTGCATTAATTGAGTTTTGGAAGTAGTATGAAGCACAAAAGGTTAAAAATATATTCACCCCAACAGTAATGAGCAACGGTAAAGATAGGTTTTTACATGCTGGATCTAAGTATATGTTAAATGCAAAGCGTTGGTCTTGCTTTGTGATGTTGATTTAAAATTTATGACCCCATACATGCTTGTATATTTACAGGCTGGCATTACACACTCTGAGGCTCTGAGCTACAAGCATGATGTGGGGGCGGCTCTGCACGGTACGTAGGTTAATTGACCTAAGACAAAACATGCAAACATGTTTATCAGAGAAGGCTAGTATCCTACGCAAAGAACACTCCGAATGCCCGTTCATAAATTACAGGAGGACACACGTACATAAAAAACAATACGCACAGTTTTCAACTGCAACATCAGCACATGAAAGCTCATTGTATGTGGTATGCAAGGAACATAGTGATTCATGATCCTCACATTCGATATGAGTCAACATTCGATCATCGCTTTTCAGACATGATAATGTAGTCGACATTCGTAATGTGACAATGTGCAACAGGGATCTATTGCAAGAGCCCGCCATTGGCAGTCACAATTTTTTGTAAGCCACAGACGATTGCAGATCCCCGGTAAGATAAACAAAATCTAATTGCTATTAACGAGACAAGTCGGATTCAATTTAGAGTGAAAGTATCTCGATCAAAACCGGGAGACCCCTTTTTTTTTTTTTTGCTTACGCGGTTCACATTGCAAAGAGAACGACAGCCGTGCCTCGGAGATGGTGGCGTACTACCATTTTACAATTTGGTCAGTCTTTGGGATAACTTCGGAGCACCTACGTGATACAGTATGAACACTAACCATTTCAGTTAATCTATATATGCTGATTATGTTCCATGAAGTCCCTTCATGCTGAGGCTTATTTTAAAATGAGATATTTAACGTCAGATCTGAAACTGTGGTATTAATTACGACCTATTGCAGTTGTCCGACCTTGTTTCATTGCCAACGTGCATGCGGATTTCCGGCTATAATTACATCACACACAAAAAAAAGTCCCAAGGACTGCCTTGATATGAGTATGTTGCCGTTTATATGTATCACGGTAACCCATCTGTCGTTTTATCGACTGACAGCTTCATTAACTCGACTCATCCAAGTACAAATGTGCACTGCAGGTTTATTACTAACGTACCTGTGACGTAATACACTGATGATTCAGACCAGCCTAAGTGGCCAACTGATCACGTGGTCAAAGAAAACTAAATGACATTGACTGTAGAATACTACAAATATGTGAGAGGATGCAAAAGGTAACTTTGAGCACAACCTAAGCCTTGTTTTTGCTTAATTAAAGTGGACATTTCGTAATATGAATGCGAGGACGCAAAAAAAAAAAAAAAACCCAAAAAATTCTACTAATAGTAAAATGAAAGGGGGTAGTTCATTATTTGATAGTTATTTCGAGTAGGCCTATATGATTATATGTAATATAGTGAAGAAATATTGCAGACATTATATGAGCACGTGAAGGTCTCATATTGTAAGCCTATCAAAATTAAGTCAAGTAAAGGGTAGCAAAGTTTGTCATATGGCCATTCAAGTATGTTCTAAATCAGCACAACGGGTCCAGATAGATGTGGACGTGGCGTTGCCGACAGAAGCCATCTGACTAATTAAAAAAAAACTCCCTAGAAGAATTGCAAACTCCAATTTGTCCCTCTTCCCTTTCACCTCGTACGGACTTCAGTTCCCAGCTTAGTAGGCCGTTTTTTACCCCCCCCCCCCTCCCCCTCTTCCCGTGACAAACGGAGTTTTTTCTCATTTTTCATCCAGCTTACCGCTTTGAAAAAGCTCGTACGGCAGCCGTCACAGGGACACTAGTAGTAAACAATCGACAAAACTGTTAAAACAAATTTCTCTAATCACTTTTCTTTTGCTCGGCAACGCACATGTACATTTGCGATGGTCAATTATCCCTAACGATTCTCGTTTCGTTTAAGCTTTTAGGGTAGTTCGTAACAAACACACTACAGTTTTACCTCATCAGGTGGATCGGTAACTTAAAAGTTTATGAAGTGCACATTTAAAATCGTCATGGCCCACTGAGAAGAGTTTACGCTACTTTCGTTTTACGACATTTAGCGGCTCTTCAAATAGACTAATGAAAGCAATTTCATTCTCATTTGCTTCCTGTAAATAAGAACTACGTACTGAACTTGAGACTATCCCTTTCTTGTTATCTCATCGTTACAGTATACGAGCGTTCACTACAAAGGCGCCTACAAAGGAAACGTGATTAATTTCACGGCTTATCGCAATTGTTATCAAGGTTCAGTGTGATCTACAAAAGTACTTTGTTTGGCACCAAATGACCACAATATAGTCTGAGAAAACATACAAAAGACAAAGTGAGATAAGTAGAAAACAAACTGTTTCATTGAAGTTTTCACTTCCGTCCATTTCAGAGTTCGGTATTTGTTAGAGCCTGATAGGGGAAAAATAACACGTCTTTGTGCACGGGTGAAGGGTGGGGGGGGAGGGTAGACGAAAGAAGTGGGGTATTTGGATTACTAATCAGTGGCGTAGCTAGACTTGTTTTCAAGCACCTGAATTTTCTGAATTTTTGACGTATGAGTTTACTGCATTAGGGAACGTCCTCCATTTTGCATTGTAGGTTGCAGACATTGACCTATAGGCCTACCCCTTGCACATAATCAGAGGTGCAGCTAGGATAACTTGAAAGCTTCCTCAAAACTTCTCAAGGTCACATGGGTGTCTGCTTGATTTTGATAGTCGGGTGACAACGAGAGGGGGGGGGGGGGAACCTTAGCCTGTTGGCCTATATGGTGATAGGATAAAATTGATGACTGGTCGCCATCAGTGGGGATAGGTGTCCCCCCCCCCCCCCGCCCTTTGGAACCCCGTCGTTTGCGTACGTAGAATTCAATAGATGCAAAATAGTGCATATGACATTAGATTTTAAACTGAATCTCCACAAATTCATGTTTTGTGAGTAATGAATTTACTAGTTCTTTTCATGCATGAGCAATCTGTCCGCAATTGTTTAAAATGTTTCTACTCTCACATACATTGATTTATCTGAAGCTTCCACACATACTTTCCTGGAAAGCGGACCATTTAGCGTGTTCCGGCATTTTTTCCAAGGTCCCATGTGGACCCTATGATCGTTTTATAAAATTCTGCGAAATGCTTTTCCTCCTACAGATTATCATGTACAATCTCGCTGGTCAGTCTTAATGATACCTCGTTATTGGTGTCTTCGGGATATTCGGGCCCAATTAATTAATTCGGGTCCGATGGCCCATTTTCTGAAATCGTTCAAAATGCTTATCCTACAGATTTTCCTCTTCAAGTGCTGAAGGTTTGTGCATGATGATACGCTGTTAGTGGAACCTTTATAGGGTGTTCATAAATTTTTGTTCCAAAGACTTTTAAGATGGGTCGCAATTATCAGCTTAGGACGATCACGGGGGGTCTGAATTTGTAAGGATTTGAAAGTAATTAAGTTCATTCGGAGTGTACTCAATTTGCTAAAATTATCAAAGACTTTTTATTCGGACTAATCTGATCCGATTAAAGACTGTTTCCGCGAATCCTGCAAAGAGTTATGCAACACAGTTATACCGATTCTGTTCAACGTCACAAGTGCAGTATGGTTCAATCCGAAACCGGTGGGCTAAACTTCCGCATTTTGTTGCTGTTTACCATCAGCCTAATATTTTGTAATGAAACTTGTATCTCTTTTAATCGCATTAAATTGAAAGTCATGTTTAATATTCTAACAATCCTCTAACAGTCGTCACGAACTTTTACGCAATGGGCTGATGAATGGCAATTAATTTGTTCCGACAACTTACCGCTTATTTGTTTTTCTTTCGTTGGCCTTTTGCGAACGACGGATAACATTTTCATTCTCCCTACATGGTTCATTAGAGAAGGACAAAAGTCACACCGTTGGACAATGCTATAAATAACTGTTTATCAAATATTACTGTTAAATGAGAGACTAACATGTGGTGAATACATCACCGGCCAAATTTCGTATGTCGTTTACATATCAAGATATAGCGATTTGAAATGTTCATAAAAAAAAATCAACAAGAGCGATGCCGAAATTGTGATGTCATAATCTGTTCACTTGAAATGGAAAGACTTTTGTTTTGCTTTATTACTCCATCATCGCATAGTTTTAACAGTTGTGCGTGGATTCAAATCGAAGTATTAATAATTTGATCATTGTATAATATACCTCAGTAAATTTAACTCTAAATGTGCACAAGTGTGTGATCATTTATGAAAATTATTAGTAAAGGAAACACAGAAATACGCTCAATTCCTTCTATTAGGGTTCCGTGACATTCTAATTTGACACTAAAAATCTGTTTTTACTCAACTAAGGCAAAAATCGCATCACAATGGCAGCACCTTTCGCTGAATTTCAAGACTGTGGGCCTATAGCTTGAGAAAAAAGCAATTTTTTTTAATGAAAAGTTAAGATGGATGCTGTGTCAAACACTTCTGCTTATTTCGTAAAGATATTCACAGAGTTTCGTGCTCTTTTAAACGTTGTTGAAATGCCACGACGTCATGTTTAGTGCGTTTACCGTTGTTGTTTCATGGCGTGATCAAGGATTGGGGTTGATCAAACTCAGAACACAGTGCATCTTTTCATTCTTTTGATCATTTGATCAGATATTTGATAATTGTGATTGTGTCTTAACCTTGTTTGTGGTATAAAGGCTCTCTTTCTGATACTAGCCAGAGCAAAGGATACATAGGGGCCATTGGTTATAGAGCATTGACTGCAGTTTGTTACTTTGATACACACTCTGAAATGTGACATGTTTTCATGCATCACCGAAAACTTAAACTAGTCAGGATGGTGCCTCTTCTGACAAATTTGACTAGTTAGAATGTAATTTGATTGGTCGGTGGCCACAAACTGTAGTCAGTAGAGTAGTCGCTATGGTTCTGACTAATCCACTGACTAGTTTGTGATCACTGACTAATCTACTGACTAATTACATCCTAGTCAGCCAAATTTGTCAGTAGAGGTACCATCCTGATTAAATCTGTATTGCATCACCCTTAGCTATATTTTTACCTCCCGGAAAGCAAAAATCTCAACTGGTTCTAAGTTACAGTACTCTTAGATTGACAGCAAATTCGAAAGATGCAGAGCAGCTCGTATTACACAGCGTACACAGGGATCCATTGTTTTGATTGCACATGTGGAGGAATTTAAGACAGGCTGAGGGAGGGACTAGAGGTATGGTGGTTGGGAGAATTGAAACTGTCTGGGGTGATGAGTTTTTGTCTTTAAGTTTTCCGCTGTGAATGGGCGTATCATACCGTGTGCATTCAGCTATAGATACATGTATACCAGCGATCAAGAATACATGTTTATAGTCACTGTATAGAAGCGAGCTCATGAAAGTAATACAAGTCAGCCACAATATCGTAAACATATGAAAAAGGGGAAAAAACCATGACCATGAGTCACTGTCAAAAGAAAAGTGCGTGTTACTGGAAGCACAATGGCATGATAACCTACAATAGTGTTAATGGTTCTTGTGATTGTTTAAGAGTCTGGCAATTGAATAACGTCAAGTGCTATTGTGACTTATAGGCATGCGCAAATCACTATGTAAACAAGAGTCTTGACTACCACCATGTTCTTAATATGAACCAATTGTTCACTCACTATATAGCCACAATACAACCGAAAGAATACACACACATAGCCATAAACGTTAAGATAGCCAATAAGGATATTTCTTTGAAAAGTAATTTGCAATCTTCAGTATGTATTTCCGTCACTCGTGCAGTGTACACGGGTGCAAGTCTCCTTAGCAGGAACTGTACACTGGTGATATTATATATACCATTGTTACTTTTGAAAACGTAGGCCGCACGACGTCAACTTGCAGTCATAACGTTTATTCAATGCGTAAATATAGTAAATTATGAGCCGTGAGGAAGTTTATCATAACACAGTAGATAAGTTATATCAGAGATAATTACAGATTAAGTAACAAGGTGCTAATTGAGTTTCGTAACCACGTGACACTCTCAGAATTACAGAAGTTGATAACCTTCTCTAAAATTAAATACAAAATGCACTACACCCCCTGAAGCTGAATTAAGCAAGTTCACCCTCGTGGATGTTAATTTATGGATGGCTCTCTTTCATATTATGTGAAATCATTTTCGTTGTCGAATTGCTTAAATTAGCATAACACTTTGCTTGTGTAGTGCTGATTTTCAGCAGCAGCATGGATACTATTAATACGCAAAAATGAGAAGAGAATTGCAAGATTTTGATAAGTTTTCAAAATAATGCAGGGACGACTGCTTATTCCAATCGGCCCTGGTGATTTATAGTTATTAGCGCGCCCGCTACAGCTTGCCAGGTATGGAAACTGAAGTGTGGGACGGAACTTACACGCTTTATACTTAGAAAGTCCCGTCGCTAGGGATTGTCATGGACGACCAGTGGCGGGAGGGGGGGTGCAGGTGCATTTTTCCTGCAAATTTAGGAGGGGTATCGCTTATCGTCACTTACATTTGTGAAAACTATCCAAATATCTCCCTACAGACAGCGCTAAATCGCCTTAACCTGTTGCCCTTTCACTCACGCAAAATCCCACAAACCGCTGCTGAAAGGGGGGGGGGGGAGGGGGCACAAGCAAAACATAACTAAAGATGAAAATGCGATGGCTCGCAAACTTTGTGGAATTTAAGAGGAAACAGTTACAGAAGACAAAGTAAATTCATCACTAACATCTGGTGTTACTTTTGGTGACAAATCGCCAGTAAGTCATACCGGGACCACTGATTACCACTACTAAAATTTTACTTTCTGTCGATTATCCGTACGGGGAGGGGGGGGGGGACACAGTGCTCCGCACGGGGGACCACGGTTTACACTACGAATGTGCCACCGAATTCCACTTAGCGTGTACCAATTTAACTTAGAAGTTGGCCAATCACAGCAATGCCTCAAGAAACAGTATCTTTGGGGGCATCTGACTCCATATATCCTATTGAAACTGCAGTAAGGAAGGTATACAAAGAAACCTCTACAAACATCCTGTTTATGCTAGCATACCCCTATAGTAATTGCTCCGTTGACTTACATACTAAGTAGTATAATGTAGTTTAACAGACATTAGCTATAACTATTTGGAAAGCTGAGACATTGGCCCATTCATGGAATTGTCAGTTTTTTCAAACCACAGGTTACAGTACCTTAGCAATACAGTATTCGTGAAATGTGAAAATTCGATCTGACTTTTTCAGAGGAAAACTTCCATATGAGATTAACTTTCCATCCAAGAAAATACTGACAATACCATTTTCTGGAGCTTACTTGCTGAGCTGGGGAAAGGCGATTTCCTACAATCTAGTAGTAGGGGCCCGGGATCCGGCCTTATACGTTTACTCTCATTAATTTGAGAAATTGCAAACATAAAATCCCAGTGCATATGCAGCTCATAATACCCAGAAAGTGCCGTTTCCGGCCATCTGGTTAGTTTGAAAAGCCAAAATTTTCTTTTACGCTCGGCGTCAACCGATGTGGCGCTCAACTTAAATGGACCTTAGAGTTCTTATATAGAGAGAGTTGAGAGAACCCTTTGTAAGACATGATAACCAATAAAATTGCTGCTTTACATGTTTGTTTTCACTGAATATACAGATAATAAATCATTGATTGGCTAACCTGTGGGCCTACAATGTTCGCGCATGTGAAATGCCTGAAACCGCAAACTTCTCTATATAAGAACCCTAATAGTCCTACCGGGGCGGGAATCCCCCCCCCCCCCTCACCTTCTCGTATCTCACGGTAAAGAGCGTTGGGTACTTCTACCATACATTTTTGCACCCTCTGACTGAAACTGCTGTAGCTTCGCCACTGACCCCATGGGATACAATGTTGATAAAAAGTTGTCGAAATGTCCGATATAGGGAGTTTCCCCCAAATGGAGGAATCCCTAAATTGTGTATAATTCACCTAAAACTTTAATGAGGGCGCTACTTCCCATGAAACACTGTCTTTAAAGGAACTCTATGACATACCGGGGACGTACTACACGGCATGTGAATCCCTTATGATTCTATGTAGACCACCACAGACCACAGTCATATATTCCGAACGTGACCACACTTTTAACGTTAGATGCTACATCAGGGAGATGTTACTACTGTAGCGCCCTGCTTACACCAATGCCTCCACAAAAAGGTTCGCTGTAGAACCACCTTACTCATACGCAGTAAATAAGGGTTGGGGGCAATAAGTCTGTAGGCCTAACAGATTATGATTATTTCAGATTTTACGATTAGGCTACATTTATCATTACGATCACAACTAAAAGTAAAAGCAATTGATTACGATTACATTGCAATATAATCGTGATTACATGTTGTTTTCTTACATTACTTCCATCATCTTTTACAGAACGTAACATGCAATTACCACGTCAGGCCTACTACTTTGCTTACTTTTTCATACAAGTAAATGTTCATATGTTTTATGTACGTGTATTTTAAATGCTTTGCTTTGTTTACTTATTCTTACATGGTACTCTTCTTTTGTTTTTGCATGGATGCGACGTGTTTACCATTTAACTTCGTTTACACTTTTTGTTTGCTACTGTTCTTATTTTTTGTCTCATTATTTTGGACTATGGCTTAACTTTGTTTGCGTTTTCTTGTACGTGCTACTGTTTAAAGTAATTTATTTCATTTATTTCCCTCTTTTTGTTTACACTTTCACTAGTTTGACTCTCGTGTTACTGCTTTTAGATAATTGGAGAGCCTCTAGGAATATAGAGAAAACCTTTTACAAATGAAGTTGAAATTAATAGCATAACGTTTGCCCAGCTAAGCCTTTTATTTGCTGCTGAAATTTCAGGTAAACAGGAAATGAGAACAATAGAAGTACTAGTTGAAAACAATAGCGTATATGTACCCTAAAGTGGCGGCCCCAGGGGATGGGACATTTTCCCCAGTCAGAACCTTTGCTCCCAGTTGCCTTCAACTAAGCTGAAGTGACCTGACATATTCATACATATCTCTATATGCCGTTTGTATTCATAATTTTGTATTTTACTTTCTGTTCTAGGAAGTCCATGAGACGTAACGTTTTACCCCAGATATGCTAAAATCTCATCATAGCTTCCGGGGGCTCCCCTCTGGACCCCAACAGACTTTGCCTCTGACCCCTATAACAGGGGTCGTATAAGTTTTGAAAATTTGAAGTATACTACCTTTGAGACTTTAAAGAAACACTAAAAGTTCAGACCTTCCGGGGATTTGCCCCTAGACCCACGCCGTGGGATCATAAGTTCGCGTCTTTTTTAACTTATACCCCAGTCACAATTGAGTCCCGATGTGTTTACGACCCGTTACCGTCATATTTGTAGGCACTATCGGTAGGGCGCCTGCTGATCTCCTCCCGGGTATCGAGTCATTTTCACGAATCGGACGGGCACCGGGTCCATTTTAATTAGGACTTAAAATCAGTCCTGACGGTAGGACATCGGAAAATTTATTCCCTGAGAAATCGGCTAATATCCCGATGATGTTCGTCCGGGATAACGTTCTGGCGCCCAGTCAATGTCGGTTAAAATTAATCGGTCTATATATCTGCCCGGTGCCGGTCAGTACGGCCACCGCCGGGTCCAGCACGACGATTAGCCGACCACCGGCGATGACTGGGTCGGCCACCGGTGATTGTACGTCGATAGTAGAGACGCTGTCACACTTGGTTGATTACAACTGCTTCACATATAATGTTGTCTCGTGATTCTAGACACTAACGCTAAAGCTGTGCTACATGCTGAAAGGGGAGAAGGAGGGGAAAATGGAAAAGAAAATGAAGCGTACATCACCCTCAAAATGCTTCACGTCAACTGGTATCACCAACTGTGTGTGCGCCTATTGGTTACCCTCCAAGGTAATTGGGGCAAACAACGATAGCCATCTGAAGTCAACCGATGCACCTACTGATCACCCTCCACCAACTGGTGCACCTATCCGGTTACCCTTCCAGCCAACTGTCTCTCATATTGGGTCCCTGGATACTATGCCATGAACGTTCCAATATTTGCTATCGAGGGAGCGATGTGAATAGAAGATTAACAAAAGAGTGCTACTTCCCTTTGAATTGTTAAAATATTTTGTTACCGTCTATTGCTGTAGAGTAAACAAGTGGACATTATTCGGTACAACACATAGCACAAAGGGGGGTGCAAATTGGCAAACAAACTTGTACAAAAGGCGTGCGTTGATTTCATGGGCTCATTACCGATGATGGCCCGATATTGCCGCAGACGCTTCATTCGCAGTGGTTAGTTATTTGCTCTCCGCCTCTGAGGGGGCTATTAGTAGGTACGCTGATGCAAACAAGAGGAACCATGTACTGTAATAGAAAACAGGCGGTGAGTTGTATAGAAGCATGGATGGTTTATTGTATAATCAAAGAGGTTCTTGCAGAACCTCCTTGGTATAATTGACAAAACAAAACTTATGTGTACCAGAAAGTTGAACGGTAGACAAAACTAGGAGAAATATGATTTTTCCCGCCAGACATTTACAGCCAAAATGCAATTCAGAGTCGGTTTAGTCAACCAGCGAAGATTCGCATGATACCCATGCATAAAACACTATAACATATTTATGTGTCAGATGTCGAGAATGCTTGCTATGTACCGTACCAATGCACGAACAAGCTTGTCGAGGGATTCAACTTCGCGCAACAAGTGGATGTTACTAACAACATAACATTTTTTTAGGGAAAAGGAAGGAGGAAGGGGGGGGGGGGGATAGTGAGGATTCCTGTTTTCTTCCCTTCACTCCATGCTTTTGTTGTTCATCAAATTTGATCAGAATGTTCCTACTAAGATAAAAATGTTATTTCAAAAGGTATAATTTTACATGTATTTATGCATTGATACACAGATAAGCTTTGGCCAAGTACACAGCAAATAGTTTGACTTTTTTTTTTCATACGGTACAGAAGACACAAACTAACTTAGTGCTGTACTATGCTGAAGGACAGTTGAAGAAAGGAGTCCTAAAGACAAATGTATACCGCCACCACAAATACTTCTATTTTATTCATTGCCACAATTGGCATTCTTTAATCCGTTCCTATTGTTGAATCTATAGTCACCAGACAGCCTTAGTGGAAAATATCGATCACCGAACCCACGTACAAAACAATTCTCGAGAATAATAAAGACAACTGGACTGACGACATGACATGGCCAAGAATAACAATTGCAGAAGATATGGTTGGCCGGGTTTTGTTTTTTACATTTTGCCAAGTTGGCGAGTTCATGGTTTCTCCCACACGAGAGTTGAAGGGTAATTGCAGATGTACAGATTTAAAGAGACTGTTTTCTTCATGTGAGATTGGTATAGCTGACGGGCGCAGACATGACAAATATTTGCCAGCAGGCTTTGTGCTATCATTATAGCAGACAAACATGGACAGGGGAGCATGTTCAATCCAATAAGTTACAACAAGAGGAACGGTTTGAGTAAATTTTAATCAACACAGAAGGAGATTTGATACCTGTCTTTCCTCTGTTGTCGTGCAAACGTTGTGTACTTTTTGCAAAGGATACGTTTTATGGTAGTGAAAAAAATCGGATTGGTTGCCAATTAACAATTTTTGGTCCATTCAGCTCAACTTCTTCCTTTGTTATGAACGGAAGTTAGTCTTTTTGTTTCTTTGTTTTTATGTTCGGATGTGCATGGTCACTCACTCGGTATTTGCTACAGGCACAGTTACAGCACTTTAACAACGAAAATATGACGTTCATGAATTTTTGAAAGAAGTGCACCCTACTGGATTCATTATTTTCAGTATATATGGTAAGTCAGTATTCGAATGAGATAAGTACTTCCATTGCATTTCCGGCCAACAAAGTAGATTTGCCTGACAATACGCATGATTAATTGTAACAAACATAACTCTCAGCGTCATGGAATACTAAGTTGTATAGCTATTTATACATTCTTCGTAAATATGCACGATTAGATAATTTTTGTAGACGGGGTGAGTCTTAAAACAGAAAGTGTAAAGTTTTTGCTTTTCTTGTCGGATATATGGGCCTACTTTAGTTTGCAGCTTACATTGGAGGTAACCTTAATTGTTCACTAATTACGAGCTATCTCAGCCTTTATTTATGCAGCACAAACAATTTATTCTTGAATTCTTTGATTTGGTCCAGTGCACACTGATTGCTTGTCTGCTTATGTTACATCTTAAAGCCGTCTGGGCGGTTAATTATGACTCATATAACGTGTTCACAGTAACACCATGGAGGTGCAACCTCCGAGGTATACTTTCATGGTAACTCCATGACTATTACCGTGAGTTTGAATGTGGTTTTCACATATAAATACCAAAGTACAATGACATGAATTGTTTTCTCTTTGTGACTGTTTGTTTTCTTATATTTAACCAGTAGTGAGTAAAAAGAGGAGGGGGGGGGGGGACACAGCCCCTCCACCGCCGAAGCGAGGTGGGAAAATCGCTTAGTCAGGGGATCTAAGGGTACAAGGGCCGGTGCTGTCTTGTAAATGTGGGACGGAAATACAAAAGAACCTTGAGGGACTCTAAGTGACAGCGGACGTAGAGCGCCGAAAACTTTTTCCTCTCATCAGAAAAATTTCCTATGAAAAGCGAAAACAGGCCTTTGCGGCGGACTGCAATCCTGTATCGACTAAGACTCCCCTACGTGGAAGCATCAGCCAAGGGGGGATTTTCTCCCGACTGGCTTAGGAGGTGGGGTTTCCCCCGCCCGCCCCCCTTTAAACAAGCTACTGAGACTAGGATACAAATAACTAGAGTAAGTAATGAAATCATAGTCATAAAATATGAAATTCCCGGGGAACAGCGCGTAATTTATTTACTTTATCTTGCTATTATAACTATTTTCATTCAAGTAATTTACACGTAGGCGTATCTTCGATTGACTGCAGGGAACTTTTTTGACAATTAGCAATGAAATCAATGCCTTTTAATTACTTTGCAGATATGCAAACCGGACTGATCATTAACGATACTGCTGAATCGGAATGGATGACTGTGGATTTTCAACGGATTACAATAAGAAAGCTCTGCAAAATCAGCGCTCCATGTGCAATTGCGAAGAAATCCTATTCTTCCCACGGAAGTATTTGACTGAGGGAACATTTAAGTACAGAGATGATGTAATAGTGACGTCACCACACTTTGAACTGTCAAGGTGGACTTTCAACAGTGATTCCGGCATTGTCGTATCCCAAAGCAAGCCACATCTTAGACAAGAAAGCAGAAGAACCAAATCAAACGATAAATACAGGACTTCCTTTGATCGCAAGACGTTTATGGAAGATTATCGCTCACAGCATGCCAAGAGTTTCCGTGAGAAGTCCACAGGGGATTCCGATAGTGAACTTACGCTGGGTGTAAACGTTCCCGATCCATATGTCTTCAAGACTGAATACTTCAGGTAAGATAATATATGAAGGAAAACTACTGATGATTTGAAAATGCGTAAGCCATCCAGGTTCTCTTTCATCAAATATTTCCAGTAATTACAGTGAAATCACTCATAGCGTCCTGCTTAATTAGAAGAACTAGGCTGCTGATTCTCTCGCGGAAGTATATGAACTGAGAGGCAGATTTTGCAAACTTCCTTTAAGTCAGAGAGAAAAAGTAAAGTAACATGTTTTGTGTGGAACGCACCCGCTTTTGTAAAAGGACTGGCGAGCAGCAACCTACTAGCTTTTATTAGGTATTTCTTGAATTTCATTCCAAATTTGGCAATGTAACTCATTTACCCATAGCTATTTAGTTACATGCATGGGCCCCCATCACATAAAAGGAAAGAATAAAGTGGAAATAGAAATAATAAATATGGAGTAAAATAAAAAAAACCTAATAAAACAAAAGGATATATTTCTTTGTTTCCTCTTTGTATATAAGTTCTAGAACAAGCGTTCTTTCTCTTTTTTTTCCAGGAATTTGTGCAAGCAAGTCCTCCGGGAATTTCAGAATTCGAAGAGAGACAATAATGGGTAAGATATGGTATCCCCGTGTACAGAACTGGTGTGTAGGCTTACATCATTTCGATAAATTGAGTCACTGGCATGCATGTAATTGAAAATCATAAATGAAAGTAAGAAACATTGCTGGTGAATTTTGCCATTCGATCGTTATTAATGGTCGGTCTGTGGCCCACTTCATGATAGGTTTAATTTCCATGAGTCACTATTGAATAGCATACCACAAGTTTCTTTTTAGGAAGATTTCTATCACATTGTAAAGTTCACCACAAAGTTAGGTAAACTGGAGAATTTCTTATAGTCTATAAGTATACCCGTCTCTTTGTCAGGGGTGTATATATATGTATATTTTTGGGCGGGGGTGGCACGAGGGTGGCGGGGACTAATATAAGGTCATGGACTGGCAGTAACACAGAGAGTTTTAAGTGACAGTGGTAAATGAACGGTGTCTGTCCTTTGATATATAGAAACTAGCAGTCTACAATCTAAGCAAGGCGCCACATATACAGGACTTGAAATGGGCAAAACTACATTTTTCTTATTAAAACTTATTTGACACTATCTAAGTGGAGCGTCACATTGGTTGGCGCATAGCGAACTAGAATAATTATGACAAAAATACGTGCTAGATGGAAGGAAAGGGAATTTCGCAGACCTATTCTCAAAGTAAAACATTTCATACAAGAGGGTTTATAAAAGGGCAACAACCTGCTTGTTTTGGATTTTTATGTCAAAGGTCAACTAAGGGTTACAATGAATGGAATATATTGACTAATTGACTATAGGCCTACCTATATGAGGATGTACAAAGACAACGAAATTTGACCAATTTGACAATTTTGACAAGCCAAATGTCTATTATCCAATGTCTAATTAGTATAGGCGATAATCTTGGGCGGTTTTCGTTCGAGAATCCAAGGTTATCCAAATAATTTTGTATATGTAGCGACAATCCAAGATAATTGTCTCCAATCAGTCTGGATATATTATCGGTTAATAATCTTTGTTAGCTGTCGCTAGTTTAAGCTATATTTTTGACAATCTTAAGATATCACGTGATATAGTCCTGCCTAAGTCCTGCCTAATTTAGAGGATTAATAGGCCTACTTGTAGTCACAAATATACTAAATCCATCTCTGAGAGCTGCGTGTCATAGATAGCAGGAGGAGAAGAATTGGTTTTTTTGATGAGCTCATATATAGTTTTTTGTGAGCCAGTTGTGGAAATTCCACAATTTTGAAATTTGAAATTTATTTAATTAAATTTTTAATTTGATTTAATAATATAATATGGTTAATTCTACCTCATTTAATGCCAGACCTAGCCCTATCTTTAATTCGAATTACTGATATCAGCAATTATGACGTCATATCTTTCCTACTTCCTTGGGATGACAGCCTTGGAGATGCCAGGTTTAGGCATTAGAATGTTTCTTTCTCGATTCTTTGTAATTACTTTTGGCATGCAGAAGACGCCTTGTGGCCTCGGGAATGTTGTTATTTTCGATCAGAAATCTTGAAACCAAAATTCTATAGATTTCAATAGGTTTAAACTGGAAGTAACGGGTGGACCCATTTGACGATATGTCACTCGAATTGCAGAAAACTTTACACAAGCCAGAATTAAAGATATGTGACGTTGTATTACTGATATCTTCAATACATTCGATATCAATAGACAGATATCAATAAGTTATTCTTTTTTTATATATCTCATGCAAGAATACACTGAGATGTATTCCAAATTCGATTTATCGATATCAGCTGCAGGGGAAGAATTACAGATATCTTTAATTAATAAAAGGTGTCATTAAAATAATTGCATGTAGATATCCCAGTCAGACACTTTATGATATCACTATAATTATTTGATGATATCATCAAATATAAAGGGAATAAAAAGTAGCCTGGCTTCACCGTGTTAATAGCCTTTTAAGGTACTGAGTAGAGTATGTACGTAGGTGCTACTGTTAATCGGCACCCCTTAACCGGACCCTTTCCAGCCCTGTACGTAATTGTTACTAAACTGAAGAGCTTTAAGGTTAGGTCGTGCTAGCTTAATTCGGACAAAACTATTAATTCCCCCCAAAAAAACTTTTAAGTCCCTCGCCCCCAACAAATAAAAAAGGAAACATCATAAAGACAGAAACCAACAAATCAGCTCATATACCTCTATTCTTTCAATCATAGATCAACAGTACTAAAAGGTTTTAACTGAGGATGTGGGAAATGTAAAGCGCCCAGTCCCGTACGGTTTCATCGACTTGAAAAATAATGTAACTATTGCAATGCATTTTGTATAATGGTGAGGGTAAAAACTGAGTCCTACACGTAGTCTAAGTTCGGTGGCATACGTGGAAACTTAAAAACGACACACTTTGGTATAGAAAATTCCAACCTCCAGCGAAGTTATCAACGTTCGTTATGTGCACTTCACAGCGGACGTGCACGGTGAATGACAAGAGCACAGAGCATATATTTACAAAATACACACCATTAACTCTTTACTTCGTGAATCACTCTAGCTTCGTAAAAATTTAAAGCCACGAAAACAATTACAAATGTCACTACAACCGACCAAATATACATTTTGAACAAGTTTGGCGAAAATATTGAAATTTGGTTTATATATTTATCAGCCCATGCTGTATTTCAACGTCAGGATGGCCGAGCGGTCTAAGGCGCTGCGTTCAGGTCGCAGTCTACTCTGTAGGCGTGGGTTCGAATCCCACTTCTGACACAGTTGCTTTTGTCAGTCATTATGTGCATGTACTTTTTTTTTTATTACGAAGGTAATTGCACTTTGAAGTGCAGAATGTAGATATACCCCTTTCCAGTATAAAGTCACATTCTCATCTGTTCCTATTTTTCTCAATGGACTTTCTTTATTTTGTCAACTTATGTATGTAACCTTTAACAATAACTTATTTATGCTTGTAATGTGTCCAATGAAGAATAAATAAACGGAGGAGACAACCTCAAAAAAAAAGAAAAAAAAGAATGTAGATATACCCTCATGTTATGTATTTTATAAATGTTCTGTAAAATTACACATTGTAATCTTTACAAAACCCTGTATAAAGTCAGTGAATGAATGCTAAACAATGCCATTTTGTTACTAGGCCAAGCTTAAGCCTGTGCTTTGTTAAAAATATAATTCTTTTTCTTGAGAAACATGCTCGGGACAAGTATAAGGAAATTTTGGGAAAGAATTACTGAGCCAAAGTCCAAAAAGCCTGTGGTGTGTTTAGAGTTGTATATATTACATTAATATTTACATACATAATGTACTAGTATATAGATCATATTATATACATTATTATATCATTATTGTAGTATATATATATATTTTTTGGGGAGGGGGCAGTGGCAGGGTGGGGGCGTGGCAGGGGAAGTGGCAGGGTGAGGGCGTGGCAGGGGGAAGTGACAGGGGGAAGTGGCGTGGCAGGGGGAAGTGGCAGGGGGAAGTGGCAGGGGGAAGTGGCAGGGGGAAGTGGCAGGGGGGAGTGGCGTGGCAAGGGGAAGTTGCGGCAGAAAGGGTGGAGGTTGGATTTTCCCCAGTCACAACTTTTTCCATATGTCTCCCCACTCAGAAGTGACCTGACCAATACCTACATGCATATATCTATACCATGATGTTTATATAGTTCATTTACTTGTTTATTTTAGGAAGTCCACAAGACTTAATTTTTCACCAAGTGATGTGAGATGTGCCAAAACCTTAGAGCTTCGATGGGCTTTGTCCCCTGGACCCCCAACGGGGCCGGTATGGAGAGAGACCTCGGCGGAACATTAGCAGGGAAAGCGAGAAGGAGCCATTATAATATAACATGACGCAGACCCATACACTGGATATGTTTAAGATTCGTTTTTTTTTTGCTCATCCATTAAGCTCTCGTCTGAACTACATTGCAACCGTATGACAAAAAAGAAAAAAAAAAAACCTATGTTCGCTAAGGCGGTGGGTATAGGGGATTTTTGGGATGTGTATTTACCAATACGTGCAGTACGTTGCAGAACTCTCAAGTGAAGATACCTTTAGTTTACACGATCAATGAAGGCCTTGAGAAATGGAGATACTCTGAAGGTTCTCGCTAGTATTAACTAGAACATTACACTTTTTTTTTTACCCCTACTGAGCCCAGTTTTTTTTCTTTTCTTTTCTCCACAGAAGAATGACTTTGAACGATAAAACCAGTCTAAGCCGCACATACCACACAATGTCTTCACCGCCAACATTTGCATTACGCGATAACGTAACAACGCCACAAATCAACGCCGTGGAACAGCTCTGCGCAAATATGGACTTGATGGCGAGAGGAATATCTAAAAGTGGACTTCAGAACTATCGCACCATCGCACGAGAGCGGCGAATGAAGGATATGTCATTGCCCCACCTGAAGGCAACGGCCTCCGGAACATTTATCAGTTCCCGCCAGAGGGACAGAGGTCGACTTTTCACAGCGAAGTCGGCACCTGGGAGTATATCTACCATGAAAAGAGTTCATGATAATAATATTAGGCCTAATTGCGACCCCAACTCAGCGACTGAGGTGTCACGCCTTCATAGAATCAACACGGAAGAAGGCAATATGAGGATGAGAAAAAAGAAAATGGAAAATGACAATAGATTAGTGAATCGGCCAGTGACTTGTGGAAATGAAATCACTTCAAAAGAGAGTAGATTAAGCCACATCCAGCTGACTGGTAAATCGGGCAGGAAAAGAAAGAAAATATCTTTGAAGAGTTTTGAAGCCATCAAAAGTTACGATTCACGAAAATGACTTCGGAATTTTTGGATTTTTCGATGGCCTTCCACTGGAATAGACACTGATTCCATGAATAATGAAGTTAAAGAAGAAAAACGTGAAATTAAAAGCGATCTCTGAAGATATGAAATCCGATTTAAAACAATGGCTCTTCCAATAGCAAAGACAAACAATTGGAGTTCTATTTGAACTTTGGGGAAAGTCAAAAATAGCTTATAGGATTGGACAATTTAGTTCAATTAATTTGTACCACGGATAGTTTTGTACTTGGAAGTGACAAAGCAACTTTGTTCAGTAATATTTATGCAAATAATTATTTTATCTCAGTTGGTAACCAACCATATTGCAGAAATTACAATCTGCTGCTTGTTTCCTGTGTCTTACAGCAAATTAAGCTGACAACTATATTCATCACACACCCTTTCCCTAGACAACACGACTGTATGTTAAAATCACACATTATACTGTAAATGATACAACATATTTCCCCTCTGCCCCAACCCATCAACTCATATCCAGGCGCCATGATGTGATTGAAACTTTGAAACAAATATCTACCCTCTGGATATGATAATTCATTTCACTTTATCGTAAATTGTAATTTAGCATACAGTTTCATTTATTTGTTCTGAGAGAGGGCAGGGGACAGGGGGAGGGGGTGAGTGGAAACATCAATCCACTACCTGCCAATTTGGATAGCTTGTCTTTGCACTTTCTGATAGCACATTTTGATTCTGATTTAAAAGGATTGCTAAATACTGACTGCGAGTTTCATTTTGCTTCAATATCTGATCTTTACATATTGGTTGAGTGCTGCCTCACAGCTGTTCAAGTCTCCTGTGGAAATGTTGCAAGAATAAAACGATACAGGATGTAAATTTTTAGTAAAAATTTCCTCCATTTATTTGAATTTATACTTTCTGTGATCATTGGTAAAAACGTTAGTAAACGAGACGCTTGTCTATACTGCAAATAATAACAATATTTAATTCTGCAAATAAGACAGAAAATGTAAGAGCGACTAAAAAAAAATATGAGCAAAAACACTTCCCACCATAATGCCCAAGTCCCCCAAAATGTTAGCTTATGCTTAAGCCTAAAAATACGTACAAAGCTATGTACTATGAAGAGCAGATAAAAGTTGCACATAGTGATGAAATTGAATTGTGAAATCAATACCAAGTAATATACAACTCTTGTCTTAGTATGGTAATAACAGTTAATGATAATAATTTTAGTTTAAAAGTATTTGCATTAATGCCCTTAAGTGAAGTTGCCGGAGGATTTCCACATTTCATTTAAGATTACATGCCAAATTTCTTGTTATTTAATTAAAGCATACATTTACTTCAGACATATGTTTGTTTACATTTACAAATGGAGTGCTTATTTCTTTATAGGCTGAATTCCTTCATGTAAAAG
Source organism: Stichopus chloronotus (assembly GCA_021234535.1). Lineage (NCBI taxonomy): Eukaryota > Metazoa > Echinodermata > Holothuroidea > Aspidochirotida > Stichopodidae > Stichopus > Stichopus chloronotus. Next base: position 7,780,226 of record CM037837.1, on the reverse strand, counting down.
GAACTACAGTAACAACTCTACATGGTCAGCAGCAAATTTACTCAAGATAAATTCAGCTAAAAGTTTCCACCATGAGGGGGGTACATGAACGAGGGATACAAAGGTCATATAAGATGGATATGACTGACTGGGGGATGACACAAAAATAATTTGGCGGTCTATCAGCAAATAATGTAAGGTCAAAGTCGGGAAAAATGACAAACATTGTTCACTGAGGAGTCTTAACTATGGCTGAAAACAGCAGTTTGATTTTACTTTCAAGAGATTTTCTCCTTCTAAGCTATCTCATAACATGGCTGCTTACAAATAATCTTTCGTTTCCAACAGTCACAGAAAATATTCGAACCCTCCACATGTAGGAAACTATGATGTTGCCACTTGCCAGGTACACTCTCTCATACCCAGTGAAATCATCCATGCTTGACCTTGAGAGATATTTGTCTTACAATTAACAAATATAAATCTAAATCTGATATCAATCAGGTAAAGAAGATCTAAAAATTCATGAAAAATTGATGCTGATGCTGATAGATGCTGTCAGATAGACAGTCAACTGTTAGGTTTATATTTTAGCTACCTAAACATATTATGTTCCTCTGTTTGTCATGACTTACTATGGAACATATATATGGAACATTCAAAATGCTTCTGAATAACTTAGAATTATTTATCACAAGACAACACTGAAGGCAATTTGAATATGTTAGAATCTTATAAAAGTACAGGGCTTTGCAAAAACCTAAAGTTACCACATTAGGGCCTATCACATTGACACACCTTTATCTTTTATCACTAAATGGAAACATATATACACGAGGAGAGATAAGTTAAAGAGATTTACTGTACATATATTACTTCAAGGTGATTTTGCAAGGTATTGCAAAAATAAAACAACCAATAGCGCTACATTGATACATTCAATGGCGCGTAAATGCATTTCAATTAGACGTCTTTATGAGCAGCTTCGCCCTTTTCTTGAAATCTCAATTTTAGTTTCACCACAGAATAGAAATTGATCACAAATTATGTAGCTCCACACTGGGTTCACAGCATCGATGGTTTTTGGACGAGTGACCTTTAGTATATTTACAAACGATGATGACATCATAGCTTTGCAGTGAGTCTAAATTTTATACCCACGGGAACCTTGATAATGCAGTCCTTTCTCAAACCCTATCCTGATAACCAAAACAGAAAAGAAAACATGATTCACCGAAAGATGCCGCTAGCTACTGGTGAACCAAAGCCCACACAAAGAGCAGATCTAAGAATTCCTAAGAATCATAAGGTGCACCAACAGGAATTGATGTCACCAGTACACAGGCTTGATCAAGAGACCATGATATCCTAAAGACAGTCACCCATCACCCTGGGCTACATGTTTGGGTAAGGGGTAAGCAAAATGCTCAATTGGTTCTGCTCTTTGACGGGCAGCAAATTGAAAAAGATTCAGAGTAGCTCATATTACACAGCACAACACAAGGGGTAGAGTTTTTATTACACGTGTGGTCCTTACATGATCACCAGAATAAGCAGCACTGAAACTAGGATTGTGTTTGCACAAGAAGGGGGGTCTTTAAACTGGCTGTGGGAGGGGCTAGAAGTATGTGGTTGGGAGAATTGGAGATGTCTGAGGGGATGACTGCCTGCCTTTAAAGATACTCACTCTCTGGTGTACTACACATGTACATATATCTGTCAACTCAGTGACATCATCAAAATGATGACAACAGTTTGCTTCTCTGTTCCATGCAAAGTGGAAATAAGGAGTGTGGTCATTAAGACATGCTGAAAATAGGAGACATGTGTGTCTTCCAAATCTGTCAACACGATTCTGTATATAAAACGTTTTTTTTTTACTGACTATTTCGCAAAATGGTACACAATATCATACATCTTAGACAGAGGTACGTTGCTACGACGGTGTGGTGACTGCAGGTTTAACCATCAGCAATGAAAGATACTGTCTTTTTTCTCTTATGGTTTGTTTACATCAAACAAATGCTCTGACCTCTGACCTTATCAATACTTGGTCGTATGCTGCATCACAACCAAATTTCCACAAATTTGGAGCTTTTGACCTGCCGCCTCTTTGTATTTGACAGTTGACGATTTGAAGCGAAACAAGTGGCGTTTGATGATACTCATCTTCTCCTACCACATCAGGGATTGGTCTTCTGATAATATTCTCCTTACGCTCCATTCTAAGAGTGGAAGATTTTCATCTCCTCGAGAACGGCATCTTATGTTTCCTCGGAGTGGACTTCTCGTCGGTAGGGACTTTCATGTTTGATGATCCAACAGTACCCTCCCGTCCTTGTCCTTGACTCGTATCCGTCCGTGGGAGTACCTGGTCTCCTGTCTTCCGTCGGGGTAGATAGTCTTCACCGTACCATCTGGGTATTCTCGTTTCTAAGGAAGCAGCAGATATCAAACGGTCAGTAGACACCAACTGCATCAGCTCAAAAACCAGAAGTACAAAACTGTGAAAGCTCAAAAAAAAAAAGGAATTTATGTCAAAATCCTATAATTGAGAGATAAAAATTTGAACAAGTAACTGACGGCAGGTTATGCAATGGGTGACATTCACAAACAAGATAAAAATGTTTTCCTCTGTGCTAGCAAAAACAAAATTGTTGCCAGATGTTCTTTGAAAAGTTTTGCTTTCCCATTTATTTCAAATTTCTTCCACAAAAAAATTCGAAATTGAAAGTTTTAAAGACAAAATTTCCAGTTTAAAATGTCAAAATTTTGATTCAATTTTTTTTTTTTTTTCTGAAAGGGAAATAGGGTGTTTAGAATTTGCCAACATGGCATACAGAGAAAATAGATTAAATCGATGTTAAACCATTCAGTCTCAACAATAAACATCTCCACAAGGTTCATCTCCTCAAACCATCATGCATAAGATGAGTAACGGAAGATGCATCATCTGAATTTTTGAAAGTTTGGATGGACCAATTCTTGATGAGCAACAACTTACTGAATTTCTATCTATGAGAAACTCATTTCTCGAAAGAAAGGTTACTGTCCTCCCTCATTTTGAATAATCTATCATTTTATGTCCACAAACATAGATTTATAAAAATATGATTGTTTGCTGTAACACAAATGCCTCATTTCCCTTTAACCATATCCTTAACAAACCAACATAAAAATTACTCTCATTTGATTGAAAGAAAAAAAAAAAACAATTCAAATTGTAAGTGTCCCACTTGTAAGAAAGAACATTAATGGGTGTTTTCTGTTAATTAAGAATGGCTTTCATCAAAAGAATTGTCTTTAGACAATGTCTACTCATTATCTCCAAATTATAAATTTATTATTCATCTGGCGGAAGACTGCATCAAGAGCTTCTTTAAATTCTTTCTCATAATTACCTTTCCTTTGTTGTGTGACAGGTCCAGTGAGCCACAAGATCTTACAATTACAATCATTCCTCTGTGTCTTTCATAATGTGACTGGTCTAGCTGTGCAAGTCACAAGATCAAGAAGATGCCACTACTCATGAAAAAGAGTTGGTTTTGATGGTCCGCAGCATATACTTTGTGCCTACATGAGTCAGAACTAAAGTTTGAACAGGGTGCATGGTTACCCAACCAAAAATGTCAAGCCCCGGGTTCTGAATTTGCTACCCAGATCCAAAGCTTCACTAATGTACATCATTGTACGTGTGACAAAAATTAAGCATGTATGCCTCAAAAGGAATACTCAGTTTTCACGCCCATAAGTAAGATACAAGGTGTTATGTTAACTTGCAGGGCAAAATGTTAACAATGAACACATAGCCTATTGCGAGTTATTGTTTTTGGTGCACCGTGGTACAGATCATGGACTGCACCCTCTGCAGTTACCCCCGCCCCTTCAAAATTTGGAATCTGGTTCATCCAGTTGCATGAACATTTAAGGCACCACCTGAGAGTACAGATCTGTGTTTGTACTGTCGTTACCAATACCTTGTACTCTGCCGTGTGTATCTCACGCTGTCCGTTGGGGAACTCCATGGTCCTCTCCCCATCTGGAGCAACTCTCAGCAGAGTACCATCGGGAAATACGCATTCTTCACCACCATTCTGGAACAGGTACTTGATGGTCTGATCAGGAAATGTGATTTCTTTGGTACCGTCTGGGTAGTGCTTCTCAGTTTGATTGCTGAGGTCAAAGGTCAAAACAAAGCTCATCAAAACTGCTATGAATCACAAAGTAGTTGGGAAAAAAGACAAATGGCTTCTGAACCAGGGAATGAATATAATTACACAGTCTGGTCAACTGTGAGATTTCTGTCAAAACATGCACTCCAAGAAAAGCGATGGTTTTATATGTATCAAAGGAAATGAAGTCTGCAGCTCTAACGATAGCTTGCCATTTATTTTTGCCAAAAAAAACTCCAGAATGATTTATAGTAAATTAAATTCTCTTTTTTCAAATTCTTCTAAAAATCCTTAATTAATGAACATAAACTTGGTAAAAGTTGAGCAGCTTCTCAGAAATGATACCTTTAAAAGCACGTTGAAAGTTGACAAGAATTACGACTGTTTAATATTTAATAAACAACTCATAGTACTATGAAGATAAAAAAACTTTGTCATGTAAACAGCAGCAGTTAAAGAAACGAAATATCAAAGGATAAAAATAGTCGGTACATTTCATAAATTCTGAAAGGCTGATGAACAGTCTGCTAATTAGCTACTTTGTCAATTTTTATAGCCTTAACGAGCTCCACCAATACGTCTGTCAAACCCCATGTAATTACTTTTCAAAAGCACAAACCTTCTAATTGGATAGGAGTCCTTTTTTTCTCATTCCTCCTCTATCTTTCTCTTTAACAAATTCAAAAAATAAGAAGCGAATTGTGTCTACTAGTGTCGCACATCTGGAAATCGGTGACACTGACGACGACATTTAGCAAACTTACTTTGGGAAGTGAATAATTTCCAGACCGTCGGAGTAGGTTGTATGGGTAATCTGTGTCTCGGCATAGTAATAAACCTGCCGAACAATCAGAGATGAGAATATTGAATTATTCTTCAAGGAATGCCGCAATCGTCTGCTGCATTGACAGGTTGCACTTAAACTTTAAGAAAACTGTAAAAAAAAGTGAAAAAAAAATGCAAACAGAAAATAAATCTCTTTATCTTTTTCATTGAGAGAAGCTACAGCTTTTAGGCGATTTCTAAAGACATTCTTATGAGCTAAAGGGACATGGTTGAAGTTGCACATACTTTAAAATATCAGAACAAAAATTTCACATTATATCTAAAAGATAACATCCTCTCAAAATCCTGAGCAGAATTGAACATGCTGACTGCAGCTGTGTCATTAAAATTTTATTCAACCAATCAGTGTTTTTCGTGAAATTTAATCATATGACATAAATAGATACAAGCAGACGGGCGAAGAAAATGAAACACTTTCAGCGACTTCTCGGGGGGTGGGGCTGGGTGTGGGGGTGGGGGATGTTCTCACCACTCTCTGATCAGGGAAGATCTGTCTCGTATCTCCATTGAAGAATGTGACTGTAATCAGTTGGCCGTCAGAACTTATCTCCTTCTTGGTACCATTACTGAAGGTGATAACTTTACTCCCATCTGGATGGAGGACCTCCACCTACAGCAGCAGGACAAACACCGGGAAAAATAACGACTTAGAAAATAAGATGAATAAAGATAGGCCTATCTTGGATGAAATGTTGTAACAAGGGCCGAATTGGTCTTGGGAAACAAGGAGGCAGAATTTAATCCAAAAACGTGCGACAATTTTAATGTGCAGAGGGAATACATTTATTTTGCGTGCCTCTCCAGTCGCCGACCAAATCCAAACTCAACGAAATACAACGAAGTGCAACTTTCCACTTAACCAAGACGAGCATAACTCATTACCACAACAAATACAAACTTTAGCACAATAAGGCACAAGCATGCTCCAACACAGGTGGAACACAAATCAACACAAATCAACAGCTGACAACATAACTCAAGATAACATAGATAAATTCAAGCAACAATACACATAGAAATTACTTCCTTACAATATGTTAAGAGAGCTACACATCTGAATGTAAACAGAGTAGTAAACGACACAGTCATCTAGAATTTCGACACTTGAAAGATTCAGTACTAGGAACCCTGAAGATTCATCGAGGACCATATGTTATGTTGATCGTGGATAAACACTGACAAGCGTTCAGAGGGTAACAAGACAGAGGTCAACCAAACAATCCCTACGCGAGCCCAAACCTCTCCCTGTGTCTGCCATTTAACTTCCCCATCTGATGGATGAGAGTGTATCACCCAGTCTTCAGCCATTTCCCAAAAAGCCAGGAGGGGTGGAGGACTCACTCCATAAAATAACCACCCCAGCACCACTGTAAACAGCTTGGCTGTACGAGAACCTTTGAAAAGTCCTCAGTCCTCAAAGAGGTTACTCTAAATTTGATCAGGGTCACTGCAGATTGCATGAAAAACATTTTAATGCTGGTACATGAGTTGAGAATTTGTCAAAGTCAAATTCAGTGGAATATGTCAAAGCCACTACACTACAAATAAAAAAAACCCTTCTTTTTAGCCACATTTTTACATACATGAATATTCATATCCATTCCCATTGGTTTGTTTGATTTCAAGTAACAATGGTTGACTGTTATGCTTTCTTGTAGAGACCGAATTTTGTAGGGCCAACAAAAATGTCAAGACAATTTTCATATTCAAATATCTGGACCATGAGTGCATATTTCTCTTTCAGATTTTGTGACAAGTGATCTTCTCTCCTTTCTCTTTCCTGAATAACTGACTAAGAACAAAGGTAGGTGACCAGGCCATTGCCAAGTACAACTAATATTCCAGGTTTAACAAACCATCGAGCTAACCCACGACCACCTAGAAAGAATGGATATTATCAGGTTAGTGTTTAGTCTAGAAGGAAGCAAACGAATAGAAAAAAAATAACTATGAAAAACAAACAATATATCCGAGTGACCAGAAGGGAGACAAACTGGTTCTTTGGTTTGGTCACGGGTTGTTCCAATGAAAAGAAGCACAGAAATGAATTAAACCTAACCTTTCCATCTGGATGATGGACCTGCTGCTCTTTGGTATCACCACCGTCTCTCTCTGGTGAGATCTGAGGACTCTTAAAGGCCTCTTGGTCTCTGACTGATGGTGGAGACGGAGCTGGATGATGATCATTCCCTCTCAAAGGAGATGGAGATGAACTTGGAGAATTAATCTCCGAAATGTCAGAATCGCTACTGAAGGAACAAACCAACAACAAAATCATTATCGAGAAAACAACATCAACAACAAAAAGTGTTTCTACATAATAATGACATGGGAAATCTGCATGTTTTAGGGTAGAAAAGAGCCAAAATGATGAAAATGAGATTCTATATAAGAATACAAAATTTTCTGTCTTATGAGGTAAATTACTAGTAGTGAGAAGGAATCAGAATGTGTTAGGCAACAGGAATGAATTATCAAAAACATGTAAGATAAAGAACTAGAAAAAATTCACCTTCACCTTGTCATGCCATATGCATTATTATAAGAGGTAAAAGTAGACAAACTTGACTAAGAGGCAACAACACACAAAGCTATGTGCTAATAGCAGCTACATGTACATTAACTATTAATTAATTTAATCCAAATTAATAAAGACCATAAAAAGTAACATTTCTAGGAGCACATTATACTGCTATACTGTCTTTACTAGCTGCAGGTGGGGTTGTCAAAGTACACCATCAGGATACAACATAGAGCACATGTATACCTTTGGTCATTGTACATGCTACTGCCATCAGGTGGAGGTAAAATTTCTTCTTTTGTTGTCTTTTTTTTTGGTGAATCAATAACAAACTGACTGACGAGTAGAAAATGACAGGATGATTGACTGGTGAAGTAAAGAATCTAAACACTTTGAAAAAAAAGAGGGGAATTCCCAATGAAACTCAATTCTAACATGACCAAAGGAAAAAATACTTCACACATTTCAGATTGTGAGGACTCATGAAGACTGAGTCTTATTAGGATACTGGTAGGAAGAATGAGACTCAAAAATGAGAAGGTACCATCACTCGGGGTCAACAAACAGCCAAAGACATCTTTATCTAATCACCAAAAAAAAAAAAAAAAGGGCCAGCAACATCCCCAAAATCGAAGTAGCGTTGATGCCTTTTTTTTTTAACGTACCTGTCTGCATCATCTTTCCTTTTTGAGGATTGCTTGAGACTGTCTTTGTGGGTTGTCGTCCTCTTTTGTTGAATGTTCGAGGTCTTGCTCTTCTCCGAGATTGTCCCCACGTTGGACGGGAGGGCAGGAAACTTCCCCGGTTCAAACTCTGGGATGAGAGATTTTGGTTTGCCAGCCTCCCTGAGTGCCCTTATTCTGGCCGCTGCTTTCTTCTGAGGTGTGAAAAGAAATTATGAATGGCCATGGTGAGAGAGAGAGAGAGAGAGAAAGATGCCAAAGTCTGACCTTGAGTTAATGCACATATAAAAGGGGCGACACATAATGAAATCCCCAAAACTTGCACATATCAGAGAGTATGATCTGTTTCTTAAATGTAGTTAGAAGTGTCACATTCATCATCACACAGTCACTTATCAAGTTGTGATTAAAAGAAGGTGACTAGGATGATGAAGTCATGAAAATTTGGGTGATTTGTTGGAATGTTGTCATGGAAGAGACAGTCAACATCCAAAATCAGTAAAAATAAATCCAAGACTTGCAGGCAGCTTTGGCAATCTCTTGCCATTTGAAAAATAACAAAGACTGTATGGTACCCTTTCTCCTTTTGCGAGATCTTCCTGTCGTTTTGCTCTCATAGTCTCGACCTCTTCCGTTAGGTTTTTGTTCTCGTCTATCAATGCTTCTACACGATCCTTCAACCTCCTGGTGTTCACTGACCAGCGAGATTCTCTCCTGCTGAGCTCCTGCTGCAGTTCAGAGAGCTAGAAATTGAAGCAATGAACATCGTACGATGACAGATAACAAATCAGTACTTGTCAATTGGGGGTAGACTTTATGTTAAGATTTAGAAACTTTCACAAAGGTAAGTCATTCGACATTTGCTGAAGTGGATCAAATCAAAGTAAACTGGTGTGGTTCCTTCAAAAAGACCTTATACAATCAGTTTGTTATTGACTGCATTACTTTTCACTCCACTGTCATCTGTAGATTGTACAATGTGGGGGGGAATAGCAGGTAAATAAATTCAGTTGCTTAATGTAAATGGCACACATCAATGCCTAAAAGCTGTGTAAAGAACTGTAATACTTCATTCAAGTAAAAAAAGTAAATTGCTGCTAAATTCAATTATTTAAAAAGTCTAAAGATTCCACTCAACAAGTTGGGGCATTTAAAAATGATGATTATAAATTTCCTGGCGTAAAATTGTCCAGGGAAATTGTCTGGGGAGAAGTTATCTGGGGGGTGGGGGAGGGGCAGTTGTCTGGTCATGTCCTACAGTATTGTGAATTGCAGCAATAAATTGTCCTTCATGACATTCAGCACAAGTTGTGCCACAGCTTCAAACAATGACATTACAGTTAGAGTTACTTTTGCAAGGAGGGGAACGATATATTTTACGATAGTACAGTGTTGAAAAATGCACATTCCTTTGCAGATGGCTTCCAACCAAACTACTTAAAGAGTATTAAATACTTCACTGTTTGTTCTTTATTCCTTCCTTTTTCAAAGAAGGTGTAGGGGAGGATGTTGGATCGATCTTTGCAAGATATTGATGTTTCTTTTTTCTTCCCACAATCTAACCATTAAAATTCATTAATGATTTAGGTGAGAATAACTGGAAACCCCAAACAAGAAAGCCAAGAGGCTTAGTGATTCCTTGCCACTAATACATGCACTTCCATTAATTTTTTTTCAAGTTGCAGTTTACTGTAGTAACCACAGGATATACCAGATGACGCCATCAATACTGCACACCATTTTCCAATACCTGCTGTATGCATGTAATGTAAGATAACACTGGTGGCCAACAATTCTCTAGCCTGCACAGTGGTAGCCTAGGTACAGTACAAATTTCCCAGGAACAAGAGAAATACTCATATGACACTTGAAATGACTGCCAATTATATAAACTACATAAATTCCTCCATCTACCCCATCATATGACCAAGTAATAACTTATTTATCTCTATTGCACAATAAGACTTTTCCCTAACAGAAATCTTCCACGTGCAACTGTCTCCACTTCAGAAAACAAAGCTATTCTACATTGTTTGATGACAGAAGGAGCCCTGTATCTCAGATAATGATTCCTCTGGGAAAGATAAGGGTCAACCTTTCTCCCATTTTCCAGAGAGGTCATTGGTCAATCACCATTTTCAGATCAAACAAATGTCTCAGATGGAATTAAAAGCCAATTATGGCTTTGAAAACTAAGTGAGCACTTTTAACTGTCAAAACAAAAGTAATAAATAAAAGAAGCATGATACCAAATACTGTACAGCTGAATTGGGGACTAAATAGAAACTCAAAGGTGTATTGTACCTGCTGAACTTAATTAACCATATTGGGCTTTTAGATACTTTACAGATGCTTTCAGAATACAGTATTTTATCAGAAACCAGCATGATGCCAGCTGAAGATCCTTAGATGTAGTTTCATCATTATATGCCAAAGACTTGTGAAATTAGTACAGCAACTACACTTCATTACCTAACTGACAGGTAAAAGTTTTCAAATTGGAACTTCCTAAATGTGCAAGCATTGCTAGTCTTTGCTTGGAAGGGAGCTCAAATACCTTCCACCCATAGGAAAAGACAGAAGGAGAGAAACATCAGCAAAGGTCTTGACACTTTGTACTCAAGGACCTCAGATGACCTTTGACCCACATCAAAACTTAAACCAGTAATTATATTTACATACTCCATCTAAAAAAGAACAACTTCAAAGTGTGAAATTGTTTCCCCTTTGTAAATATTGAAATTATCTCCTCCTTTGTAAATAGTGTGTTTACAAGTTTTTTTTCATGTTTCGACCTCTGATGACCCCACATGACCTCTATCACAAGACACACCCTCACCTTTTTTACTCACAAAGTCCTACATACCCTCGAAGGTCAAAGTTTGTGCAATGTGCAGTTCATGAGGTACTGCAAACATGTTTTGTCTATAGTCTGTCTGCAGATGACGTCTGGTGACCTTTGGCATCCACCAAAATCAATCCCAGTCAAGATCTTTAAATGTCCTCCCCACACACTGACTTTGAACTCTCTTGCACATTCCCTTCAAAAGATACAGTGTTCACAAGCTTTTCACATTATGACTTCTGATGACCCCAGATGACCTTTGACCTACAAGAATACCCTCACAATCACACTTACTTACAGGGCAATACATACCACCCAAGTTTGAAAATGATGCAACTTGTCGTTTCTGAGATACTGCAAACATAGTTTGTACACATTCTGCCTGATGGTGACCTCAGATGACCTTTGACCTTCACCGAAAACAATCCCAGCCGAGATCTTCATATGTTCTATCAACACACCAACTTTGACCAACCTTGCACTTTCCCTTCAAAAGCTAGAGTGTTCACAAGATTTTGCTCACACACATACATACACACATACACACACACACACATACGCACGCACATACACCGAATCACCATCGCAAAGATTCCTTGCCCGCCTTCGGCAAGGAATCAAAAACTAATTTCAGCACTGAAAGAAAGCCAAGATTAGGTTTTAATATTTTGGCATTCATACCTGATTTTTAAGCTGATCTATTTCCTCTCTGTCTTTCTTGTCTGGGAGAGACCTCGCTGCCTTCTGATGTTTTTCAAATAGCTTCTTTTCTTTCCTGTAATCATTTTCAAGAAGTACTTTGTTTAATCAGAGCCAGCCATTCTTTATCATGAACATCAAATACTCTCAATGAAGCTGCGACTCTTGCTGTACGTCACGGTAATGATGAACATCGTGCCACAGAGCGGACGAGAGACTAGGATTTGCTATCAATTTGTCAATTGAGTACCATTTGTTCATCAGTAGAGAAATGCCATCATTAATTGTACACACCAAACCATTCAGGCAGAGATTTCAGTTGCCTATGATTTGAGAGGTATTGAAAATATCTCTGTCTCCATAAGTCAATTTAATAGTTAACATTTCTTGGTTAATACTTTACCTCAGTTTTTTCATCTCCTTGTCTCGGTATTCCTCGATCTTCTTCAGCTCGGCTTCCTTCTGCCTTTCGAACTCTGTCACTTCTTTCTTGAACAGTTTGAGCCCCTGTCGAGACAAACATGCCCTATGAACAGTTTGGTGCATCTAGGAACATGACTCATAACAGAAAAATTGATGATCAAATGTAGAAAATCGAAAACTTGCAATATTTGTGTACAAATTAAAATCAATCGGTCTCCAAAATTGATTCTACTGGATCTACATGTTCGGTCACCTACTCCAAGATAACGTCCTCTGTCTTTAAGACCATAATCTGCCTAAAGGGTCTTTAAGTAGACCTCGAAATTCTTTTTGGATCAGTTACCACGTGCATAGCCATTTCAAATTATTATCAACAAAATAAATACCAAATAAATATTACTATTAAAATACTTTCTACAAAGGGCCCAGAAGGAGCTCACAAACGATTACATGCAAAAGACATTTTTACATAACAACCATTCTTAAAAGTAGTTCATCTTTGAGTGTTAAAATTGCAAGGAATAAATATTTCTGTTTTTGATCTGGAAGTTTGCATTTTGATTCTGTCTTGTGCTTTCCTCTTTGTGTCATAACTTGGCATGAGATTTGTGTAGGTTACCACTTATAAGGCCTAAAGAAATTGACAATAAAATCACAGAAATCACCACCCATTCTTGTAACTTTGAAGAGAATTTCTAATGTAGCTCAGAATTCATACCAGATACAACAATAGGAAACTTACTCAAAAATTTATGTGTATAGAAAATTAGAAATGCACATGAAACTCAAAAAGTAACATAAATATGGCCAGAACTGGCAATCCATTCTCACTAAACTGTATTTATTCCAAATGCAGACATTGGTTGTCCTTAGATGAGGGTAAATATCACAATTGACAGAGCAGATAACCATCAACATCTATGTATACAGTTCACCTGTGGACCTTTGGTTATTTCAGACTAGATGACACAAATCTCTAAATTTCAATCCCGGTGACTACTTCGACAAAAGTGATACTTACTCTCTCCCTCTCATCTCTCAGTCGTGATAAAGCTGCATTCTCCTTCCGGAATCTCTCTATCTCATTTTCGAGTTCTGCCAGTTTATCTTTAAAAACCTTGGCTTGGAGACCTTCACCGATGGGTCTGTCCCTGACCGCATGAAGGGTAGACGTGGCAGCATTCTGTGAAAAGTAAAGAGTGTGATGTCGACATTATCGATGGGTAACTACGGGGTGTTGACACACTGGAACTAACAGAGAAGAGTAAAAAGTTGGCAAAAATAGCTTGTGTCCGCTAGAAACCACTGGAAAGAAATCAACGATGAGGTATCCAAGAAGAGTATGACTACAGGGTTTCAGGTGGAACTGTTAAGGAGGAGGGGAAAATGATAAAATGTTGAGATTCCAAATATTTTATAAATTCAAGGCAGTGCAACACTTTCACTTCTCTTCACAGTGAATGAACCCTTCTTCAAATAGGATGAAACATAGAATGAAATTTTCAATGAACATTTCACATTCTTATCTGTTGTCTTCTCTGGCAGTATTCTTGTCACAAAATGCACTTTTATTCTGGTCCAATGTGATGGTTTACTGTAGTGTCTAATGGATCATAAGATTTGCGGTTTCTGTCAATCAGTGCGGACTCCAATTTATTCCCCAAAACAGATTCAAATGAGAAGATAAAGAGAACCTGGAAAGAACATAGTCACATGACACCAGAGAAGAAGTAAACTGAGTGGGGTGGCAATCCTCAGGATTATAACAAAGTCAACACACAAAACAAAAATGAATAAATATGCAAATATGCACTTCTATATTTCATTTCCAGGCTGTATAACTTCTCACCATCACTTGCATCTTCTTGATCTAGCCCTGTAGGGTAGACAGAAGTGATGAAACTAAGAAACAAATTTCAGGCTACTATGAAAAAAAAAAAAAAAAATATTGGAGGGGAGGTGAGATAAATACTCTCTCATTAAGCCCCCCCCCCAAATGACTTAGAGATGGCTTATCTACAAATCTTCTTCCCACCTGATCTGGGGTAACTTTCTCTTTTCGTTTCAGCTGGGGAAAGAGTTTGGCAACGAGATGCGAAGGCGGAGGAGTAGAGCCAATCGGATCCTTGTGCTCATCGGCAGATTCTCGCTCAACAGATTCTCTCTCTAGAACTGATTTAGATTTCACTGTAACAGGGGGACAAGAAAAAGTCATTTATTAAAAAAGGAACATTTAAGATTTGAAAAGAATATATGAGAGAAATTAAAACTACAGTTGACATTTTATATTTACCAAAGATCTCGAGAAAATTGCAAAGGTTTAGAGTAAACGATGTGGAAATGACTGTAACTGTTAGCAGAAAAGAGTTCCAACGATGGCTCAAAAATTTTCAAAAATTAAAACTAAGTGAAATTATTCCGACAGTTATGTAATTAAAGGTGTGACTAATTACAAAATTAAAGTGTATAATTCTATAGAAAACATATTGGTGATTCCATGCAAAGACTGCTGTCTAGAATAAAAACTTTGCACGCTCTTTTTCCCTGTAACCTTTCCTCCACCATCTAAATAGGTCAACATGATTTGAAGTGGGTCGCCATAAAAGACCGGTCAAGATTGACATCTTCACCATCAACACTACGCACCGTTTAATTTGGTGGGAGGGGTCGAGGTAAGGGAAGGTCCTCCTAAAACAATGCTGTCACTGCTGCTGTCGGAGAGGTTTGCCGAGAAGTCGCCCCAAGTCTCGTCGTCTTCAAACTCATACCCTGCTCCTCCAGACTGCTCTCTGCCTCTCTCATCACCATCTCCTCCTTCCCTATCACTCTCCTCACTTCTCGACCCTGACGCTTCACTCGGTCTGTCGTTGTTTCTGTTCATCTCTTCAATATTTACAAATGTTCCCATTTGTTGATCACCTCTGGATTCTCTCTCAGTTCTCTGATTCTTTCTGATTATTTCTTCTCTGCTGACTACTGGCCTTTCTTCCACTTCTCCATCTTGTGAGCCTCTTCCATGTCCAAGCATGTTTTGAAGTCTATTTGGTATGACTGTGACCAAGCCATCTATGCTATTGTCACCATCATCATCACTCTCAGATGACTCTTCCAGCGAATGTTGTTCATCCTCTGATTTTGCTTCACCGTCTTCTTGCTGCAATATTTCCTCAAATTCTGTCCTGTTTTGCAACCTCTTTTCAAGTTTGGATCCAAAGTTGCTATTCACAGACCTTCCTTTGATCACTTTTCTTGTGGCCATTTGCCTTCTCTCGATACCACTTTCCTCCGTCAAGGTGTCGTTCATGTCACTGCTGTATTCTTCTTCCTCCTCCTCCTCTGGTGATTCCTCCAATGGCATTTTCTGATCACCTGATTTACCATGTGACTCGTCCGTGCCGTCGTCAGCGGCGTCCACAGAGTGTAATGTTGGCAGTCCTTTCTTGTTGAGAGGAGAGCTATTAAACATCTGCCAGAACAAACAGAAAGTTTATTTTTTGTCAAACTTTTCACTAGTGTAGCATTTCATTAATTTAAAATAATCTGAAACAAACCAACAAAATCTATAACGAATTCAAAGTTAAATTTGCAATATCTTCCAGGGTATGGCTTTTTTTTTTGCTGAAGTAGCATTTCATCTGTTTAAAGTCTGTTTGTAACTGTGACATCCCTCTGGCTTATAAGTATTTCTATGCTTCAAAATAAGTTACATGACAACTGTCTCTAAGTGTCGTACCTCCTACATTTGGAGTCCTTACAAGATCCTATCTGTCTGTAAACACCAGTTGTCAAACACCAATCTGAGAGTAAGGTGTACCAAGTTCTCAGATGTGGTGGAGGGCTGACAAAATTTTGGGACTTTGACTTTCCATTTTTATACTAATGTTTTCATTTTACCACTGATTTTTCTTTCTCATCCATCTATCCATCCCCACCCCCTTCCCTCAGCATACCCTCTACACTCTTTTTCCAAATTTGCTGATCTTTTTTAATTTGAACAAATTTATCTTGGTAGTTTTGAGCTGATTGAAAGGAAGGGAGAAGTCTGTCTTCTGCCATATGCCCTTTATTTCTATACTATTATTTTACTGTGAAGGTGGAGGGTTTCTGTTTCCTGCTCAAGGAAAAAACTGAGAAAAGCCACAGAAAATGCAGACATTGTGTTGAATTTTGAGTAAAATTTCAAGACAATAGATGATAATTTAGGGATAACAAAATGCGACTAACCAGAAAACTAGAGAGAATGACTTTAAAAAAAATAAAGGACAACAAAAATAAAAGACAATACAACTAACATGAACAACAACACACAAAACACAAAATACACACAATGAAGAGAAAGCAGCAAACAGTAGAACCTAGAAACAAGCATAAATAGTTAAAGAAAAAACAACAAAAACAATAGTAGAACTGGCACGCACAATACGACATAACAATAAATGAAACAATGTAACATACATTATTGATCAATACTACATCAAAACAAAACATGCAAGAAACAGCAGAACAGACACATGCAATTACACATATCAGTAAGAAATGAAACAATATGGCAAACATGAATTATGAATACATCAAAACAAGAAACATTAAAACTTGTCACAACTTGTCATTGTACCACAGGAATCTATAACAGACAGATTAGCAGTCATTATCCACATACCTTGCCCCTCAGTCTGGCCCTCTGCATCACCCCTATGACTAAAGAGTTCTCACTGGAGAACGAGACATTGTCCTCCGCTGCTTGTTCCAGCATCTCAAATTCTGCTAGGTCTTCTTCTTCTATCTAACATCACAAGTAAAGCAAAATGAGATGTAAACAAGTCATTCAACCAAGTGGCAATTTTAAACTCTGAATATTTCTATTTAATCTTTACACTGTGAGTACTAATGCATCTCTCTGTGTTCGGTGCTTCAGCTACTTTTGAATATATTTCCAATCCACTTTGCAAAGTATGGTAAATATAGAGGGAACAAAATTACATGAACAAATGTAAGTACAATAGGGATAAATTCTTACCAGTGACAGAGATGTACAGTGGAGGAGTGCTTATGAAAGCAGTGCTAGTCAAACACCAGGGCACGGGAATAAACAAAGAACACGACATAGAGTGACTAATTACCAATATATCATCTGGAAAATCATGAGATATTTATCAATCTATTCTTCAACTACTACCACTATGTTCCTGTGTTTTAATAGACAAGAAGGTATGAGATTATCCTTTTAATTTTTGGAATGCATCAGCAGGTTCTCATTAGCATTGTGGAAGAATCATAGTTGTAGATACTGGACTGAGGTAAAATGTTAGATAGAACCTATTAGCAGAGTGAATTCACATGAGTCGAAGCTAAAGAGAAATGGTTGCCCTAAAGGAGGATACACATTTGTGGTATACATCTTATGTACAACTTTTTGCACTTTCTGTTTCCAAATCCAGTCTAAGCATATCTCCTTAACAGATTTGTGGCAAAAGAAAAATCATCAGCCAATGGCAAATTCAGTCAAAAAGTGCACCAGCAGACAGAAGCAAAAAAAATTATTAAAATGTTTAATTTTTTGATGTTGACATCCCACACATAATATTCACGAGAATGTGTTTTATGAATCTCTCTAGCTTTGCAGATGGAAATTTGTTTGGTCAAAGGTCATCAATGTTTACCTCCAGAGTTCAGGTAAACACTGAAAAGATGTATGTCACGACTACATATCCTCCTTAAATTCAAAATCTTTATTCAATGTAAGCTTACCACTTTCTTCTTCTCCCATTGGACTAAACCAAATGATTTGTCTGCTTGGCTATCTTCTGCTTCCAGTCCCTCTTTGGAAGGAGTGGAACGAACGCTGTCGTGGCTAGCAGCACTGCTCCTGGATGGAAGTCTCTCCTTCAGTATAGAGACGGGAGCTCGTCCAACTGGTTTCCTGAAAACATTGTTCGTGTCTCCAGGATCTGAGAGACGGTCATCTCGGTTGGACTGCTGTCTGTTAACATCTTGAATCTGAAAGCAATACAGAGTATGTCTACGGTGTATGGAAAAAGAAGCTTCTGGTAAAGCATTCATGATGAGTGGCAATGGATGAAATAATATGCATGCACATTGTTTCTCTAACGACTAAAATAACGAAAGATCAACAGCAGTGACAGTGGACGATTGTGTTATTCTAAGATTGCATGTTTTGCATAATTTCGTTTTGGTGTTAATGATTCATGTGTAAATGACTGAGAGACACATGTTTTAAAGGAGTTGAAGGGAATGTAATGTAAATGCCATTCAAGATGCAGCATCATCAACGCTAACTCCACTTGTATGTCACTTCTAGTTCCGATTCTTTGGAACGTACAGACATGATAAAGTTTTGCGCTGGTTTCGCATAACATTCCATGTCGCGTGTATAATTCTCCCTCAAACATATGGACCTCACTGGCTCTTTCCTTACATTCTAAGACATCCCACAAATGTTACAATACCGTAAAATATTACTACTTCACCTGCCCACGGGTTACCTTTCCGTAGTGGAATCTGTGTCAGACTTTGTGTCTAACCATAAGGCCAGAAATCCTAATGAAAGGTTTTAAATTGTTCACCGAGTGGGTTGTCCAACTTTTGCACTAATAGTATTGAAATAAATCAGTATACCATCAATATCATGGGTGTCACCAGTGATCGTAAAACACTCACTTATCAACTTGGGCATTGTAGGGCACTTAAACCATAACAAACACATACACATGCCAAAACAAACAACCATTTATAAACCAAAGACTATCAGGTTACTTAACAACACAAAATAGACACAGCCAGTCTTCTTATCCCTTCCCCTGTGTTACTGTAAACTGTTTCTTCTACAGCTCCATGAATATGCCTTGCCTCAGTCCCAAAGCATGGCCTGAAGAAACCTCTCCCAAGTGCTCGGTCACTAATCCGTTCCTCCTGTAACATCTCACCGACGTTTTTGTAAACTAGACCATTCCCCCCTGCTCTGATGTCACTATTTACCACTTCTCTAAATCCCTTCATACTATAAATACCTGATGACAAGCAAAATCTAATCCCATAACATTCCCCAGGTAGGGTGTATAGTTCTGAAAATTTCTTAAAGCTGTAACCGGCTGACAAGCAAAACATATTCATTTGCTTCATGGGCTCTCGATGTGAGCAGCAGTTGGGAAGACCTTCCTTCTTACAACGGTACAAAAGCATTGATCACACAGCAGGGAATAATTTAGTGTTTAAGTTTTGTGTAGCAGTTTGAGAAACTATTGGTAAAAATGCAAGCATTATGCATACGAAGAATTGCTACTCATTTTCCATTGGTAACCATGGCAATTTGGTCTGTTTGTGTTGCAAATTGTGATGCAACACTGGACAAATTATTCCCTGCACAGAGGTAAACCAGGATGAAACAACTTTACTTATTAGAGACTTGATAACTACATCACTCTTAGAACTGGGAAAATTGAAGGTAATTTGAAGGTAAAATTGAAGGTAAGGTCATTTCCTTCATTTGTTTCCTTTCACTGAGATGTGTGGCTGCCCTCCTGATGGTGACATCACTCCCTCACTCACCCTTTCTGCTTCTGTGATTTATCTACTGTATGTTTGATTCCCTGCATGCTCACAAAGAATTAAAACAAAAGGAAGTAAACAAATCATACCTCACGTTGCTCTCTGTCAACAAAGGAGTCGGTACTGCTCCTCTGTCCTTCCAACGAACTCTTTCTGTTTCTTCTTCATCCTGGTAGATGGCATTTTCATTTTGCCAAATCGTGCCAATCCTTCACCTTTCTTCAGAAATGCATGCACAGGTTTCTTCCTGCCTTTCTGCTGTTGCATCTGATTCGATGCATTTTCTAATTGCAACTTTTCTTCCAACAATTCTTCAAATGACTTTGTACTGTATCCAAACTGTGATTCGATTGGCCTGTCATCGTCTCCATCATCTGAAGATGCTTTTGACTTCGGTCTTTCACCAGATTGGTCTGCCTCTTTCGACTCGTGGCCTGTAAGGTCACCAGCAGCCTCTCCGTCTCGTAGTGAGGATGCTCCCTGCCGGTACGGAGGAGATGATGCTGATGGATTACAAGGGAGTTGCTCTGACTGCCTCTGATCCTGTGATGGACTTTGTTCCTAGCATGATTGGAAGAAATAAATCCAGTTGATACAAGATAAAAAAGACATGTTTTGTTCAGACTCTAAATAAACCCCAATGTGAAATTAAAACATGAGACTGGAAAATAATCTATGAAATGTAAAGTATGAATTACATTGGAAATAATCACCCCTCATCTGATACAAGATACAAGAGATATTGAGACTCATAAAACACCAAACATGAAACTGAAGCATAAGACTGGGAAATTAGTTACCATATAAAAAAGAGAACCTTAAATAAGTTCTAAACATCAAGTAACTACCCACCATTTTTTGTTACTAATGTTAATTTAACATGGGAAAGAAACTTTGATATTTCCAAAGGGAGAAATTATTCCTTTCAGATGGCCAGTGTCTCATTACAATATTCATGTTTCAATCTGAAGGGAATCAAAAAATTGTACTAAGTTAGAAGTTACCTGTAACTTAGGAATATGATGACTGTGAAAATTTTCAACTAAAGGTGAATTGTCACCATCCATTTCAAAACGTAGTCCATCTCCATCACTCAGTTCTGAGGCTGTGTCTGGGAGAGGATAGAATCCATCCTCTTCGACAGATCCTGCATTCTCTATGTCAGATCCAACTTCCTGAAACCAAACAAAAACAAAATCACTGTTGTAATGGCATTCACAGATTCTGAAAATCAAACCAGAAGTCATTTGAACCTATGTCCAATCACAACTTCACTCCGGTGGTTAGTGGACTACCAATTCTCTATTCCAATTTATTCTTTTAAGGTCATGTGACATGAAAACGAGTTTTTTGAGAATTGGATGTATTAATGATCGAAACTGTTGAAAATAGCTACAAATTCTACCAAATAGTGACAAGTTTACAGGCAAATTCCTGTCTCACACCTGCATCATGAATAAACATTGGCTAAGTATGCAAACTTGTGACATCAAGAGATGGCTCCCTACGATACATTTCATGTTATCCTTTATTACTTAACTTTTTTTTCAAGGACAATTGAGAACTTTATACACCCAGAGGGTTTTACTTTGGAAGCACACATTTTCTTCAAAAATATCGATATCACTAATCAATGGGAAACCCAGATATTATATCATTAAGAAACAATATATAGAGAGTAAACAAAAGAAAAAGTGACACTGCGAAACACTTTACGTCATCTGTTTTGCATTTTCATCAAACTTTGAAAAGTCATATATTCTCAAACACAGTTATAGATATGAACAAAATTCTGGTGGACTGTCATTCTGGGATTCACTCTGCAACTTCTGACTGAAGCCAGCTTTTGTCTGGATGCATGTCACACAAACTTTAAATGTAAACATTACTGTAGTACTGACAGACAAATGGATAACAGAATTTGACACCAATCACTGACAGAAAATACTAAAAAGAAAGAATCTTAATTAACCAATCCTCCTAAACTCTTTCCAAACCAGTTGAAATCAAATGAAATCATACCTCCTCTTGCAAAATGTCTGACTGGGCTTGCTGAAGTAAATTGCCTAAGCTATTGCTATCATATCTTTGAAGAAGAGAAGCCTGCCCTCTCTCAGGGGGTGATGACGATTCCCGTGATAACGGGCTGCCTGCGTGGTGACGAACACTTGGTGACTGTCCTTTGCTTGGAGAAGAAAATGAAGTTGAACCTGTTTGAAAACAACAAATAAAAGATACACGATCTGTGATTCGATTGCATATCTGAATACAATTTCTAAAATCTGGGATGAAATACCCCAAATTCATCCAGATGCTATCTACTGACTTTCAACAAGAAGATGACCTGTGGTACGAATGTACAATCACGATATCTGTGTGGGATAGTAAACAATTACAGTTGACATGATGTTGTGTGCAATTGTGAGATTCAAAAAAGGGGCGAACAACTGAGTGTCGATTCTCCAGAGGGTCGTTCACTTTCATGAATGACAGGACTAACATCTGAAGCTGAATTATCACCAGATCTTTCAGACCATGCAACACTCAAATTATAACATCACCGTCAAGTTATGACTTTGAGGCTGACGACTGATAACATCAAACCCTAAAAGTATCCATGAAATATATTTGTAAGAGCTTATGATGTCCTTTTTCATCCTTATCTCACAAGTGGTCATATTTTATGGGGAAGTCCTTACTCTTCTCATCTCCACAAATTATAAATGCAACAAACACAAGCGATCAGAGTGATACTCGGTGATATTTCTTTCAAGGCTGAGAGCTCTCACCTAGTCAGTCGGCACAAACTTCTCTCAGTTCTTGATATGACCGTACTGCAAAATGTCACTTTCATGCAGTTAATTTTATAAAAATTTACCTCCTCAGTAACTAAAATTCCCTTTTTATTTGTACTTGGTCTCACAATTATCCAGTAAGAAATAAGTTCTAACATCACATCACAGCATTTTCATCTTACCACCAGTCAAAAAAGTCTCAAATTTTAATGGTCCAAAGCAGTGGAACTCTCCACCTGATAAAATTCAAACTGTAATCAGTATCAAGTCTTTCAAAAGAAATGTGCAGAAATTCCCACTTAATTAACAAATCCAATAAGGTTAGCTTTTATTCTTTGTTTAGGTTTCTCTATCTTTTGATTTCCCTACTTACTTGTATTGCTTACCTTGATTGCAATTGAAGGGGACCATACATGTTATTCAGCTTCTTTGGACTCCTCCCCCCCACCCCTTCTTGACCATCTTTTACGTATAACATGAAGTGGTTTCTGTATATACCCTAAGTCTTTAAAGGTCGTGTAACAAGGAAATGATGTATTGGAGTATTGGGTGCACTAACCATTGAAAATAGCCACAATTTCCATCAAAATCTGTCAAAGACTGACCAATTTACAGGCGAATTAGTGTCTCACAGCTGTTTCATGAATAATCATTGGCTTAGTATGCAAATTTGTCATGTTTAAGAGATGGCCTCCCATGATATGTCTTATGTTAATCCTTTGTTTACGTAACCCTCACTTCAAGGACAAATGTGGGAATTTCATATGCCCAGAGGGCTTTATTTTGGAAGCATGTACTTTTTTCTTCAAAAATATTGATATCACTTACCAATGTGAAACTCAGTAATTTAGTAATTAAGAGGCAAAATATAGAGGGTTAACAAAAGACAACACTCCATATCATCTGTTTTGCTTTTTTTTCAAAAACAGTAATAGATAGAAACAAAATTCCAATGGATTTTCACTCAGGATTTTGCTTGGCAACTTTTGCATGGAGGGTGCTGTTTTCTAAAAGCATGTCACCTAACCTTTGAAGCTTGTTACACTGCTCTGTCAATTTTTTTTTTTTTGTATATCACAATGATCTACTGTAAGTAAAGTTGCAATCAATCAGATTTCAGTTGAAGGTTTTTTTCGAAGATTCAATTGAAGATTTCAGTTGGAGATGTCTTGCAAATAAGTTTGCAAAACTTGAGACATTAGCTTCTGCATGATAAAAAATTTTGAGTGAAATTTGTCTAACCTAAAACATAGTTCCCAGGTCTTAGTTTAGTTTAAATTATTTTGGCTCACGAATTTACAGTGTCAAGGTCTTACTGTACCTCCCCATTGTTTGTTTCTTTGTTCTGCCAGTGCCCTCTGCAATTGTTCTTGTTGGCATCTCAGGAGGTCCATCCTCTGCTGTTGTTGTTGGAGAAGTTGTTCCTTTTGTTCTTCTTGCCATTGTTTCAGCTGATGGAACTTTTCAGCAAACTGCACCTGCTTCCTTGCTTGTTGATACTCTAGCAAATTCTCAATACCATCAACTGTCGAGTCAAAACAAAGGAAACGGTTTAATTCAACATTAACGTAAATTGTCTGCTCCATACAATTGTCTTCCATTTATCACTCTCGTTGCATTCACCAAGACAATTTATCCACAACCACCTAGTTAATTAGGTTACGTGATCCATTCTCTAACACTGACATCCACAGGAAAGTCTCAGCAAATGACATTTCACATTTGTTGAATAATACAAAATGAGGCTTTCTCTTTCCCATCAAAGCAAGATACTGTAGGTGGATAGTGTGATCCCTAGCCCCATTGGGAATTAAAGATTCGTTAGGTCTTATATAGGGAAGTTAAATACCAGAAAGTCAGAGGACTTTGTGATTCCTTACCAATATTTATGAGAAGGGATTACCAACATACCAATTTTGTGGTTCAATCATCTGTAAACCCTTCTTCAGACACTGCACCATGTCTACAAGGTTTTCAAAGTATAACCTTTGGTGACTTTAAGTGACCTTTAAATAGATGTGCACTAAGTGTCGGTTGATACTGAAACACCCACTATGGTTTCTCTTTAATACATGAGAAAAGGAATTGGGCTATGATAAATAATCCATGACATGACACACACCAAATACTCTATAATGCCACTCATTGTGTTCCATCATCACACTATGTATGAGATCAGTCAAAGCAATATGTTCTTGGAATATTATCTTCAGCAGGTCTTCATGGTTTGACCTCAGATGGCATTTGACCTGAACCACAAAAGCAAGGCGTCACACATACAGACACACATGCCATCTAAATTGAAAAGGTTATGATTATCATCAAAACCAAAAATGACCTGAGAGTCTGGAGACGAGGAAGATAAAACAAGTTATCGGTACCTTCATTATCAGATGAGACATACTGTAACGATAAATTATGCCAATTAAAAATACATTAATACATGATACTTACCATCATGCGATATGTCCTGTTCATCACCTCCTATGGCCCTCACTGTTGACAAATGATTACTGAAAGGTCCAGGATCCAAAATAACTCCTGCTCTGGCTGTCATTTTCCTGTGTGTATTTGTAACATAAACACACAGTAGACTACACAGCAAGTTAAAGTTACTCAATACAGTGGTTTACCTGATTAATGCAACTTTCATACCTCACTTCTGTCAGGTGATAAGGAATTCTAAGAGACCGTTCAGTGAGACTGAACACTGCCTTCATGGAAATACTGTACAGAAATGCAATACGCATCATAGATATCTGCATCAGGTTGGATGCAATGTACAGGGCTAAATCAGGGCTTGTGATCAGTCCATCCAGCAATTCACTTGTAAGCCCCAACATGGATGATATTGCAAAAGCAAATCTGCTCTTTAAGCGATTATGTGGCAACTGAAGTAAGTGGTTTTCAGGTTGACAGATCTGTTTCTAGAAAGCAACAAAGTCTTCATTAGACTGATTTGTTTCTTTCCAAAGCAGAAAAGTGGTGGCTCTAGGTAACTTATACAAAGTCCACATTGAGCATCAGTGTTTCATCTAAATTATCCATTGACTGCAAAATTGTGACTCACTAGAAATTCAGTTTTATTTAACTGTGCATGCCATAGGGCAGGCCTTATTGCTCAAAATGAAAACTTCTCTTTACCATGAACATCAATGCAGCAAATTCACAAACTTATCACATGCACCAAAATTGCATTCCTTGAGGATAAGTTGAGAACACTGATCAGCACTGAGGGAACGTCACTAATGTCACACAAAAAGCAGCGGCCAATGATTGCCATACAGGTAAAATGTGGTCTATTTTGTCCAGGGACATCTCAGCAACCACAGGTAAGCTGTCGGTGCTGTCATATATATTTTGAGTACTGGTGACAGAGAATTTGTGCTGCTCACCCTATATGCATAGAGGTTCCAAATCGTTAGCATTTAATTTATAATAACAGGTCTGACAAATTTGCCTTTTGCTACATATTGCATGCATCCATTTAATATATACCTGAAAGGGTTCTTAATTTTGAATGAGTTGTAACAAAAGCAAATGCAAATGTGGTCGAGCTGACAACTACTGTACAAGATATTTTATAGACATTTACCAATGTTGCTGACACCACGTATTGAATCACGATTCATAGTTCACAGGTAAGTTGTCTTTACTTGGTTTTGACTGACGGTAGGCCATACAAGTGAAGTAAGATAAGCCAGAAAGCCAAAGCCTTTGTGATTCCTTGCCATATAGCTATATTATAACAATCATTACCCACACAACAAGAGTGACATTTACTACCAAACCTCTTGAAAATCATTTTAATAAGTTTTTGACCCAAACTGACCTTTCACCTCAATGTAATAGATAAGGAGCAATATTGCATAGACATCACCTCTTCAATATGGGCAATACACATGCTCATTAGGTATGAGATCCCTCAAAGATTCTCTCTATGAGATGCAGGGGTTACATGATTAAGGATTATCTGCCCAATATGGGCAATCCATATGCTAAATATGGATTCTCCTGCAGTTACCCCTTCTTTTGACATAGTGTTTCCAAGGATTTTACAGTTTGACCTCTTATTACAGTACCTCAAATAACCACCATAAATTGACAACCAAGAAAATCAATGGGGGATCATCTACTCAAAGTGGCCAACCCACACATACCAAGCACAAGATCAGTCAAAGTTACCCTTCTAAAGATGTTTTCAGTCTGACATCTATGACCTCATATGACTTGAGTTCAGCCAAAAACCATAGGGATCACCTAGTACTCAGTATGACCAATCCACATATACCAACTTGATATCAGTCAAGGTTACTATTCTGGAGATGCTGCAGGTACAAGCAAAGGGTCACATACACACAAAACATCACCATTGGCAAGGAAACAAAAATTGGAAAACACACTGAGATTGCAAATCACCACAGGTCATTGACCAATGTACAGTAGAAGGTATGACTACAGAATATATATCCCGCAACTGAAGATACACTCCTCATCCTAGCATCTTGATGTGCAGATTCCACGTTTGACTCATTTACAGTACAGTGCACATTACACAAAAGGTTACCATAATTGCACCTCTATTGATCAGCAAAATCAGGGAGGCTAGCAAGAGTCACATTCTTTCCATATCCATCACCATGAATTCGCTCTCACGAGGTGGAGGATTAGCTTAGTGATTAGAGTGTCCGTCTTGCAATCTTTAGGTCCCTGGATCAAATTCTGGTGGAACCATCTTTAACTTTTCTGGGGACTCAAAATTAAGTGTTCAGTAAAGCTGTTTACAGTGGTGCTGAAGGGGTTATTTGGTGATTTCAATTTGGGTTTCTGTTGTTCTGTTGTCTGGCACAGCTAATGGGCTGCTGAACTAAGCAGGTCCTTCATCCCTCCCAGCCTTTTCTTTTGGAAAATGGCTAAAGACTGGGGGATAACATAACAAGTTTACGGGCAAAGGAGGGAAAAAAGCCCCATAAGATGCCTTGTAATCCAGACCCCCCCCCACAAAAAACCCTCACCAAACTAATATCCAATATATCCCAGCATAATTAGATTCTGCCACAATCACAATAAAACTTATCAATGTTACCTTTGAAGCTATCTACTGAAGTGGAATTTATGCCCCAATCAGGCAGACTATTCCACTCATTGATAACTCTATGAGAGAAGCTAAACTCTCGTCCATTGGATGGGGACGTTGAATGGTGGTCCTGGGAGCAGGTTTGGGCTTGTATGGGATTGTTTTTTTCACCCTGCCTTGTTACCCTCTGAATACTGATAGAAAAGAGTAGGTCTAGGTGAATTTTATCCACGATCAACATGTGATAGAGTTCTCCATGAGTCTTAGGACTTTCTGATCCTTAAATTCTAAACTAACATTCCAAGAATCCAAGATATTGGCTGAGGTCTGTCCTATTTAGGCCTATAGTATACTAGCTATTTTTGTTTGCCCATGCCAGCTGTGACAATTTCAACAACCAGCATAAGACTTGGGCATGATAATTTCGAAATTTGCAGGACGAAAGAACACTCGGTGCTTTAGGAGAAACTAGGCCATATGCCAAGACCTAACCTTGCTTAGCTCAGGCTTAGCTTAGGTCTAGTCCTAGGCTAGGTGAGTAGGTCATACTCCTACTAGCCGGTTATAACTTATAGTACTTAGGTCTGTGGCAGCTCTGTACTGTAGCTTGGTATAATAAAAGTGCTTCATTTGAGGGGGTGTTAATTACGGTGTCCTTACTTTAATGTAACTTAAGTTTAAAACTCGGAAGAACTATAGCTGAATGAGTTCTACTTTACAGCAAAACGCCATGTGATCGATAATTGATGTCACCTTTGGCCCTCTACACTAAAACTTGTCTACACTACAGTAAAACTTGTCTACAGTACAGTAACTTGTGCAAGTTCGTCCCACGTTAATGAAGTGGAAGATGTCCTTCTAGGCTAGACCTTATTCAATCCACTTTGAAAACGGACACCATTTAGAATTTCAGATTGTTGACAAAGACAACAAAAAGAAACGCCAGCTTACCGTGCGAACTTTGTATCATCCACTACACAATAGATTAAAACGCATGTCCTTATTTGAATTTACCGCTGACACACGTACAATGCAATGCGAAACTAACGCACCTACATTGTAGATATAGACGTGACAGCGCTAGAGATTGATACTGTATTTAGGGAAAGAAGTTGGTGTGTAGTTGCTGTGTACTGTGTCTAACCGGGCACTCCCAAATATAGCCGTGCTTTAGCAGCATGACCATAAGATTTCATAGTTAAAATTAATATACCTCTTAAATTTCGTCCATCAAATTACAAATCCTTTTCATCTGATATTACAAACGACTGATGGCATTTGGCCATACTGTACACCAATTTCTAAGTACCAACACAGGACATGGCCACTATCTACACTTCAGGTTTATGCTCGTTGTATGTGTCAAAGGTCATACTACAAATTCACCCCCATAATTATTTGGAAAATCCTTGCATTCTCATGTGGTTCACGTAAGCAGTAAATGTTCAGAAAGTTTGTCAAAATTTATGCTATAGCTAGTTAAATAATCAAATCTGCTCTCTTTTTGGCTTAAAGTGTCCGATCAGTGTGTCTGATGCATTTTGAAAACGACTTGTAGCAAGTTTGGGATTTACGCTTACCACAGTTGTCAAGCAAGCTATGGTATGTAAACAACAACGATAGGAAACGCTGTGTATTGGCTATTGTATTGCCTGTCATGCAGCTCCGATCCGCCGATATCCGACGAACTTGTGTAGCTACTACCTGTTCTGTAGACCGTAGGCTCTACCGTACCGGTCCATGCATACTGTTTATGTGACAGCCCGAGGCCTAGCCTTCAATGAAGTATTGAAGACAACCTATTTTTAGGGCTGTTATAGTGCCACTACTTGAGACTTTGAGCCCGATCTAACGCTGTCAGTGTCACGTAGTATCGTTTCCCCAATTGCATTTGCAGTCCACTACTAGGCTAGTCCAACGTTAGGCTAGTCCCACTGTGTAGTTCAGGACTGACCTCACGTTTTTTTTCTCAACGGTAGTCTAACGTACGTAGTAGAGACATTCAAAAGACCAAAGTTAAGTCCATCATTTGTTGCTACATTTGTCCAGTAACTAAGGACTTTTTCACTTACATTCTCAAGCAATTTTTGAGCTTCGACGGAGATGCCGCATGCCAAAGTGCCCAAACAGTCACAACCCTTGTGGAAGGAATGGGACTACAAAGCACAGAAAAAAGGTGTCCGCAGCACAGTGTATTCAGTGAATGGAGATGAATATACAGGAGAATGGTTAGACAACAAAAAGCATGGTATGAGCATACTTGTAGCTTATCTTGAGAAGTTTCTATGTTGGTCATTTTTATCATATTGCAAATAAAAATTTATGGTACAGTAAGTCATAGAGAAACATTTGCCCAGCTGTGTCAAATGGTGTGTCCATATGCTTGAAAGAAGCAAGTAGGTAGAAATGAAGATTTGTTCTAGTAAAGGTTGCGAATTTTATGTTGGCTGCAAACACTCCTAGAAAATGTTTAAGAACAGGTTTGCATTTCTTCACTGTTTTAACGACCTTACACAAGTACAATAGTTTGTAAGTACAGTAGTAGATTGCAAGGGATGGGTAAGATTGCACCAACTTGCACCTATTGTCATTATAATGTTTTTTACTGTGCACAGACAGCGCATCATTTCTCCCCCACAATTCGCAAACTTGCAAATCTGGTCAGTAAAGTACAGTATCTCACCAATTTTCACTTAAAATTGATCACTGGCACTAGGTAAAGGCACACAGAAGTGGAAAAAGACTGGATCTCTTTATGATGGGGACTGGAAACTTGGCAAAAGAAATGGCTTTGGAACACTGAGTGTACCTCATGAAGAAGGTGGATACAAAAGAATTTACTCTGGAGGATGGAAGAATGATATGAGACATGTAAGTCAAACTGCAAAATTATTCTTTGGTCTTGATTGAAAGTTGAAAGATGTATATAATAATTTTACTGCTACACCCCTCCCTCTCCCCCTCTTCCTCATTACCCAGTAATCTTAAATTCTGTTTGTTCATAGACTTTCATACTGTCTCCCATAATACTTGATCAGGAAAGTTTTGCATAAGTTGCACTTGTGTCAGTGGTGTATATGTAATATAGTTATAATATTAATTTTTATGTGAAGTTGCGAACCATAGCTAAGACAAACTTAACACTGTATACATATTATTTGCTTTAACCATTACTTCTACAAGTTTTCTGTTCCTTTTTATTACTTTAATAATAGGGTTATGGCACCAATTTCTACTCTGCAGAGGAGTATTATGAAGGCGAATGGTATGCTGACAAGCGCAGCGGATGGGGTCGGATGTATTTTGAAGACGGCAGCATTTATGAAGGAGAATGGTACAGTGATGAGAGGAATGGACAAGGGATGCTGAGGCTAGGTCCTGTCTCTGAAAATAGCAACAGTTAAAATCTATTTTATTCTTGCAACAATTTAAAGAAACTTGCAAAAGTTTTCAGTACTGGACTTCTGGCCTTGTACAATATTTGGTGGTACCTATTAGGTGACAATGGTTCACAGGTCTCCTTTGTAAGCAGATGCAGCATTAACATGTTTTCTTCATGGTGTATAACATCCCAATGTTAAAGGCCTATCAATTAGTAACAAACTCCTTGGCTGAAACTGAAGGGTCCCATGTGCACATACAGATAGTGCTTTTCACCTTGATTGTCGGTTGTGATGATAATGACAGAATAAAGGAGAAAATGATCAATATTCAAAAATAGTTGGACCTTTTGCACTTAAATGCTCTACTGCTGTCACAGGGTGCCATTTGTGTGTTTTCCTTCATTCCAGTGACTTTTCAGCACCACATCAGCTATTGAAGATGAGAGCACTGTGGCACTATGCGTGCTGTCATAGCGATCGATACTTCTATTCAAAATCCACTGACTCTTCATGAACCACTGAATACATTACAATTGCAATGAGTGATAATAATGTTATTTATGAAATGCTTTCTAATAACATTCAAGAGTGTTGTACAAGGCTTATGTTGAATTGATTGTCCCTTCGGTTCAACAGTTTGTTCCATCTGTCTCTTTCTGTACCATGAATTTTCAGACTTCGAATATTTTCCCATCAACAGTTTCAGACAACAGGTATGAAGGATCGTGGAAAGATGACAAGAAAAATGGGACCCGGTAAATTCTTCTACTTGGACAAAGGTCAGATGTATGAAGGCGTTTGGGTGGACAACATCGTGAAGTGTGGCACCATCATCGATTTTGGCAGAGACGAGTGCCCCCGATCCAACGCAATATCCGATACCAGAGGTATAAAATTAATATTTTTTCCTGTCTCATTGTTGATTACAATGGTCATGAAGCAGTAGAATGAGATGTAATGGGAATTAGTTTTCCAAAGTATATGGACAAAATTGATATCCCAAACTGCCTATCTTTGCCTTGTAGGTAGCATCAATGTTACACAAAGTATAGAATTTCATGGTGTCAAAGGGGAATTCCAGTCAAGGAAACAACCAGCGATGACCAACATGATTAACCTACATAAGTAGTAATTATACACGCTATGTATTCAATGTGGCTATCATAAGATAAAATCAGTAATTGATAAAAATCGAGATAAGACATGTAACAAGAGGAATTTTTCATCAAAAGGGAATTTCTCATCAAAAGGCCACATTATGCTGCCTGGGGTGGTGCGAACAATACCTTAAGGATAAGGAAAACATAATATCTTTTAAGTACGAAGTAAACCTTTTAAGAGACAGGGGAATAAGCCATCTAATTACTAATTATGTAGTACAATCAGGTTGGTTCGTTGTGGATTAGAGCTGGTCGTTGACTACGTCACAAGCCACAAAGAAAACGATCAATTACATCATATTGGCCGCACCCTTCAGTAAGCGTGCATAGTGTTAGAAACTCTGTTGGGCGGGAAATTTGAAGTATCGTGTTGCACATGAGAATTACATTTCAAAATGTCAAGAATATGAATGAAAATGGTTTGAAATGCCTTAAATAAGTCAGAAGACTTGTTCCTTGCCTGGAATTGTTATTGAAGTTCTCATCTGCAAAACCCCTTTCAGTATAGCAAGTCTGATGATGTCATAATAGGAGAGTCCATTCATGAGTCATATAATGACCCTCACCAGCTTGCATGCCTGCCCATATGCAGTGGACTACATACATCACTCAGTGCAGAGCACAGCACTCACAACCAAATAGCATTTGCCAGTTTAAAAACATTTTTCTTTGATTTCTGCAACATGCTGAATTAAGGGTTTAGTTGGAGAATTGGAGCTAGGTTATTACCCATAAAATAAGTGTGCACTGGTGAGCCAAAGGCAAAAACTCCCAACGAATCTGTTCAGAATGCTAGGTCTGACCGTCGGCTGGTGTCTCCACAAGAATAACAAACTGTGAAATACTTTTCAAAAATGAGCCCCTCTGAGGACTTCATGATATTGAAGACCAAACTGGGTCACAATCCATATTTTCTGACATTCTAACCACAAAGAGTGAAATGTTTTGCAGAAAGTTGATGTTAAGATTTTTGAACAGGAATATGTTATTCATGTGGGTTTTATGAAGCAGTGACTACCTATGAAAAATGTACTACTTTCATTTGTAGAAATTGACATATATGCAGCCTTCTAGACAGTTCTTCTCTGTAAGGGTTAGTATGCAATTAAGTGACTGGAGCAGGCTAAATCATCCTTCCAGCATTGCTATTTATAGAAAGAGCAACTGAAGTAGTACACAGGTCATACTCTGAGATATGAAATGATACCAAAAAGGAGAAAAGCTAGTCATAATTCAAGTATGAAAGTTTCGGTTCCTTTAGAACTCTGTTCCTTGGTCACAGTCCATCTGAGGTCAGCAGAGGTCAATGTCTGAATCCTTACAGTTATGTATTAAAATACACTCAATTGAGATTGACATTCCAGGTGATCCCAGTTTCTAGTGAGGAGGTCAAAGTAATGGTCCAGTTAAGGTTGACCTGATCACTGAAGAAGTGAATGTTGAAATGTGACTACCTAATGATCATGGCCACATATCAGTCAAGGATGCAAATCCACATTATTTTTTGATCAGTATTTAAAAGCTTGTAAAACTCCATTTATACTTAAATCTTATATATTGTGCAAACAGCTAACAGGAGCACTATGTGGTCGGGTATTAGGTGTGTAAGCTTGGAAATCAGTGAGGGATTGTTCAATAGTTCAAAATGGAGCATTTCTAATATCGGCAACTGTTTGAGAGGAAAGCCATTAGGACGTACATGCTTTTTCTTTGTAGGTCAAACTTGCTGATTCAGAAGAAGTGTTACAAGAAGCCAGGGATACATTCCTACCAGAGCAGGACTAAAATGAGATGTTTCTCAGGGCTACAGACAACATCTCCAGATGTCAATGGAGACAGGGCCTGTTTGATGACTTGCACATGAAATCAAGATTCTTACAAGAAGCATTGTATCGATCAACTGATGTGTCTTAATGTTCACCAAGTCATTTTAAAAATCATGAATATTTGTAAAAATAACACCAAAGGTGACCAATCCACATCCAAGGAAACAGCGCTTTCCATAATCATTGTATATAACTGTAGATAAAAGTCAATAAAAGAAATTTCAATTCAAAGAACCAATCAGTGTTTAATTCTTCTCTCACACAGTCAAAGTGATGATTGATACTGCACAGGCTCTGTTAAATCTACCAGTTCAGATGGACTTCGCATCACTCTCATCACTTACTTTTTTTCAAATGGCATTCTGAAATTAAAAGTTGTGAATGTAATCTATAGAGCAAGGTGACATTACAGCATTTTGTGCTCAAGGTTATAGTTTTAGAATAGTTAAGCACTGTAAAAGTAGATGCAGTGACATTTTTTTTATACTACAATTTTGGAATAAATTTTTTCTCCCTTACTTTGGATGTTATAAAACATAGAAGCACAAAAACATGTGAAGAGACATGCAAAACCTTTAATCCAACATTTTCTATTATCAGATCTCTTGATGAAAATACTATAGACTATTGTAAAACTGGAAAGTGCTGAATAGGCACATTAAAATCTCTCTCAAATATCAGACTACTTAAATGTAATGAGCCATTTAAAAATAATCACTGTTAGCTTTCATTTAATACCTTGAAGGACTTAAAAATACTTTAATCAGACTGTCAAATTATTAGGAAAAATGATCATCCCCTTTATTCAAAAGTTTGACAAATCCCCCCCCCCCCCCATCACTAGACTTCATTTAGCTAGAATCATCCTCAGTCTCAGAAATCTTTTTTCTTAAAGATCATGTGACATACAGCGAGAAAAAGCTGTCTTTATTCGCAAGTTGCAGAGTGAAATCCTGAATGAAAATCAAATGGAATTGTTCCTATCAATTACCGTTTTTGAGATACGACTTATTAAAGTTTGAAGAAAATGCAAATATGAGGTGGAGTGTTACACAGTGTCGGTACTGGGTTTTGCACTGGGAAGTGATGTCAATATACCTAAAGGAGAAAATTCATGCTTCCATAACAAATCCCTTGGGGCATATAAAATTCTCAATTGTTCGTACAATGAAGGTTCAGTAAACAAAGGATAAGATAAGACATTTCAGGCGAGTCCCTCCCTTGATGTCATAAATTTACGTATTTAGCCAATGTTTATTCATGATGCAGGTATAAGGCAGGAATTTGCCTGTAAATTGTCAATGTTCGATGGATTTTGATGGAATATAGGCGATTCTCAACATTTTTAAATACTTTACACAGCCAATAATCCAAAGTCATTTTCATGTCACATGACCTTAGTATATTCTCTGTCTGTTGGAGTACTGAAATGGTACTGCATGCTTGCTGTGTGTTACACTGCTTATTGCTTAACTTTGTTACATTTACAGAAAATTGTAGTTCCTTGTACAAGAATAGATGTACAATTCCTTTTATAATTCCCACTGGCTAGGAGAAATTTAACTTGTCCTTTACAAAGCGATAAAATCATAGTCCTTGAAAATTGTTTAAGCGATCGTTAATCCACCGACTCAACTACGAAGTCATTGGTGATAACTCTCTGATTAATTTGCACATGTCCAGTCCATGGAAATGTAGATGGTACCAGTCAAAGCCTAGCAGCTCATGCTCTGTTTGACCAAGGACTTTTGATACCAAAAATAGCACAAATGATGACCGCGAGTACATCAAGACAGAGGTCTCCCTCTCGGCTTGGTGAAACATATCTCGACGCCAAATTCACGAGAAAAAGCTTCCCATTCATCCTTTGTGAGAAGAGGACAGGAATGAGCCACCACTTTCTTCAGCTTCGGACAATGCCTCAAATCGGGTAGAAATTTGTCTGTGAGCTGGACGACAGCCTGACACATTCAACTCTATGGAAAGAAAAAAGTGGAAAATGTTAATGATATGGCAGAAAGAAGTTTCCAAAATATACGTAAGCTTTTGGTCTATTTTTTCACTGCATACTGCGAGGTATGTTTTAAAGGGTGTAATATGCACCAACATAGCATACAAAGAAAATGCCTTTAACAATTATCATGCCATTCAGTCTTACCAATGAGCATCAGCATTAATGTTCAGCTTTGCAAAACATTATACATAAGATGACTTACAGCAAGCTGCACCATTTAAATTCTTGAAAGTTTGGGTAGACAAACTCTTCTTGAGAAACGAATGGATGAATTTTATTCATGAGTAAGTTTTTTCTTGAAAATACCACCAACCACCCAGTCTTATATAATTAATCTATCTGTTTGTTCCCATAAATATTGGTTTCTTACTGTATGATTTTTTTTCTTTTTGGTAAAACAAACTGCACAATCTTTGCCATAAAGATAGAGAATTTTAATGACCAGTCCCAGTGTCTGTAAATTACTGGCATATGAATATGTCTGTGAGGTTAAAGTTGTTTCTTAAGCTCTAGGAATCAAAGCATACCAACTTTTGGATAAATACAATGGAGGGGACCATTAGGTGGTTTTACAAATCTATAGTTTCTTAAAATCTGAAAATGAGGGTATAAATTTGCTAACATGTTAAAAATTCAGAAGGAATGTCAGTTTGAAGCGAAGGAGGGAGGGGTCTCTTTAGTTTGGTCATACATCTCAACTGCGTGATTAAAACACATCCACATGATTTCTTCACCACTTTGGTGCCATTTTGAGATTCAGCAACAACACATTAGGAGGAAAAGACCATCTCAACATGAAAGAGCTGCTCTATTGGGAAGTTGGTGTAAAAAGCAGAAAAAATGTTGCACTCAAATCGTGGCTCAAGAAAAGTATGCAGAATGGAACGGATGCCAAGTTGAAGTATTGTGCAGAATTGAATTAAGCTGATCCAGAATGTGCTTAAAATTTGCAAATGTGCTTTGAGGGACTCACCAACAAGCTTTTTAGCGATGGGAGATGCCTCTCTGACCATCTCCATGAGACCCTCGTCGGTGATACCTCCGCAGTAGCTGATGTCCAACACTGTCAAACAATTCATGCAAGGACTCAGACAGCTCAGACCTTTGTCCGTGATGTCACTTCCTGTCAGGTACAGCCTCTTGAGGTCACGCAGCTTGGACCTGTCGTCGACCAAGCCGGGTCGATGCTCGTCGAGATGTGAACACAGCAGCTCGAGGATATGATCCTCTATGCCGCTCACCCACTGAAGGTCAAGGACTTGCAGGAGAGGACAGTTTGAGGAAGCCAATGCCGTCACTGCACTCCAAGAATTTCTACCTAAATATAACTCCTCTAGATTGGGTAGCCGTGGCAACAGCCACTCAAGCTGTTTGTGGTTTATGTTGGTGCCATTCAGATTGACGCTCAGCGGTTGCCTTCTGACAATTCCGCGCAGTGCCGCAGGTGTCAGGGGGCATATCCGGGACAGGCTCAGGGTTTTCCACAGTTGTGGATCAATGCACCATTCGTTCCAAACCTTACATACCTCCATGCACACATTTTTTTCATAAGGGGTCAAAAAACCGAATATGGCCATCCAGAATTGGCGGGTCAGTATGTGGCTGTCCCCGTCGGCAGTTTCAAAGGTCTCTGGGGGAGGGGTGAGACAAACAGGCCTAACCACATAGAGGGGCTTACATGCTGGCTCATCTGTCGGCATAGAATTGCTCATGTCCTCAGATGACATTGAAAGAGAACCAACCTTGGACTTGCGCCAAGCCCCACGGCCGCGGATGCTGTGATATTTGGCTTTCATGACTTTATGCTTTGCCAACTGCCGGGCTGCGTTGTTTCCGGTATTTCTCCTGTATGTGTAGAGGCCAGTCCCCGCTTTACCCTTATTTTGCGTTAACAGAAGCCTGGTCACCGATCCCTTTCCCTACGGAGAAGGGAAACAAGGTGATGTGAGTCTCTCCGAAATCCACCACCACTTTTTTTTTCTATACATTACTTTAGTAGACAGTAGACTTTAGTAGACTTCCTACACTGAACAAGTTTAGTAGGGGAACCTTAATGCAGAAGTATTATCCATAAAAAGAAAAATGTAACGACAAGAAGAAAACTCAGTATATCAAATACTCCTGCATTTCCTATTGGTCATTCAAAAATTAAAAATTTAGTTTTTGTGAGCATTTTTGCAGTGTATAGTGATAACCTGTGACACTAATGAGAGACAATTTGCAACTCTTCCATTGTGGGATTTGAACCAAGCAACATTTTCAATTTTCAACATTTTTGATCGGTACACAAACAGGACAAATATCTCAGGGACTTTTAAATTCCCCATGAATATTTTGTGGACTTTACTGAATAAAAGGTAAAGGTTGTAAACGTCTCAAATTTTTCATGAATGAAAGAAATGTTTCTCAGCAGCATCAGAGGAAACTTTCTGTAAAGTTTTGTGACTTGTAAAAAAAAAAAACAACTCAGGATCAGCTCTGGATGTCATTCGTATAATACCGAACCTAATACATGTGAAGTACCAGCAAAAACAACACTGGTCCTCTTGTGAATAGGAAGACTATCTTTTTTATTGAATCTTTAATAAACTTTGCCAATGAACAGAAGAACATATGCTGTAAAGAAAGTGGAACTGTACAACTTCTGGTAAACTGACTTGAATACATCTTAAGACTGATTACTTTGTGTAAGTATTCACACTAAACTTGAGGAAATGAGAAAGATGTAAAACTCTACATAAAAAAAAATATATCAACCATTGAAGAAGTGTCCTCGAGGAAAATCTCCAACAGCCCTTTTGCAATTGCAGTTAAGATGTGCATACCAAGTTAAGGCTCATGACGGGAGATAATGACCGGTACAGAGACAGTGTAATGGAAGAAATTTCCTCTGCATAGTACTATCACGCCACTTAACTTGAACGCTCAAAGTGGTAGCACACAAGGATGAACCATACCAGCAAACATATATCACTCCCTCATCCTGGGTCAATTTTTGATTAGAATACCTTGTTTTTGTCTTTGCTTTTTTTTTTTTTTTCTTGTCTGTTTGGCACAATTTATGAATTGCTCACATCTACACATATTATTTTACGGACGTTCTATGACAAATAATTTCAACTGGTCTTGTTGCAACTTGCACAGTCCATGAATGGTTAATTGACACATCTTTATCAAACAGCAAACACTGAATATGACTTCTGATGAAAAATGAGTGGCTACAGGAATCTTCCATCGATTGTTTTTGGAAAGGTTGAACAACCTATGTGTGCTGCAATATCAGCTTAACAGACGTTTCAAAAACAGAGTGGCACAAAATCTGATTTAATATCTGAATCTGTATTCATCCTGGTCCCTTTTTCCAGTCACTCATTAGCATAATACTTTTATGACAAATGAATACAACTCTCTATACACAGTCACATACATACATACAACACACACATCAACACACATACAGAAAGCCATAGCAACAGCCATTCGCTGAGTGGAAATCAACTTCAAACAGAGATGCAAATTGTAGCATAAACAAGAAACTAAAACAAAGGAAAAGCTATGAAAAACAAACAAAAAAGTGGAATGTTTTCATCTTTTGCAACCTTTCAATCATATCGCCGAGAGACTACATCAACTTAGGAACAACTAGTCAGAAAGAGGAAAGTCAAAACTTTCTTTTGAGTGCGCCAGAGAAATGACAGTGACTCCCCCCAAATCCCCTAGTCTTGAGAGAAATTTTGTACTTGAGAATGAAGCTGCACTGTCTTTAAGGTGGAGACAGGGGAAAAAATTTAAAAAAAAATGACTGATAAAATCTCCACGAGACATAAACGTCAACGACATCAAGACTTGGGTTATGTTGAAGATGAGCACCCGGGTCAACATACAACATGAAAATCACTGTCCAGTTGTCTGTCATACACAGACCTAGGAAGTGTGAATTGAACTAATGCAAACAAATGTATGAGGAGCACCGAGTTGCAAGATTACTTCTGAGAGAGGCACATCATTTTTTAGCTTACAAATTCAATGGTTTCAGTCAAATGAAGTAAAAACTATCAACAACCTGGTATCTGTACTCCAGACATGCATTGGCATCATAACCTATGTTCTGCTACCTTCACTATTTCTTTTTCTCTCTCTCTCTCTCTTGAAAGTAAGGGATTCCGTTGACTGAGTGGGTCTTTCATGATCATCAGGAGTTTACAAATAGTCCATGGTTTCCCAGTTAGCAATTCCATTTTTTTTCTGTTTTTCTCCTCAACTGGTTCCCTGGTCAGCCTTATCCATATTAACATGCATGTGCAAAGAGGTGGAAGTATTTCTAATGGTGTTTTACCCGCGTCCAAATTCGTACCCAGGTACCCGATGCAAAGACTAATTACTACATAACTTAATCAGTTACAATCTGCTCTTTATTCACACCCAGACACAGGCTGATTGTTTGAAAGGAAATTGCAGTTTTATAAACCAAGTCAGCCAACTTCCAATCTCCTGCTACACTTCCCCTGGGACTTGCACAATGCTGTAGGAGCATCAGGATTTCCTAAGCATGATTTGCCTTTAGACGATTACAGCCATGACAACTTGCTGCAGTATGACATGTTCATATCTACGGTATCTATGACAACAGTCGTTTTCTTTGTCTAATTTCAGAGCAAAATTTCAGATGCACACTGCTTTAGTTGAAACACAAACCAAGCCAACAGATGAGGAATCAGACATGCAATGTTAACCAAAAATCACTCATCGTGGTCGCGTAGACCTTGCTTTTGCTTTCTGTACCTTGTTAGCGTTGACTGCCGGGAGATTCAGACGGCCGGACTTTTTCAACTTTAACTGTCTCGCCTTCTGGAACTTCCCCTGCAAATGGCAAAAACAAAAGATCCATCCATCCATCAATGGGTGACAAGAAATGGTGCTATGTCCACAGGAAGCACCAAATACAAGCACAGAAAACAGTCCGTAGGAACTGGCAAGTTGATTATCGTAATCAGTGATGA
This sequence comes from Stichopus chloronotus, assembly GCA_021234535.1. Taxonomy (NCBI): domain Eukaryota; kingdom Metazoa; phylum Echinodermata; class Holothuroidea; order Aspidochirotida; family Stichopodidae; genus Stichopus; species Stichopus chloronotus. The sequence continues at coordinate 7,739,237 of CM037837.1, read as the reverse complement.
TGTTTGGGTTCTGAACATGTGGAAGGAAGCAGGTAGTCGGGTCAGATTCCAGAGGAAGCCAAAATTAAATGGAGGATAGGCCCACCAGACTATGTATGACATAATGACAATATAGAAGGCAAACATTCTTTAGGAGTCTGTGCCCACTGCCATATCCCTTCCTCCACTGTACAAGTGTGTGTGGGTGGGGGGGGGCCTTTGTAAAAGAAGGGTCTCTGAACGGAGAATGCGTACTTAGAGATGTGAGACCTTCAAAATATTATCCTTAGGTTATGCAGGAAAAAATAACAGAAAATACCAGTTTTAAAATTAAAACTACAAATGCCAGACCTATGTGTATCAGATAAGATGTCATGTTTTGCTTAATGGTTTGCAACAATATACTTAGCAGACTGTCGCCATAGCAACCATGACTCACCTTTTTCAACATTTTTGGCTTGTTCTCATTTCCATCTTGGTTAGATTCCTGCAGCAAAATAAAAGAGAACTTAATTAAATAGGTGATATTAGGAACATAACTTGCTGACTAAAATAGTCAGTACATTCTTCATCCACTTTGATACCTCAATCACCTGAACAATTCAAAAACAAGAAGGTCAAAGGATTTTGTGATTCCTTGGTGATATTCATGAAGAACAAAGAGCTTATCATTCTGGAGAAAGCATTCCCACACTTAGCTCTTTTGACCACTGTGTGTGCTAAGCAGTTTTATATGTTTCCATAATTTGACCTCTGATGACTTCAAATGAAATTTGACCTTTACCAAAATCAACGAGAGTGATCTACTCACTATGACCAACCTACAAATTAAGTATGAAAATAGTCAAGATTACACTTCTTGAGATACTGTGTTTACACGGTTTTCACAGTTTGACCTCTGCTGACCTTTGACCTTCTCCCAAAACAACAGGGCTCATCTCCTAACTATGACCAACCTGCAAACTAAGTACAAAATTAGTCAAGATTATGCTTCTTGGGATACTGTATTTACAAGGTTTTCACATTTTGACCTCTGATGACCTCTGCTGACCTTTGACCTTCACCAAAAACAATAGGGATCATCTACTCACTATGAACAACCAACACACTACATATGACATTTGTCATGATTACCCTTCTTGTGATATTGTGTTTACAATGGTTTCACAATTTGACCTCTGGTGACCTCAAATGACCTTTGACCACCACCAAAAACTTTAGGGATCATCTACTCAATATGATCAACCCACATATCAAGTGTGAGAAAAGTCAAAGTTACCCTTCTTGAGATATCATGTTTACGAGCAAGGCTTCACATGCACACACACACACGACATCACCATCCCAATGATTCCTTTTGCCTTCACAAAGGAATCAAAAATTGATAAACAATGCCATTGTTGAAAAAAAGCATTGTAATTAGTGATACTTAAAGCATAAAAACAACACTGGTCTGCATGCATTATACAAGGATAACTACCTGTACACTCAGACCAAGTAAAATATGATGAAACATTAATTGGTCCTAACTTTTCAGAAAATCTGAGTGAGTGTGCCTTTCTTTTTACAACAGGAACTCAAAAGGCCTCTTTGGCAGCATGGCAGACTGGTTTTTACATGTCTCATCAAGGTGGCAATATATTGCATTGTCGAAGGACAATAAAAAAAAATATTGCCACGTGGTCAGGCAAAGTCATTTATGGTAAAATATACTACTTTTGACGATGGATAATCCATGCAGCAGGAGAAAAACACACATGCAGGAATGAGGAACTGCTTAGTTTTTCTCATTTGGCCTGTGACATAATTGATATTTTTATTTTTTCTTTGAGAAATAACAGTTAAATAACGAGACAAGTAAATCTAAAAGATCACTAAAATTTGAAAATCTGATTCCAGTTGTTTGCAGACCTTTATCTGGTTTTAAAGTTTATCACAAGCAGAGATCAACCATGGACACCTAATTGTAAAGAAAACAAACCAAAAACGAATGAACATTTGCCTCTTGGATACACATACATGGTGAAGTATTTCATTTCCATTGCATTAACAAGGTACAGAATGATTTTAGATAATTGCTTGTATTTCTTTTGACAATCTTTGTTTCCCTTCCGGTTCATGAAACAGAACTACTGCAAAGCTTTTAACAGACAACAACTCCTTGTTTTTCAATTCTTAATCTTACCTCTGAAAAATGATCACTTAACTGATTAGTGAACAATGTGGAAAGTGAATTGTTACATTTTACATCCATTTTCTCCTACTCCTTCTCAAACTTCCCCCCCCCCCCCCTCAACTCTGCTTATCTCGCGAGAAGCAGAGCTTTAAGGTAGGTGTGGTTCACCAACTACGACACCACTGCCAGTTTTCATTAGTGTACAACTGTGACAGTCGTAGGAAAATGAAAACTGGCAGTAGTGCGGAAAAAGTATGACAATTCCACAGGAAGGAAAGCACCTGATTTCACTCAATTTACACTTTTAGTCACTGTGTTTTCACACACAAATGGCTGCATTAGGACTTCAGGACTGCAACAAAAGTTTTACATGTCTTGTTACTTTATGTATGATGGGTGACTCGGGGGTCAATCCACAAAATTTTCTGCGTGATTCTCACCTTCCTTTTCTTCCAGGTACCGGAAGCATCACCAGCCTCCTGTTGAAAGAAAACATGATGAAGCTGCATGATTACAGACTCTGTGGAACACATGCCAGACCACTAAAAAAAAAAGTGCAAGACAAAAGTGGTGAACAAAGCCATTGAGCTATGGAAGGATTGCTGTATGTTATCAAGCATCGATGATGATAGTTATGAATGATTCAGTACCATGATAACTGATTAATAATAGTCTTCACCACACCATCGTTCCTAGGAGTTACATTACATATTCTCCGAGACTTCCCTGCTTGCTCTTCTATCTACTGATATTAGCAACATTACGTAGAAAATCAACACTGTGGTAGGACACTTGGCAATTTTGTTCAGATAGTTTATAATTATGGACCAGAGGTGACTAACTACATCTGGATCCTTCCTTCTTTGCAAGAGTCATTCTACTCAATACAAGTGGAAGACCAGAGTTTCAAAGCGACTGGTGTGCAGGTGTTAAAACGTTCCTTTCATTGGCATTTTTTCTTATTTCAATGGTGTTTCTACACAAACTGAATTTCTTCAATTATAATTGGTCAAATTCTGAGCAAATCTCTGTAAGAAACCTCAACATGTCATGGTCACAAGCTTTAATGCCAACTTTGCCAAAAAGTATTGTATTGCTATTGTTCAATAACATCCCTCCTCCACATTGGACTGACATATTAGGAGTTCATGAAGGTCTCTTGGATAAAGAACATTTATCAGAGTTGTAAAGAAACAGACTGCAAGCAAACTGAGAGACAGCCGGACAGACAGAAATACAAATACAGAAGATAGATGTTTATGGTATAAAGTGACTGAGTCACAAGCAGCGCCAGCAAGGCTTAGAGAGAAATGATTCGATTACAGCCAGTTGAATAATTACCCCCTCTTTTCCCGAGACTCCAGCTACACACTTGGGACATTCCCAGCTGTTGAGAAGTTCATCGTTTATGGTCCCTTCCCCTTCAAATCTATCCTTCAGACACTTGGGATGTACTATTTCATTGCACTGGTGACACTCCATCAGCGTGACCTCGTCCATCGACCCTCTGTCCTCCAGCAGGCAGATGGAACAGCAAGCGGTATTAGGCAAGATCGGCTGTCAAAGGTTGATGAAAAACAAACAAATGAGATTGGGAGGACATCTTTAGGGTCACTCTGATGACTTACATTTCTACTTGTAAGTAAGCGATGGACCACACCCTGCAGAGGCACTGATTTAAGCATCAACTACAGAGAAAACTTGACGATACGCAAAACAAAATTAATGTTTAAACAAAGTAAAGTATGAGGCTAGAAATATATTCCTAAACTGAGGTGGGTTACCAGGACATTTTTTATGACAATTCTGAGGCAACGGTACACCCCTTTCATATTCCACGTCTCTTCTCTGCATTACGGCATCGCGCCATGGAGCGACACCCCAACATTTGCCGACCCTTAAACAGACGATGAAACCAAAGTTACTCACACTGAGACACTGTCTGCTGATACATGACTGCTTCATTCTTCCCGGGCCACCAAATTTCTTCATGTCTTTGCAGAAATGGCACTCCCCGCAGTCCGACTGCTGACAGTTTTCACATTTTCGACATCTGGTCCTTCGCTTGCGTGTTCCCGTTGTAATACTCCTGACCGAGGAGCGATTCGGGTGGACTGCCTTTACTTTGATGCTCTTCTGCATAAAAGGAATATCAAACATATAATGACTTTAGAAACCTCACTAGTTTACTCAAACATTACATTTCTTTGTACTTTGAATACATTTGATAACCCTCGCAAATTTCCAGTATCCTTGACAAGCCTTTTAAATGTCAATATACCATCAAAATTGGTAACTGTATTGGCAATGACTGTTTCAGTATATAAAGTTTTACAAATGTTATTTTGCTGGTAGGTGAAGCCTTAACATCTCTCTATGCTTGCTACAGATTGCACAAATGCAGTGAAGGTTTGATGGAAAAGTAATTATTTCAAACTTATCTGACAGATTTTGGAAAGATGAAATTTGTCAACGTCGGGATGGCTCTTCAATGTGTTTGTATAACCCACGAAACGAGCATGTACTGTGTTACTTCAGCACCATGTTTCTCACTATCAGGCAGGACAATAGGTGAGATAAGACAGTGCCTCAAAAAAATTTACTCACCTTTGCACATACCCAAACTAGAAACCTATCTTTGAGGTTAGTTGCAGACTGTGTGACATTTTGAACAATTTGCAAACATTTGTTCTAAATATGATAACCTTCTCTCATATTAAATGGACTGTTACTTGGCAAGAAATTTACAGTAATTAATTAGATTACAAGATTTTTGTCAAACGCACCTTCACAATGAAACAATGTGCTAGTATCTACAGAAAAGCCAAATCATCTCAAACAAGTTTATTCGCATCTACAGACAGGCCCTACTGAAGTCAAACAATTCATTAGCCACCTTCAGACAAAACTTGCAATCAGTTACACGATCAATTAGCACCTAGCCCAATCAAAGTAACATAATTCAGTAGCACATACAGACAGGTCCTCACAAAGGTAATGCAATTCACTAGCACCATACAGGCATGAGTCATAGACAAGAGTCATACAATTCAGTATCACCCTACACCCTAGATGCGGTCATGCTATTCACTATCATCCTACAGACAAGCCTTGCCAAAGACATGCAATTTACAAGCGCCCTAACGCTACATCACAATCATGCGATTCACTATCATGCTACAGACAAGTCTTGCCAAAGTCATGCAATTCACCAGCACCCTACACCCTAGATGCAGTCATACAAATCACCATCATCCTACAGACGAGCCTAGCCAAAGTCATGCAATTCACAAGTGCCCGACAGCTACGTCACAATCATGCGATTCACTATCATGCTACAGACAAGCCTTGCCAAAGTCATGCATTTCACCAGCACCCTACACCCTAGATGTAGTCATACAATTCACCATCATCCCACAGACGAGCCTTGCCAAAGTCATGCAATTCACAAGCACCCTATAGCTACATCAAAATCATGCGATTCACTATCATCCTACATGTAAGCCTAGCCAAAGTCATGCAATTCACAAGCACCCTATAGCTACGTCATAATCACGCGATTCACTATCATCCCACATATAAGCCTTGCCAAAGTCATGCAATTCACAAGCCCCCTACAGCTATGTCACAATCATGCAATTCACTGTCATCCTAAAGACAAGTCTTGCCACAGTCATATATAATTCACTTGTGTCCTGTGGAAAGGCCTTAGCAAACTCATACACAGAGATGACCAATGACAAATTGTGAGTATGCTTACCTTAAACATTGATTCAGGCCATTTCAGAACAGGTTCTCCTTTGAGAGCTATGCTTTGATCATCTCCAGCATGTAATGACAGCATTTTCTGTAACAGTAACCAGAAATGCAAAATGCACCAGAGGTTTCGATAAATTGATCACACAACATTGCGAATGTAAGTTTACCTGAGATGGCCCTTGAAGGCTACATGTTCTGCACCACTGTTGCATGACAAGGACATGTCACTTTACAGTAGCGGTAGAGTCCCCAGAGCTAAACACATGGTGACCCCAGATGGCCTCTCACCTAAGTTAAAATCGATGGATTCTACTCAATAGCAAAATTAATTAGACCAAGTATGAAAACTATTCATGGTTCCTGTCTTTAGGTATATGGTGCTCAGACGATTTTCAGTGACACTTGGGACAGTGTCACTCTGGTACAGCGACACTTGACCTCCATCAAACAAAAGATGATTCATCTCAATAACATGTCATAGTATCAACATATGCAAAGATAAGTGAGTACCCAAGTTTCTTATCTTGAGATATCACAAAGTTTTCAGTGTTTTTTAACTCTGGTGGCCTCAGAAGACCTTCGACCTCCACTGAAAATAATAGGTTACTCCTACTTGATATTTATGCATCTACATACTAAGCACACAATGTTTCCATGCTCCCTACCTTGAGATATCGTGTTAACACAGTTTACAGGGTATGACCTTTGGTGACCTCAGATGACCTTTGGCTCCCATTAAAAACAACAGGGTTCTTCTACTTCATATGGGGAATGAGATCTTTAAAATTTACCTCTCTCAAGATATCGTGTTAACGAGCTAATCGTCACACACACCACTCATATAAACATATTTACATATTTAAACACACACATACACACACAGGCAATTATGACCACACAGGTTTCTCTTTTCATCAAAACCAATTAAAGGACTAAATATCATGAATGCTGAGATTCTGAAGACATTAAGCCTAATTTTAATGGTAGAGAGTCCATGAAACCCATGAGTTATAATCCATGTACATCTAGCAAGAGGGAAAAACAAAAGAAATTGAAAGACATCCCTCCCCCTCTATAATCCTATGATCTCAGCACACAGGGTTAGAGACCTTCATATGAAAATACAAAGCAAGTTTAAGCTACTATAACTTCAACTGCATTAAAATACTCATTCAAACATAAAACGAGAATGGATTTCATTTCCCTATTACTACATACCCTGCCTTCTCTGATCAATTCTTCTGGATCGGTAATCAACTCTGGTACGTGCCTCCTCTCCTCTGTCAAGCTGTCTAGATAATCGATTAGGATCCTCAGCTCCGACATCTCCTTGTGACAGAGATGGATGTACTTTGTTTCCGCGGCGACTGCCTTCGACTTAGAGTCCCCGTCTTCCTGCGCGGCGGCCTGACCGTTCGGAGAGACGCAGTTGTCGTTCAGGTCCTGCTTCTCCCCGTCGTCTGAGTCGTGGCCTCCGTTCTGCATCCTGCTGTTGTCATGTGACCTGTCACCTGATTCTTCAGTAGAAACGTCTTTAAACTGTATCTCAGAGTCATCCGAATCAGATGTCTCGTGCTTGGCGATCTCCTCCGGTGCTTCGATGTCGGTCTCTTCTCCACTGTCGTAGTCCTCCATCTTGCTTGCCTCTATTTGCTCTCCTGTTGATTTGTTTTGCAATCTGCTCTCCTTCGCCATTCGTTCCTCCTTGCTACTTTCGCTTTTCTTGTCTTCCATTTCTTCATCTTCCTCCTCTTTGATCTGGACATTATCTTCAACGGTTTCATTTGCATTGTTTTCATCTGTCTCTGTATCCACGCTATCCAATCTTCCCTGTTGGCTTGTGGAAGGTTGTTCAATTTCTTTCAAGTATGTCTTGCCTGTCAATATGTGCACATACCTCTCAAGTGTGTACCAATGTATCTCTGTGAAGAAAGGGTACCTAAACTTGGTGGGAACCTGCAAACGTAGGAGGAAATTGAGAGCAAATGTTAGAAATAAAGAAGCCACTATATTGTCTAAATCTGATGGAAAAATAGAGTATGTCCCTTTAGGACTGTGACAACATCCACACTCACTAAGATGTGTTAGTTACCGATGCTATGATTGACTTTGACCAAATATGCAAATTAATGCAAATTGTACGAAATTACTTGCATGATTTCTTAGGACTGTGCGAGGGAAATCAAACACTGAAAGAATGTGATGCCAACCGTGTAATGTGACAGAATGATAATTGGTAAAGCACGTTGCTTTTCGTTAAGTTTGAGATGCAGCTGCTCTAACTGAAATGTACTCATATACATGTGTTGCAAATGGCACATGTACAATGCATACGCTGATTGGGGAAAAATCAAGATCATGCCACAGGGAAAACTGTGCTATTAACTTTTATTGTGCCACTCCAAAATGCTTTAATGTGGTAAAAAAAAAGCAACCTTAGATTGGGGAGGGGGGATGACTTCATCTGCAAATACCCCTACAGTGGAATGATCCATCAATTGTTTTTAATCCATCAATCTATTACTTTATGACTTCTCCGACACGATTACCCTTGACAAATTTGGAGAGTTTAGAAAACTGTGGAAAACTGCCAAGGTTTTTTATCCTATACTTCACAACACAAATAAGTTACACTTCTTTTTTGGAATTATGCAATGTTTCTGTGTTCATCCACTCAGCATAATGGACAATACAACAGAAGAAAATTTACAAACAACAACAGTTTAGTTTTGATGAAATGAATTTGATAATCAAACATTACCAAAGAAAAGAAGAAGAAAAAAAAAAACCTCCTTTAAAATGTTCTGCAATCTATTCATAGCCAAGTAATGCACCATATACCTTGAACAATGGGTCACATATTTTTTTCTGCTTCACTAATGTGTTTCATACAAGTTCTTCTGCTAGAAAAGGTTGTTCACTTACATGTGTTTTATCTTCTATTTGGGATACCCTTAACTGCTTTGTCACACTGAATGTGTGCACAAAGTTCCCGCCAAACACCAATGAATCAGCAGGAGTGTAAACAGCATGAATCCACCCTGGAAACAACAGAAAAAAAAAAAAATATATATATATATATATATATATATATATATATATATATATATATATATATATATATATAAATACATAATACAAATTCCTGTGACTGCTTTAGTTTTCAAAATAAAATAACCAAAAATTATGTTAGTATGCATTATTCATTGCTGGGCAATATGCTCAGCAACTAACAAGTGTTTACAATTCAAGTTGAGCTAGGAAAAGTTAAAAAAAGAAAGAATAATATGTACTTATGGTGAACATGAAGGGACATGCTGGATGTTGAGTACCCAACTTACACTAATTCGACAACTCCGAAAAGTTTGTCAAATTGTTGAGAGACCATGTTAAAAATAACTTGTTATCTCAACGAAATTTTGCAGATACTGACTTATGCTAACTCGACATCTCAGAAAAAAATTTGCAAATTGACGAGTTACCATCTCACAAATAACTTGTTATCTTGACACAATTTTGCAAAATTGTAGAGATGCAAAGTTAAAAATAACTTGTTATCTCAACAACATTCTGCAAATTGTTGAGTTACCACCTAACTAATAACTTGTTATCTTGACACAATTTTGCAAAATTGTAGAGATGCAAAGTCAAAAATAACTTGTTATCTCGACAACATTCTGCAAATTGTTGAGTTACCGCCTTACAAATAACTTGTTACCTCCACAAACTTTTGCAAATTGCTAAGATACCAAGTTACAATAACTTGTTATCTTGACAACATTTTGCAAACTGTCGAGTTACCACCTTACGCCAAGTCAATATTTAATAATAATATAAATAATAATACTCATGATACTAATGACAATGACAGTAAGAATAACAACAAGAATAATGATGATGATAATGATAATAATAACTACTAATAAAAAGAAATTGCAAATCCTTACCGCTAGGAATGAGGAAGGAGTCTCCTGATTCCAAGTACACTTTCCCACAATCAGAGACTTTATCACCCAGGAAGATGTCCCCCTGCTTGCTGGAGAGAACCCAATTTTCATAAATCTGGAGGTTGTGTTCTGATGGTGGGATGAGCCAAAATACCTGTCGAGCAGAACGCAGAAGTATGTCTCATTGAATTTCTGATTGACAAGATGTCTTTTACTGGCATCACAGATTCTGCTATAAAATGAAGAGAATGTGACGAATTACACTGGGAAAATACTTGCTAGAAACTTTGCTTGAAGAGACACAGGAGTGAACATCTAAGGTTTTTAGCTAACACAAATCAATTCATTAATTAATAGCAAAACTGAAAAATGAAAGTAAGCTTTTTTCTTTTTCAAAACATTGTGATCACCATAGTGAATAACATTTCTCAATGTATCCAAATAGCATACTTCAAACTGGGGGCCATGTTTCTTCCTACGTGACACAATGTAGTCACTACAGTGACATGTGACTATAATTTACTGAAGAATTTTTATCACTTTCCACAAATGTTTGCAATTTGCATTAGGTGTACACGTGTTCAGCATGTTAGACAACACAAACTGGTCTACTGTGATAAACACCAGAACATGCCAAAAAAAGGTGAAAACTAATTTTCAAGGATAGTGACTGGCGGTGTTATGGCTACAGACAAAATTTTACCAATGTAATTGATGAAGTGGCAGACGGCATGAACCCACAAAATGTTAAGATCCTTATAGCTTGAATCTGCAAGTCAGTGAACGAAGAAGATGTTTTTGGTGGCAGACTAGGCAGGTTCAAAGGAAGGAATCAGATGTGTCTAGTTTTAAATCGGACCTTCCTGATAGAAATGAAGATCCCTCACCTTTTTACCATGAAGAATGTGATACCAGACAGATGTTCCTCCAAAGTCGACATGAAAGTCAGTGTAACAGCCAGCGACACTCATCAAACAGTATCTATGGATGTAAAGGTGCATTCGCAAAAGATAAATCAGAATATACTTCAATGAGATAAAAAATGCATTTACAACTAAATCAATGTAACTATCTCAAAACAGTGCCACTGTCAATTGACAGGAACAATACTTTCCAACTCTACACACTTTGCTTTGCACTCCGTATGTACTGTACATCTTCACTAAAATGCAAATTTTGCATGTGATCTGCATATTAAGCCCAGTGATGATATGAGTGATTTTTTTCCTTGTTTCCAACATAGTCACGTAAATCTTTCTCGGTTACATTTTCTGTAAAGCACTGAGCATACATATCAGTTCTGAACAAACTATATATCGTTCCTTAATGATGAATTAGACCAATGAATGTGGGCATCCTTCCCCAACAGATTTACCACAAACTTGATTGAAACGTTCCTATCCCTCTCTGTACGCAGCATCTCTGCTTCATATTCATTATTAAGGATGGACACACATTTTGCTCCTTCTGTGAGCTACAGTATTACATTGTCCATCTGTGACTAGTCCATATCAAGTAAGGAGGTCTACTTATAGAGTAGGACTGACACTCTGTGGTCTACATACATGCCAGAATAATGTGAGACCCTCATGCATAACGACAGGAACTGCTTTCCATTGTTTAAGAAACATTAAACAAATTACCCTTAGTACTGGGTCCAGATGCGACTTATAGGTTTGCTTTGCTGGTCCAAAAGTTGGGCACTAAAACTACCAAAGAAGGCTTAGAACTCAGTATGTCTGATGTGCCTCGGATTCCCTATGAACAGCAACAACTACTTCTCACAATATATGTTTCATAAACAACACAATGTTCAGGAAATGTCTTTCAACGAGGAACAAGCAGTGCTGGATGAGGATTACACGGAGATCCTGTTGCAACCATCACAGAAGGAACATTTCAATAACAAGAGAAAAGAAAATTACATACAGCATGCTAATTTTAGAACAATGAAGCAGAACTTTTCATTGACTATGAGGATTCTAGCTTTATCAATAGTGCCACACACAAAGACACTCACTTTTGTACTTTTGGGTATTTCATCTCTGCCAAGATGTTTGTACTGTCTCGCTGAGTCCATTTCAGATGCTGCGGCCATGATAGGTCAGCCCAGTCCAGCTTCTTCACCTGTGGGATTTCATGCAAATAATGTGCTAAATTGAATTGTGAATGTTTGATTCACATTGTAAAACTACCAGTTAACTGAATCTCAATGATGTGGGAGAGGGGGAGAGGTGGGGGTGGACTGTTTTGCAAGGAACAGAAATTGCTGCAAACCAGACATGAAAATACTCAAGAGCTGCACTTTAGCCATGTTTCCATTTCAGAAGCAGACCAGATTAACAAACATTACAACAACCTTCTTCAACAAGACTTGGCTAATTACATTGAGTTGATGCCAATTCCTTTTATGGTCAATAAAGCTTCTTACATTTTATACATGATGATTGGCAATGGCGATGGGCCGATAGGAAGAGCAGAATGCAGGATTATATCATTTGCATATAAGATCATCTTTCCAACATGTTTTTCAACTCGTAAACAAGTGTCATAATATTGCTTCCAACATTTTATGAGATCAGTGTCAGTTTGTAGGTTTCTTCTGAAGAGGAAAAAAACTGTTTTTTTTTTCCACTTTTTTTTCCCACGTGGGTGGAACCTTACAGGTTTCTTCCACTAAAAGTGGAAGAAACTGGAAGAAAATGATTGAATTTCTTCCAGTGTCTTCCACTTTTAGCGGAAAAAACTGGAAGAAATTCAATCATTTTAACAAAAACAACATTTAATTTGCATATAATATATTATCACCCTTGAAGTAACACCTACATGCACTGTGACTTTCCAAGCATCTCCCTGGGACACATGTTCAGCATACAGTATGCATACAGTATCATACTGTGTAGGCCTACACACATAGTTGACACTCATTGAATAAAATTACTAACCGCTACATGATGCTCAAGTAAAGTAAGAGAACAAAGTCACACCTTTATCAAAGTTTTGAATTGAAGAGGCCTAGTCGAGTACTTATCACTAAACACAAACCGTTGTAAACAACTGTTGATCCTAGGAGTCCTGTTGCAAGTAACAATAGAGACAGGTTGTTTGTAGTGTCAACTGAAGATTCAACATATATGTACTGCTAGTGTACCGACATTACGCAGTGAGTTTTTCTTGAGCATAATGAACTGCTCCTTCCCAGTCATCACACCTACATTAAGTTGATAATTCTAATGAAGTCTGTACTCTATGGGACCTTGGGTGGCAGAACCGATTTCATTTGGGAATATTTTGGAAAAGTTAAAGAAGAGAACTCCTGGAAAGCTATTTGTGAGTGCTGCGGACACAAGCAAAGAACAAAAGCATGTAAAATGCATAAACACTACAAGATGTGTGCTGGATCCAATTTGTAGAAAAAACATTGTAATTTTCCGTTTCTCCTGTACTTTTCCTATTTCATCTACCATTGAAGACAACAGTTTTAGTGTATTTCTCCAATGTTTACATTCATTTCATAACAAAATTTTAGTTTCTTCCAGTAGAAACTAAAAGAAATTGGTTTCTTCCAGTCTCTTCCATAGTTTCCAAGGAAACTAGTTTTTTCTGGGAAAAACCGGACAGTGCATGAGCTGTTCCTTTCTTAAATTTTGCTATGCCTATTATATCTGAAGGGCAAACCAAACTGTTAACTCTTTCAATCAACACCTCTTTTATCTGATTATTACATCAAGTGCGACTCATCCAAATGTCTGAGCTACTCTGTGGTTGCCATTACAAAGACTAAATCAGTGCACACCTAATATCCAAGAGCCCTTGTGACCTTGAATTCAATTCACTTCCCTGGAGAATGTCAAATGTGCTACTGAAGCAGGCACAGCGACCATAGGGTCACCATAAATCTTAGATACCACCCTCATTCTGGCTCAATCTCTGAGAGGTGCAGAAGAGGATAAAAAAGACTTACTACTGACGGAGACTGAACCAGATCATCCAACCTTGTGTGGCTAAACTCCAAGCTGATGACATTGAGCAGTTTGTCCCTCTCTGAGCTCTCATAATATTTTGCAAACTGTGCCATGTTCATCTCCACGCCCTTCTGTGTGTTAACGTCCATGGCGTCCAGCATCCTACGACTACCGACGTACAGCTTCACGTCGTTGACGTTGAATTCTTTGGTGGGCATTCTTAGGGACAAAGAAAGGAAAGATGGAAAGACTAACAATTCTGTATTTTTTATTCATTCTCCGGTTTATGGTTGAGGTTGGTAGTAGAGATAAACATTAGCCTAACAAAAGCCGAGTTTTACAGCAATAAAAATCAGTGCGGTAAGAAATATAAAACAGACAAAATGTAGTCAAATCTATGCTAAAATTTAATAACTTGAAAGCTTGTGTAGGATGACAGTTTTGCAAAATAGAACAGCCAGTTCAGATAAACAGGGTTCCAGACAAATGGGGTTCAGATTAACAGGATTTTATTGTATAACATTCCTTGTAAATAAAAACTTACAGTAGTGCACCACCAGCATTTCTGTGTGGCCAGGTTACATGCACCTGTCTACAGGCTAGAGGAAACCACTTTCAGTTCTTACAAACTGGAATAAAAGGTGTTTTTAGTTGCTGCTAGAGTAGCTGCCAATAGTTCAATCTCTCTTCCCTTACTTGTTCGGCTTTTCTCACGGTTGCTGTGGGTAATCGCCTACAGTGGTGAGATCACCCACTGTTGTTTCTTCATTGACAAAATGTTTCACAGGAAAATCACTTGGCATATTTTGCACATGACTGGCGACTCTTGAATTGTGAAACTTTGAAATGGATGATATGCGAGACAAGTTGCAGTGGAATTCCAGTGCGTGGTTGCAAACAACACACCTGGCCCCGCATAAGACTGACAAATAAAATGAATAGCTAATGTCTACAACTCTGTAAGAAAATCGTGATTTGTGAGAAACTGCTTTTGTCTGAAGATAAGCTTGTGTAGTCTAGACAGTCCAACTTAGATTTTGGGTTTGAGCAGTTGGGACTCTTAAAGAGTTCCTGCGAATACTGGCAAGCATTCAGTTATGAAATCAGCACTAGTTGCTATAGTGTTTATTAAATTAGGTAATTGTTTCTTTTATGTGACAGTGGTTCTGTACCAGGGTAAGTTACCTCTAGTGTCTGGCACATCATAACAATAATAAACATTGAAATAGTAACAATACTACATTTAAAAAAAGATGATGCACAAGCAATTGCACAGATAAGTACTGCTTCTAAAGACACAAATCTGACTTTCCATTACCTCAAGCCAAGTCCTTCTGTATCTCTAAATACCATTGGACATTCAAACCCATTCTCCTGAACAAATTTGTAGGTGAAATCTGTAAATAGAGAAGAAAAACATGTACAGATGGATAACCTCCCCTGCTACAGGTGACTGTAAATGGTTTCTTTACATCAGCTTTACTTTAGCATACATGTTAACCTTGTTGCTACTCTTCCCCTATTCTGCCCTTTCCCCCTCCGTCTCATGTAGCTCACATGAGGTACCGTACTTCCATTAATTTGCTAATCAAACTTCGTCAACAGTAAACATAGAATTATAACTACCCTATAAACTAATAGAGAATAAATGATATTGAAAGCGGTCCATTTGAAGACCATTTGATGTTTTGAGCTTATTCAAAGGAATTTATCCTTAATTGTGATAGAATGTAGCATGTCAACATATCTCCCAATGAGGCAGAAAAGAATGTTTGTGAGAACCAACTGTATGTGCAGGCTTTAACATGTTTTCAACAAATTGTTTCTTGGCATTTCAACGATGGCCAGTTCTCATAAATTTAAAGGGGGATAGGTATCTAGCAATCCTTCATAAAACAGTTAATAGAACATATTGCAGGTCACTCCATCAATTTTTTTACATGATTCACATATTATTTCATCATTGCAGGTTTCTTCAAAATACCTTCTCCTTTCATTTCCTTGACCAAGTTGCCCACATTGAATTTTTCATCCCTCAGCTTGCTCTCAATGCTGTACGTTCTCTTTCCTTCAATTTCGTCATCTTGTGATTCTCCCTCGTCATAATGACGTCTTGCCTTCGACCTCTGCAAAGATATGAGGAAAGGAATTGGAAGTTATGGGTTACAGCTGGATACACTTCTGTTTCTATGTACATCCATGTTGCAGTGCTATGAACTAATTTGTTACTAAGTGAATGGTGACTGACTAAAATTACCCCACAATTCACAAAGTGGCCAAGTTGAGGGCACAAGTAAAACCCCACTGAGTGCCCCTCATGACATCCAGGTAATATGAAATATTGCATTATGGAAACCTTACATTTATAACAATACACCTTTTAGCCTAAGGCTTACGAATACACATGAAACACATACAGCAAATCAATAGAACATAAACCTTGTTTCTGTTAAACAACTGTAACATTGATGTACATAATTACAAACGTGTGAAATTATAGAAGAATAATAATGGCAAACATAGAAATCATGTGAAAAAGACAACTACCAAGATGAAACACAGACTTAGTAAAAATCCGCATTTAATTCACTTTAAAAGAAACACGAACAAGTGCAGTACCGTTGTAATTGTATCATGTATTCCCTCCTGGGAACCCACATACTGCAACACATTAGGCCCATTATAACAGTGTATCTGAAATGTTGGCACTCTGATAAACTCAGCGTTCTAACTTAACTTACAGATTCTCGCCTTAAGTTACTATAACGTAATTTTGATCACTGATATTGGTCACCATCTAAAATAGGTCGAGCACGTTACAGACTTCGGGGGACCTAGGTGACATCCTAACGAGTTGTTAAAATGTGCAGCTGATGTAAACAGTATTGACAACCTATCAGGTCATTTGGTCTGCGTCCTTGGGCCTAACGTTATGATGTGTCCTGTGTTACACCGGTTTTGGACAGCACTTTGGTTAGCTCACTAAATAATGTAACGTTTACAAGCATTACCATCATCATATTCATATATCTAACTCAAAGTTAACTCAGAAAAGGTTGGTAAGAATAAGCCATTGGCTCTGGAACATTGATCATCCACTTGACAAATGAATCCCAAGTGAAATGGATGATGCAAAGCATGTCTACAGCAAGACTGGACTTTACCGCTTTCACCTGGCTGCATGCAACAACGATTACCGCATCAGCAGCTATCTACAGGGAAAATCCCTATCTGGAATATGACAGGTGGTCAGAATTCAATTCGAATATAGCCTAGACAAATGGCCTAGACAAATGGCGGGAAAATTTAAAAGGCATACAGGCACGTTATACATGCAGATACTTTGACGTATAAACGTTGCCCAACAATAAAATTATATCAGTTTTGTCATATCATGTCATATCAGTTATCAGTTGAACTGAATTATAACCCCCACCCCGCTAATTCGATGATTCATAGATGGCTCTTTTTAATTATGCGACATCATTTTTGTTGTTGAATTGCTTATATTTTGCAGCATAACACCTTGCTTAAATGCGGATCAGATATTCAGTAACACCATGGAATATGCTTTCAAGAGGAACGACAATAGATTTTGACGATTCTTTTCAAAGTAAAGATGGGAAGAGTGATTATTCTTTTTAATTTACAAGACTGAGATGTTGCAGTAAAAAAAAAAGAAAGAAAACGAATTGGAAAAAAAATGACAGGGTATATGGGACTTTTCGTAGATGGCAATTGTTCAGCCGTGAAAATCCTTGGCACAGAACTCCCCCCCCCCCCCCGGGACGTACACACTCCCTTCGAAATACACATACACGAATTCATGATGTGGTAACATGAGGCGAAGAGAATTTCCTTCAGGGAGGTGCATGCTCCCTCTGAGAGAGAAGAACAATATCGGGCAAGTAATCAATGTATCAACGTAAATCAAATGTATTTCAAAGTAAGACTAGGGTAGACACGGTAATTATTACAATTTTCCCAGAGAAAAACGTACGAATTAAGGTAAACTCAATTCCACTTAAGTGAAATATAATTTTACTCTATGTGGGATGAAATTACACTCGAATAAAAGTAAAAGGACAAATATGACCACTCATCTTTTTTTTTTTAGTGGAATGGCAGTATACTTAAAGACAAAGGATCGTCTCATGAATCGTGTGAGCCCCTGAGAGTGTTTACTGTGCTAGTTCCACATACTGTGTGTACAAAACGTGCGTGTTCAAGTATACAGTTAGTGACAAATACGACTATTGTCGGTAAACAATAGTTTAACTAAAACGCGGAAGTGACGTAACGAATTCTTAGGCGTTCGTTTCATGAGAGATTCTCAGACGACACCTTGCCTTTAAGTGAAACAGAATTTAGCTGAAGCTATGACTTAACTCGTGCATTTCACTGAACTATACGCAGTATAACGTTGTATTGCCTTAAACTTGTACAATTGGGTTATATATGTGTATATATTAAAATGGCCTGTTGTAAGGCGGGGGTCTCTAACTCCCCGGTGCGACGTCTCTTCCCAAAGGATTCAAGGGGATACACAAAAACTGTGCGTAGTGTGCTGTCAAACAGTTGAAGCAGTACATAAGATATAAGCTAACCTAATACGTGAGTGTGATCATGTTTACTTGTTTGACGTTACTTTTATTTGTTTGTTAATGTTGTTTGTTGTAGCTTTTGGGTGTGGTTCGAGACTGACAGGAATTGAGACTTCGTATCTGAATCGCGTATATGCTTCGTACTATTGTCAAATATACGACTGTGAAATACATCTCCTACAGTTTACTGACACTAGATAAATATATACGCCAACATATGACAGTACGAGAGCTGAAACAGAACACGTCGAGACATCAGCATCACGCCAGGGAAACGTGCAATTCAATGCAGGTATTAAACAACGACCTCTACTTGAGAAGCAGTTCCTTGTAATGTCACTTCACATAAATTTCAAGTAATATAAAAATCCTTTCCTTCTTATTCTTCACAACCTGAGGGCGTGATAGTAACCAGTCCCAACCCCCCCCCCCCCCGCCCTTCACTTCTTCCCCTTCCACAAACCCACACAAAGGAGGAAGTCAATAAATAAATGAAGGAAGCAAACTAATCACTAACCCCATGTTCTTCATCAATGTCGGAAGGGATAGGACACGAATCAATCTTCCCTACGTACAACTTGGCAATGTGTTGATTACAATACATTTGCATGTTGTATAGCTGTACCACACGGTGTAATTCTATACATAGCACAACTCTCGTTAAAATTGTTTGCAATCACGCCACTGTATATACGATTGGTGTGGGGTAGCAATTTCGACCGTCACTGTTTCTGTCGAATAGTATAAAGGTTTTTGGAATATGTAAATTTTGCACGGCAATGATGCTGTTTAATCAAATAACTGATTTAGTATGACTTTTCTAAATTTTATTTATCAACCCACAGCTCCCCCCCCCCCCAAAAAAAAAAAAACGAAATGTACTGAATATTCTTCCTGGTTTGCTTTTCGGTGAATAAAATGCCGTAAAAAACGATCATCTGATAGGGTTATTATCGTACAGGGCTACGGTATTATAATGCAGGTCTTCAATAGGCAATCATATCAGCACACTTTACTACAAATAGTGGTTATACATGACGTTTAAAAGGATGAATTCTGTGATGAATTTAGCATCCTCGACGATGGTTGCCCAAATTTCAGTACAAATACTTTCATACAGTAAACCTTGTGTAAGTGCATTACAATGCGTTCAACGGACAGCATGAAGAACATACTGGAGTGTTGTTTCGTTCATACACACTTGCACTGTGCATCAGCAAATAACACTTCCTGGTCTGCTTTCCAATGAAGAATATCATGAAATGAAATCTCTCATAGCAAGTTTAGCTGACGGTACAGTTTGCCGTCTTGAATCATATATACTTTGTCGTCGTTTAGTGTAGTAAAATAACTGGTCTCCGGCCTAAATTTAAATGCAAATTAATATCAGCTGCACGCCGTGTGACTACCAAGTTTAGATCAAAGTTGGTATCTTTTTCACAAGGCCAGTTCAGATGGAAAAAAAAAACTCAGATAACTCTTGAATGAAATCCGATCTTATTTTGACCGAGCCAGGAATCGAACCCAGAACCTCCAGGTTGCTAAACGCCAATGTTTCAAATGCCACTACTTTTACATCCGTGGCGGCCACAGCAGCAATTACTGATATATTGAGGAGACTGAAAAGTTTTAGAAATGATTGCAGGTATTTTATTTTTATGTCATGCAGGTGGCATTTAAAGCAATATTTCCCATTACCAAAAACATTGTAATATAACGACGACTTTTGCTCTGAATATACCGGATTTGATCGAGTCATTGCCGTATAAACAAATTTCACACAGCTTATCCTAGCACTACCCTATTGTATGCCCTTTTCCGCTTTCACTATTGTCGCATTGGAATACATCCTTTGTCTTGAATATTTCAATACAAAATGCAGTCAGTGTTGTTAATGACTTACCAAATAAACTGATAAGAAACATTGACGTGGCTTATCAACAAATGCAAGAGTACTGTAGGCTAAACTTGAGGGCGGAAATTCAACACCACATGACCGTGGAAATATTGCGGGCTAACCTTGCAAATACACGACGTAAAATTCATATTATTTTCTTGACCTTCTGTAATGCATTCGTGATGGTTCAACAGAACGGACCTATGGTATATCTATACTGATTTCTTCAATGCTCAAGCAACTGGGCTTTCCGTGTCTGGGTATTGTCTAAAATGGAGAAAACAATATCGCCTAAAACCAGGACAGTAACTCTGTGAACGCCATGTCTCCCATTAGTCATCATTTAAATAAGAAACTAGAATAACGCAACATTATGTTGTTCTTTTACACTTCTAAAATACAGGTGAACATCATTCCTTATATGCATGGCGGCATCGTAAAATACTACCAATCATATCAAACACTAGCTAGACTTGATCAAGTCTCAATATAAATTACGTGACTTGATACCTATACTACCTATAGGGCCAACAACTAAGTCAGATATACACAATGCCAGCGTGACGAAGGGCCCTAATTCACCCCAGAACGGTAAAATGATTCACTCAGTCGAGTCTACGACAGAAATCCAAGTGGCTTAGTAATTCCTTTCCGCTTTATACTTTACACTTGAATGTCTAAATGCCCCCCCCCCCCTAAGATACTGTGCCCTTGGAAGAGAAAGTTGGTGTGAGACTGAAATTTCAATTCAAGTACTGATCTTTTCTGTATGTATCAAAACTGAATCATTAAGACTATACTTGAAAGTAATGAAAGCAGTTAGACAGGTTTAACAATATTAGCCTTTTTCAAGTTCTAGTGTAACAGTTTGAAATTGCAGTTTAACAGTATTCGCAGACGTTTTGCTCAAATGCCCTTCCATGTTTGTAATTGATTGTTCAGAAATCTGCAGCTAACTAATTATATCTAGAGTAAAAAAAATCTCTCATAGGTAATCCAAATCGACATGACAAATCACTTCTCTCTGAATGTGCTGACATATTCCACAGCATTAATTGTTGGATAAAGATCCCCTGGGATTGATAATACCCGTCTCAGTGACCTCAGAGGTCAATGGTCATTTATCAGGCTAAAACAATTCTCTCTGTATGCAAGGGATTGTTTCTAAGTGAAGCAAAATCAAAACCTTATTGTCTTATGGGAATTTTGCACTCATGACTATCAAAACAGCTCAGTCAATAGTAATAGATTTAAACAGAAGGATGATAAAGGTATGTACTGTTTTCTATTGTGCACTGCATTAAAAGTCACAGAACTGGAATTTATAGGATCAAAAGCACTGAATTTAACTAAACTGAATTTTATAAAACATTCCAAGTATTGCTAGTACTTTGCCTGCTGGTGACACCAAATACTTGTTTATCCACAAGAAGAGAAAAAAATACCAGCTTAACGCTAACATTTTGCACTTCGTAGTGACCCAAATAACCTTCAATTTACACCAAAATTAAACCCAACAAAGGTTTTTATGTACTGCACCTTAACACTACCAGTAAAGTACAGGGTTACTTCCCCTTTGAAAATATTGAGTTCACAAGCTGTTCACTGTGCGACCTCTGATATCCTAATATGACATTTGACCTAAAGAAGCCTCCACAATCTTATTTAGGTAGGAAAAAGTACACACCCTCCAAGTTTGAAGTCCATGCAAAATGTGGTTCCTGAGATACTGCAAAGATTGGCTGTCTACATTCTGCCTACTGGTGACCTAAGATGACCTTTTACCTGCACCAGAAACAATCACAGCCCAGATTTTTATATGCCCTCCCACAAAAAAAAAAACTTTGATCTGCCTTGCACCTTTCCTTCAAAAACTAGCACACAAGCTTTTCACATTATGGCCTGGACGGATTCTGTGTCCATGGTTTGAGCAGATAAACCAGTTTGGTGTTAATAATAAGAACATTTTTAAACCCATTTCTGTTCTTTACTCAGTAGTTCCAGTTCAATATCAACTATCCTGTAACAATTAACTCGCTCAGAACAATACGTTGATGTGTAGGTTTGTACCACCAACACCTTTAAGAGCAAATGGCATTAAACTCGAAACGACTGTTTAATTGAAATAAATGAACTTCCGGCCTCTATCTTCTATCTCAATGAGTAGTCGCATACAAATGAGCTGATGAGGCAGGAATCTCATTGTTTGACAACTACAGTAGATGGGAAATTTCCGGAAGTGTCCTGAATAGCCAGATGCAGATTCTTTTTCATGTTTTGACATGCAATCTAAATGTTACACGAGAGAGACTAGGCAGGATATACTTTGCTGACGACTGGCAACAATATATGGCAGTTCATGAAACTTCCCCGTCCCACCGTAGCTGTGGCAGACGACAAATATTATGTTGCGTTTATTTTCTGAACCCGTATAAAGGCCTGTTCCCACCAAAGCCGCTGCGGGTTTTCTATGTGCGATTCCCGCAGCGGCAAGAGGTTGACCTTCCGTACAGGGTACCATGCAGCTTCCCCAGTTCTGGGGCAAGAAGAGTGTAGCCGCCTGTAAAAATGGCTAAATATGATGATGTGAAAGATGTATCGGTCCCTTCTGCATATGCAAGGGCCAAAACATCGATTTTAAAAAATGTGTCTGCACATAGCCACATCTATACATTGTGCAAAACGCAAGAGAAAGCGGTTTTGGTGTGAACGGGTCTTAAACCTAGAATTGTCAGGAACGATACAAAGGACAGATGCATGCAGATTACCGTGTTACTTTGGTGGTAAAAACCTCACTTCAAAGCGTTGTATCGCCATCTAAGTAACAATTCCCCGGGCTGATAAACAGGCTAGAAATGCTTTGAAACATTACTCATACAACATACAAACCCCTATACATATATATGTATGCGTAGTAGGTTTCCACATATACGGTATACCAGCTTGTTGAACAGAATAAGAAAGTGCGCGAGCATACTTGAACTTGCATATGATGCAGGTTATAGGTCATATTATGATGCGATAAACATTAATTCAATGATAACAAAAAAAAAGATATTGATCATGACACAACCTGTCGAATTAAAAAGATTTAGAACCAACCCACAGCTTTCAGAGCGTCATATAGGATGGTCACTCTATTTTGAAGTGTCTTAAAATAAAATCAACAATCAGTGGGACGTCATCATGACAGCTAAATTACCTTATTGGGGGAAGGTCAGACTCAAACGCAGCTCAGTGATTTCGTATAACCCAGATGGCAGATATGTATTGTAGTTTTGGAAATGAAACGTGAGAAATAAGACTTTCTGACATAATATTATCTATCTACGTTTTTAGCCAACAATGAAATTATGCATGGATTTTAAACTTTCTTGGTGTACCCGCATATATTGTAAATGGAACTTGACCAAGCTTCCCTGTTGTGATGTTCTGGTCACAAGGCCACTTACATACGTTGACGCCTCTTGACCTCGGGGTTAAAATGACTCCCACAAGAAATAATAGTTTTTGACAAAATAGGCAGATAGGCCTATAAAATCTTTCAAAGCTTCCCTTCTTCAGACATCGTGTCCATAAATCTTTCACAAATTGATACAAACTTTGACCTCTTTGAAACCTTGAAACAGTACACATACATACCATTCAATCTTATCAATAGTATTGCCTATTTTCAATGTAATTGACAAAATAGAAATTTCTCTTCAATAGGACTTTCGTTCACATTGCAGAATTGTTCTGCTTTACAAAGGGTTTCTATTGCTTTTTAATACTTCAGTATTGAGTGCCACATCGAGGTCTAACACTTAATATGCAGTGAATTTCTGCAAATGCCGTGACCTCACAATTCTCCTCCCCCCCCCCCCGACAATTCCCCCCGACGATTCCCAACCAGGTCAATTCGCCCCCCCCCCCCAGCCAACTCCCCCCTCCGACAATTTCGTCATGAAAAGGGATAGGGTTAAGTTTAGAGAGGATCGGAATTGTCTGAGGGGAAGTTGTCCTATAGTTGGGAATTGTCCAGGTAGGGACTGTCCAAGGGCAAGTTGTCCACTTGGGACTTGCCCGTGAGGAATTTGTCCAGGAACCACACATACAGATGAAAAGCGCAGTGCTGCTACTGAATGTTCGTGTTTACCCATTCGACGATGAATGATGAATGAATACAGTAATGATTGCCCGACGGTGATGGGTTGAATGTCAGCTAGAACATCAGTTGTGTCACTGAATACTTAATACTAGAGAAAGCAGAATTCTGTAAACTCTGGTTTTTGCAAATCCGTGTTAAAATTTCGGAGTTTGTTTCGAAATTGTTTTTCTATTTTTGAGATTCAAACAGGAAGGGTTCGAATAATGATTGGCCTAATTAACGACAGCTACTGGCCCAAATCTACGATTTACCACATCAAGTTATTTTGGAATTTAGGGCTATGCTCCTGTAATTAGAGAAGTGAAATGTTGGTTTAATATTTATGAAACATGTTAAAACTAACAGGAAGGTCTATAGTGTAGCTGAATCCCTCCTGGGACTAAAACCCTGTTTACAGGCTAAGTAAAGAGCGGAACAGTGTATCCCAATGTTTCTCTTTACAATGTTGATATGCTACGATTTCTTCGAGTAACGTTAGTGTAAATGTTAGAGAAAACAATTTATATCCGATCCCGGAACTGAGAAAAAAATGCAAAATCACTCTATTTACAAATGTTATAATAGTTCAAAACAACCGTCTGATGTTCTTTTGTCAACAGCGACGGGCATTCATTACAGGGCAATCACATCATGCACGGGCACCCATTGTCGAAGGGGCAACCACGGGCAATGAAGGTACCCGAAAACGGCACAATGAATAGTCGGGAAATGAATACACTGCCAGGCTAAGACACGACTTTAAAACTTATGTTTGCGTATATATACCCTTTCCTTAAATCATGTGAAATCTCTTTGCTTTCTTTCTGACGTTATCTCCAGAAGAATATATTGTTCTAAAAATAAGTTGCATTTTGATGAAAAAGTACACAACATTTCTGTGGCAAGGTCCCTTCCCCCCCCCCCAAAAAAAAAAACAGAAAGCTTAAATAATAAATGCGAACAAAGTATTGCTATGGCATACATGTGCTACAATTACATGCCACCGCGCAGGGATGACCCGCCACACCTCGATTGTACTAGGCAATCAATTCAAACAACTTTCAAAACAAAGAGACACTAAACGGGGTTTTCAGCGTGCGATGTCATATCTCTGTTATTTTTAATGATATAATTAAAGGATTGTATTATCATGAGACAATGCATTCCAACTTTACATCACAAGGCGATGCTACAGGAAGTTGCATGAAAATGTACCACGTGGATTTGAACATTTAGAGGGGTTTTTTTTTGCAAAACGGAGGGATTACATAAACTTTTGACAATACAAAACTGAATCCTTACAAAGAAAAAGTTCTCCATCACAATCTTTCACCCACTGCTTTCAACAGATAATAATCACGAAGCACTGTGGAGTCTTGCAAGTATTAAACAATTGTGACACGCCAGCAAAGAATGATCTCCTGAAGTGAATAGAGCTTCTTTCAATTTATGCAGAGTCAACCTGCTGATATGAATATATAGGGCCTGTGGCGACAAAACACAACTCTACTTGCACAAAATAAAACTCACTCGGATATAAGACAGCTTAAATGGCAAATAATGTCACGTGCATTTATTTCCAAACAGAATATTATTGTCTACACGTGAAAGGGGCTTTATCTAAATATGTGCATATTCCTACTGTGTCTTATTAATACTAAATTGCACATCGATGCAGAAACTAATACCGGCTGCATAAAAGAAATGCTTTTCTGTGAGTACAATTTTATCTTTTTTTATTTCTTTTATCGAGTAACTTTGTTAAGTACAGTATAAGTAGAAATGACATTGCACGTTTACTTTTTCTTTCAGTGTTGCTACAATGTCCGACAAAATCATTTACCTTCCGATGTTTTTGTTTTCTTTACAGTTTACACAGCTGAAGAATAATGCGTATGTAACAAAGTGGTGAAGAACTCCTCTATGTTTTAAGACACTGCATTTTTTTTCCTCGATGGGCAAACGACACCTACATCTACGGTTAGGCTAAGTTATCAACAAGTTGAAAATGGCTATCCATAGTCCCAGTATTTTGAGGTGTTAGTCTCGCATGGTACGGTACGGTATGTTTTACTTGCCATGGAAGTCATAAGTAAGAATTAAGTGACCCACATAGCGGAAGCTCATGGATTTTAGGGTATATAAGAGCATAAACTTGGCCAAAAAAGACAATATTTTCTTCGCATTTAACACCTTAATTTGATATTCTTACGAGTAGTTTTATAGAGACAAGGATTTTGTGAACTGATCATAAATTATCCGGGACTCCCTCCTTTAACTGGGCAGATTAAGGTCACTCAGTAAATTTACCAGTAGGTACGGTGCTAATGTTTTTTGTTTTTTTTTTAAATAGAAAGTAGTTTTATCTTTTTCAGAAAAATGGGGGTGGGCGAGTCTTAGGTGGCGCCCACCATCCCTTACACCATCCCTTACACGCTAGCTTAAATCGTGGGAAGACTAAGAGGGAATGTACCAGAAAATGAGGTAGTCTACACTCTTTGTCGAGGGAGATCACCTTTCCAGGCACCGGTGAACAGGCGCCCTTTCATTCTTGCCAAGGCACCTCTCATGTCTCGCCGCCACTGACGATGCTTCAGGACATAAGTTTGGCCAGAAGTATACATCCTTACCGAAATAAATGGAAGAGTGGAGGGGGTCATGTCCCTTTGGATTGTCATAAATTTTGTGACCCTATTCTATGCCATCACTGCGGCAAGCATTTACGTTAAAATCTCATAAACATATTACAATAGCTCCATCCGTATATCGTGTTGCCATAAGCCTATTGTCACCCAATGCGTCTGATGTGTATGGCTTCATGCAGTAACATTGCTTGGCGGAAAGAAGTATGACAAAGATTCAACTTCCCTATGCTATTATTTAGGCCAATCATTTTTTGGATTGTTTTCCAAGATTCTACGGGCCGTCGTGGCAAAACATTTATGTGTTACCATGTCTTCACTGAAAGGGTGTGTGTAGGTGTGTGTGTGTGTGGGGGGGGGGGGGGGCATTATAGGCTACTCGAATCAAGGTGTGACTTGCTTTTGCCCTTGAAATGTAATAATTATGTGTGATAAAGCGAAAAGTGCAGCCTGGTTTGTGGGAAACCGATAATAAAACATGGTAGGAATTAAGCTTTTATTCAAGTTAATTTGTTTTTTTTTTTTTTTTGGTTTGTTTGACACTAACATTTATTCCAGAAAAAATGGGTCGTGCATGCCGACTACAATGAATGCGGGAATCAGTAAAAGCTACAACTGGTAGATATAGGCAGTTCATAATACTGTAGACCCTATATATCAAATGATAAGAGGGTCACGACACATTATATAACTAAGGCCTAATCCTAGACTTATATTATATTCGATTATCTTTTGTCCAGTCACATGAGACAAATTATTCACAAAGTTCTCCAACTTAGCCTACTGCTCGCACAAAGGCCATCACGAACATAAGGTCTACCAAAAATTTACTTGAACCAGTGTGAGGTCTACAATACGGGCATCAGTAAAAATAATAAGTGGTAAATACAGACGGTGGGTCTACGCAATTTTTAATAAACCGTATGGCTTCATATAATAACAAATCCAGACCATACGTCTAAACCTACAAACATTGGATATTTAATTACAATGATCCTGCGGGGAATCAGGACGTTGTAGTCAGAATTTTATAACTCCTGACATTATGCATAATTATTCAAGCAACTGCTGATAGTTATCTACTTGTGCTAACTTGCTAATACATCAAACAGGTAGAAGAAGCGTTATGATGATTCAAACTGAATAAATACACGTACACTGGTCATTTAAAGTCAAACCTCCTTTAAAACACGAAACACAAAACAGGTTGCATAACATGCCATATACAGATCATTTTCGAGCTGGAGAAACAAAATATGATCTACAATTGTTTCTAAAAAAATCCAGTGAAGGCGACCAAGAGTAATAGTAAAACAGTATAATAATCTGCGAGTAAACTGAGAACTTAGGTCAACAACGTACGTCATTTTTGACCCCGTGCAAAGTTATATCTAAACAACTCCGGGGATGTAGACCATATAGGCCTACGCACGCCGCGCTCTAACATATATAACAATGATAAAAGCAAAACCAAAACAAAGAAAAGAAATATTTCAAACGTTTAATACAGCCATGGAACAACACTAAAATTCAAAATAAGGTGTAATCGAAAAGATCTTACTGCTCATCACACAATAAAAATTATCGGAGGTAACTTGTGACAGGCTATTTTTTGTTCACACGGTGCATATTCCAAATAGCTGTGTGTAACTACGTCTCATCAACATCATACATTTGGTGCATGTATTTGCTCACGTAGACACAAACTTGCAAATCGGTTAACGAAAGAAATTCTTTGATAGACAGTTTTATAAGAACCAGTTACACTCCCAATAATTCTTACATGTCAACCTTGGATTTGAAAAAGTCAAATGTACTGCAAACCTAAATACCACAAATTTCTGAGAAAATAAAAAGGCGGAAAGTTCAAAACAGTGCATGAGATGGGGGCAGCGACTCGTTGAGCACAACATTTTTTTCTCTATATCACGTCAATAACGAAAGAAAATAACACAAAAATATACAAGATTGTAACAACTTTTTATTTCGTAACTTCTCAAGGCACCTGGAAGAAAAATCTTCCTCAAAATAAAAAAATTGTTTAAATTTTCTACTCGAAAGGCGTCTGCAGTTTGCAATGTAGCCTTGTACTAGCGAACACGTATGTTGCATTGTTCTACTAGTACTGTTGAGTGAAACGTCTGGAACAAATTTGCTGAAAATTCATGGAAAACAATGATAGTTGTCAAAGTCACAAACCATGGATCTTCTTGTATCATTTTGCGTTGTCATCCTTCCTCCACACCCTCTGAATCCGTCGGGAAAAGGGAATATCAAGTGTATTGAAAGTGTCTATCTTGTCAGCGGAATTTAGTATATCGTTAGTAAACACAGCTTCCACATAAGGCGGCAAGGGTCAATTGTAGCATCAAGAGTACGTACGTATGGCGTAACGTAGGCTACTTAATATTCATACAAAAAGGGAAGAAACTACTTTACTTTTAAGTAGGTGAGTTATTGATAATATTTACTGAGCTATTTTATCACATAATTACACATTTAAACATTTAAAAAAACTATTGCATACTAAAATATTGATTTTTGTTATTAAAATGTCCTCAGAGTCAAGATTAATTTATATTTGTACCTTTGCGAAGTACTAATTTTCTTACCAGGCAATCAGTCAAAGGTCATTTGAAACCACATCCAAACAACAGCTTTTCGCTGAACAGATGATATTGAGAGAGGACTATTAAGTTTGTATACACTGTGTTGGTGTATTCACAATTACGCACTGCGCACACCCATAATCCAAGGGCCTAGCTAGCTTTGCACAATTGCATTATTTCGTAACCTTTGTTATTGTCAATCCTGACATGCAGTGGCAAGCCAGACGCTGAGATACTGTTATTGTTAAGACTGAACACGCAATTCCTCGAATTATGTAAGTAACGGTAATGTAGTCGTGTTCAATTCTTAATTAATTTCAACTTCCTTGTTACACGTTAGCGAACGAAACAGTTATGTAACGACGTTACTAAGTTAGTTACTAAGTAAGTAGAGACTAAGTAAGTTCTATCATAATGATGTTGTTAGTAAGTCATACTGTGCAATGTGCAGTGTTTTTAGTGACATTTTTACTTAGGTAGCCGTTGATGTATTTGTTAATGATAATCATGTCGAGCCTACAGGGAACAACGCCATGTCTTACTTACACTAGGCTGCCAGTGTCAGTGTCACTCTTGATGAATTTTCTTTTAGCCCTACACTACAGTCTGGTGAATGTGACAAAATGTGACCTTCTGCTACTGTCTAGGCCTAATCGGGGTTGGATAGCATGATTCAGCTGCCTCACATTCACAAGCGCACAGTCACACTTTCACCAAACTCCAGTGTCCAAAGATTTACTGTAGAAATGCATTCATTTTTTTCTTTTGGTATAACTTACTTTAGGCTTGTAGCCTATACAGCCACCTTCAAACTTGAGAGGGGGCTATAGGCTTAAAGCGGATACACAGGGCTTAATCCCATTTGCAAACACAAGAAAGTATATAATATATATTATATATGTAAGTCTGATATGCACCAGAGGGACAAAAAGTTTCTGACCCCCACGTGCAAATGAAAGCCCTCAAAAAACATCAAATTTTCAGAGATAAGAGGGTGTACGAAATTATTCTCATACCACAGTCGGTGCTAGGCCTATATCCTTCTTTATTTGGCCGCTAGGGCTCAAGAAGCAAGTCAAATCTCTTAATTTTTCTCCTATTGACTTTGCACGTAAACAACATTTCAAAAGTCCGATATTCACCAGAGGGACAAAACGTTTCCAACCCCACAGGTGAACGAAAACCCCCATCCCAATTTTGGATGTGTCTGAACCATTTGGAATCCGTGCTTAATTTCAACTCTCTCATGTTGAAAAATGTTATTGTATCGGGTGAAAATGTGACAGTTCGATCAGAAAAAAACTGTTGATATTGCTTCAAAATCAAAATTTTCTATGAAATGTTGAAAAATGTCATGTGTCTGAGTAAACTGTTTCATATACATTTTCTTCAATTTTTGGTAAAGATTGAACGTGGATGGATACACACATGAATGGATTTATTTACCAGTTATTTTCGGGCGTTACTGATTAGGAAACCACATGTATGATCTCTACCATACTGTGATGGAAAGTTTGAAACTAGCATGGTATGTACAATATGAACCAGGAAGTAAAAGCGGTGTTCCAAAATGATATTTTGAAAACGTTTAAAATGGTCTTGGTTCTTCAGCATGTTCATGGCGCATGTTGCTCACATTGTATGCCGCATTAAATTCCAAAGTGATTCATGCATCTTTGTGTCTGGTAGGTCGCTGGCACTCACAAGGTCACATTATTTGGTAAATTGCTTACTCTACTGCGGCCTTGGAAACGTGCTTGTTGGTAGAAAATGAAGTTGCACTTTTCTGTAATTCCTGCCAAAAAGGAACCTCATTGATGAAAGGTGCGAAGAAATGAGCTAAGTTAGGCTTTTACCCACAGTTTTGAGCCTATCTGCCTATACATTCAGATTCTGCCCTGTGCTCTGCTTCCAAGCCAACCCGCACACCTATAAATTCTGATTCTACCCTGTGCTCTGCTTCCAAGCCAACCCACACACCTATACGTTCTGATTCTGCCCTGTGCTCTGCTTCCAAGCCAACCTGCACACCTATACGTTCTGATTCTGCCCTGTGCTCTGCTTCCAAGCCAACCCGCACACCTGTCATGTTAACGTTGCAAAGTTCCGTTGCAAGTTAATACTGTGCAGGCTCCTTGCCTGTATATGGAAGTATGCACAAGACTGATTAGCGCAGCAGTCTGTGTTTTGAATGATCGCTAAAGGAAAAAACATAGGGGGAAAACATTTTCAGAAGCTGTAAGAGGGGTATTTCTATTCTTTCGTCCTTTTCCAGAATTTTCAGGGGAAAAGAAATAGTTCCATTGCTTTTTTCTCTTTTTTACAATCTTATATTTTTCACTGCCGCGCTAATTTCCCGCGAGATTCAAAATTTCCTGGGGCCGAGCCTCCCAGCTTCCCGACTTTCTCCAGCCTGGAGTTTTGGTTCCTTGTGTTAACAAGTGAATCTATATGCAGTCAGGTTGGGGTATGTACAGTATATGTGATGGATAAGAATGTGAGGTATGTTGCACGAAAACTCGAAAACCAATTTTTTAATTTTTCTCAAACTTGGTTTGTATGTGTATGACATTAAGTTCATGCGCCCTATTGTTTTTGGTGCAGGTCAAAGGTCATTTGGGATCACCAGAAGCAAAAAAGTGAATTTCTTTTGGTTGCTATTATTGGACTTCCATTGTTCAAATGATGACAGAATTTAAGGGTAAGATAGATTGGTATGAGGAGAAAATATAGCAACATTATCTCATTAATATGAAAGTGTCAAAACGTCAGAAAATGATGTTTTATTTATTTATCTCTCCAACAAAACATTTTAAGAGGATGGTGTAATGGGAAATTTTGTTCATCTACAGTATGTGAAGTGCATATGATGAGCCCACTGGACCTCATTTGACCTTTGCGACCTTCTTGTGATGCATAGATAGTTTTTGTTAAGTCAAACCAAAAATCCAATTAAACTATACTCCAATGATGCTCCTAAGTCAAGTTATTAACATTTTACTGAAAACAAGTTATGATAGACATGAAAGTAAGTGCAGCAGCACAGGTTGTGCTGAATAAAGACACATGCAAATTGTTGTTTCAGTGCTCCTCCACAGAAGGTACACACACACACAGAACTACCGTGCAGTACTTTTAGTAAATGGGAATGGAGTAATTCTTCCATCCATATCATCAAACTCTGGTTGATGTGGATTGATCGTTGCAAAAAAAAAAAACACCAAAACAAATAACTCAATGGAATGAGCAAACTTTGATATATGATAGGTAGGCTGCTAAATGACCTTTATTTTAACCACTGCCCTGCAATTTCAGATGACCTTATCTGAGGCTGGTTTTAAAGTTAAAGCATCTGCATACAAGGAACCGTAGAACCCTTGGGTTCTTGTTTTAAATTGTTCAAAGAGAAATTGCAAATATTTGTAGAATGTATGCTCTCTTTCATTCAGTGTCCTGATACGTTAGGCCTGCATATGTGCAAACTAGATTTGCAGATCAACATTGGAATGTACAAAACAAATTAATGTATATGTTACCATGTCAAAAAAGAGAGGTCCAGAGTTATATTAAGTTGTTTTTTTGAAAAGCTGATGATACTTCATAGTCTGGTATGATACTACATAACAAGTTATATTGGCCTACATAACGTTTCACAAACCTAGTCTGCTATGTGAATCTAGGCCTAAGTGCTTATACAGAAACAGGCTGCTGTCAGGATACTTAGCTTTGTTAATGCAGAGAAATCGCAACAACTTAAATCAAAAGTTTCTTTTTACAGAAAACAAATATAATATTTGTTCAACAAATATGTAACATGTAAACAGCATATAGAAAATACATATAACAAACATATAACAAATGTACATTAATAAACAAATATAACAATAATAAACAAAACATTTCTTTTACAGAAATAAATATATTTTTAAAACCAGTATTTCTGTAAAATGATAGATTATTCAAAATATAGAAGGTCAGTAGCCTTTTTTCATGAAATAAGTTTCTCACAGATAGAAATTCAGTTATTTGTTGTTCAACACTGATTTGTTCTCAGAAACTTTTCAAAATCCAAATGATGCATCTTCCTACTATTCATCACATGCATAACATTTTGAGGAGATGAAGTGTTGGCAGATGTTTATTGATGAGACTGAATGGTTTAACAATGACTAAAGCTATTTCTTTTGTATGTCATGATTGTGTATTCTAAACACTGTATTTCCCTTTGAAATGACTTACAATTTTTTTTTTTACACAAAAATTCTCTCTATTAGTGTTTGAAAGGTAATTGGTAAAATTTTGAAACAATTTGTTAACCAGTTGCAGGAACATAACGTAGCTAGGGGCTATGACTATCAGTTCTATGGAGTTAGAAGTTGAAGTTAGCATACAGAGTAGTCAGTTCTTTGCTGGTACCTTGCTAGTCAGTCATTGGATTCATTGTATTGTAGGAGTGGATTTCTTACCAATTTTGTTTCTTTTTGTGAAAACTGCCTATCTGACCCAGTTAATTCTAGACTTGCATCAAAACAATTCTGACCGTAAAATATTTGTTTGACACAAGTCAGGAATCTTTTTGACCACAGGAATAGCAGAAACAGAATCTGTGAGCAAATAATGAAGACAAAACCAATGCAAGCATTAGCCAGTTTATTAGTTGTGACTATGGTGCTAGACAGTTGCTTTTCAAGAAATTCTGTTGGTCGATTCTCACGCTGCTGAAGGGCATTGTTCTGCCAATGAATGTAACAATAAGTACACCAATGTCACTCTTGGTTTGGAGATAAAGCGTCAACTAAAAATTCAATTTTAAAACCTGTTTCACTCTGAATCACTAGGCCAGTTGACTGAGAGATCAGTCAGGTCTGCTACCGGCTGGCTTTTTTTTCATTGCATTGTTTGATGTTTGCAAAGAAACTTACACTGTTGATTGCATGATGTTTGTATGGCAAATTATTGACAAAGCCATGCTTTGGCAACTGATGAATTTGCCTAACAGAAATGGTTAATAATAAGCAGAAAAGGGGCACAATTAACCAATTGGTTGGTCAGATAACCATTTAACTGTCACAGCCCTAATGACTAACAGTAGACTGTGGTTCCACTGGATTGTCCATACTGTACCTAAGCATCAGGAAGCAGGGTTGCGAAAGGGAAATCTCGACGTGTTATAGGCCATCACAATCACTCCCTGCAGTATGTGGATGTTTGGATGTGAAGTTGAGAATGAAACATTGATTGATTGGAACATGGTGATCCATAATAGAAAGAGCTTTACATGTGTCTGGCTGCTACAACAGTACAAGTATACCGTGGGTAAAAAAGAAAAAAAGAAAGGGCTGTGGGATTCATTACAGCTACGCCACAATTCAAAATTGATGCTGTCCTTGACGAAAGTATCAAGTGGGGTTCAGTGGGACAGAAGATTGCTACAAGTCCCATGTAAGGAGCAATTTAATAGTTGCAAGGGTAATTTGTTTACATCAGTTCCAACTGCAAAGTGTCCTATTCTAAGTAACAAAATTTAAACCAAGATAATTGAATATTGACATTTTTATGGAAGTGAAAAAAGGGGGAATTTTAGCTCCCTTCCCCAGCAGAATCCATGATGGATCCACAAATGGTAAGAATGTGTTGATATACATCCTTTTCTAAAAATGTTTAAGCCCATTCCAAGCATGGATGTTCGGATATACGTTCACGAAATAATTAGGGCGGGCATCTTATTAGTAAAGAAACTTTATAGGGATGACAAGCGATGAGTGCTGTTGACATCACATCCATACATCCGGATTCAAGGGATGGTTGAAGAGTTACCTTGCATTCTGAAGTTGTATTGAGGGGACATGCCCTATTCAAACATTAGAGCAAAGGTGTATTAATGGCACAAATGAAAAAAATGATGGCCATTGTCACATGTTTATTAAAGTCTTGCATCATCTGCACAATCCACTTCTAACCAAAACATCTGCAGTTGTGTAAGTAATGATGATAGATTTCTGATGTGACCAACATTCTGCCCATGCAAATTGGGGAGCAACGGGTGTTTACCCGTGCGGTCTTGAACTGCCAAAACACAGTACATCCCGCCCTGGCAGTTTGCAAGGATTTCAATTTGGTGGTAGAGCATCTTTCATTCTTTTCATAAATTTGTTGTAATTGCATGCATGTGTACTGGTACAAAAATACTGTAAGCACAAGTCTGTCATTTGTAGTCAAAGTGTGTAGTTCCTCCAAAGAATCAAAGTACTGTATCATGTTTTCCCAAGGAGGGAGATTAAGGGAGGCGGCTAACCACAAGGGAAAATTGGTCATTCTCCTTTTCACTGAATTAGGTAAATTACTAAATTGTCACTCGAAGTTGTGTCACAGTTGGAGATTGATTAAGTAAGTAGTGCATCACGGATGTCGTGTTTGATTCAGCATGTCAGTGAGCTTATCACAGTGCACTGTATAGACTGTGGACATAAATCTTTTGGAATATTTGAATCTGAAAGTACTGTGTGAATGTACAGTAGCTGATCAAAGTATCAGTTCTGAAGCACTGTAATTTTTGATTCCTTGCCGAAGGCAGAAGGAATCTATGCGATGGTGATGTCGTGTGTGTGTGTGTGTGTATGTGTGTATGTGACACTTCTTGTAAACACGATATCTCAAGAAGGGTAACCATGACTGATGTCATACTTGGTGTGTGGGTTGGTCATATTGAGTAGATGATCCCTATTGTTTTTAGTGGAGGTCAAAGGTCATTTGAGGTCAACAGAGGTCAAAATGTGAAAACCTTGCAAACACGATATCTCAAGAACGGTAACTGTGTCTGATGTCATACTTGGTGTGTGAGTTGGTCATATTGAGTAGATGATCCCTATTGTTTTTAATGGAGGTCAAAGGTCATTTGAGGTCACCAGAGGTCAAAATGTGAAAACCTTGTAAACATAATATCTCCAGAAGGGTAACTGTGTCTGATGTCATACCTAGTGTGTGGGTTAGACATATTGAGTAGATGATCCCTATCATTTTTGGTGGAGATAAAGGTCACTTGAGGTCACCCTGAGTCAAACTGTAAACACATTGTAAACACAGTATCTCTAGAAGGGTAAGTGTGACTGATGTCATACTTGGTGTGTGGGTTAGTCATATTGAGTAGATGACTCCTATTGTTTTTGTGGAGGTCAAAGGTCGTTTGAGGTCCCCCGAGGTGAAAATTTTCTAGCACATTATCTCCAGAAGAGTAATGTTGACTGATGTCATACTTGATGTGTAGGTTCCCCATACTGGGTAGGTGATCTCTATTGCTTTTAGTGGACGTCAAATGTCATTTGAGGTCACCAAAATAAAGGTTATTTGGGTTAAAGGCTTATTAATGTGGTGTTTCAAGACCAGTAACTGCAGTTGATCTCATACTTGTCATGTGAATAATTCATGCTTGTTATAATATAACCATGTGGCAAGGAATCACAAAGCCTTTTGGCTTTCTGGTTTCTTATCTAGTTACAGGTTCTGTGAGGACAGATTATAAGGACGGAAAGCCCCCACCATGCAAACTATCTGGTAGAAATTTGTAGTTGGAGTTTGTCATTAAGTAGATGTGTTTCAGTCATGTTTACACTATGTATGACATGTTAGCTTAAGTTTCTCATGAATACAGTAGCCTGTCATGCAGTGTAAATGTGACATAATTTTGCATAAAGTCATAGCAATTAATAACTCTACAGTATGTCTTTGTATTTGCTGAAAGTGAAGAGGTCTCAAATAATCATACATTGAAAATCAGGTACATACATACAACTGGCAGATCCACAAAATATTTAAATGGAATTACTATTGGGCTCTGTCCTGGTGAAGGCCCACAGTGTAGAAGGATAGGTTGTACTCTCCACTTGGGGAGAATTTTGTTAAATTGTGTGTGCTGAGATGTGAAATGGTGCAATAATTGACAAATGTTTAGACTTATGGGCCTGAAATTGTACCACAAATTAAAAGTTCAATGTTAATCTGATTGCGTTTTCAAATTATTTGTCCCACATTTGTTGGTGGGTAGGAGGGGGAAGGGCCTAGTCACCCTAGTTATCATCTGGTATCTGCACCTGTGTTACAGTACTGGAAGTTAGTTCAGGGTTGTTTGATTTAAATCATGCTGATTTAAGTTATGATTGAAATCATGATTTTGTTATAAAAAAATCATGATTTAAATCGATTTCGTTTGATTTGAATTGATTTATTTGACTTAAATCACTGATTTAAATCATGATTTTTATTTTGAAAAAATTAAAAAATCAACAACCGTGGTTAGTTTATTCCCAACACTTAAAGATACAATTTGGCTTTGGTGAAAAGTTGAAGCCTGTCATCTAATCTGATAAGCACCTTAACAAAAGTATTAAGAGTGCGAAGTGTAAACCTACATTGGAACAATCAACAATATTTGTGTTGTTGTAACCCAAATATGAATTTTCCTGTACTCTATGTAGCTCTTGACACGATACATGGATGGTGGTTTCATCACATTGCAAGCATTTGCTGGTATACATCTGGGTAACTCTGAGACACAGCATTACCTGCACTGCTTCTAGCGAGGGTGAATCACTGCACTCTCTCGACAGACGCTAAATCACGTAAGACGTCCGTTGAATGTTGTGATATTTTGTAACTCTGTGGGTGATGGGAGGGTCAAGTTACTGTGCGCTACTACACTGGTCTTGTTATGATGAGGGAGGCTTATGATTATCATAAAACAACTTATTTAACTTAAAGTACAGGTGTGTTGCCGTTACTTTTGACTTGAATGTCTTCCATGATCTGATTGTGTCAAAGGTGGCCTACTTCAAGTTTCTGCTAAAGGTGCAAGTTTCATTTGGAGCTGATTTTGCAGTGTATGTGTCAGCTATGTATTGAATAAGTAACAGCCAATTTTTGTAAGAAATCAGACCGGAACAATTTGGGAATTTTTGTAATTAAATTCCTGTAACAAGAGCCTCTGTACTAATACTGTGATAGTGATGAGTTCACTAGTGGTATGCTGATATATGTCAACCGTAGGTGGAAAAAGTTGGGCAAAATGGGAGGCTCGTTCCCAGGAAAATTGTGTATTTGGAGTGAAATTTTGTTACTTGAGGGAAATTTACATTACAGTCATAAACAGTGTGGGAAATCTTGACATCCTCCCTTGGAGATAAAACATTTTTTTCCAGCAGTGTAAGTCAACAATGTAATTGCACATTATTAAGGGTTGTGGTATAATGTATTTTTGTTTGCAAGTAACTTAAGTAAGAACACTTTTATTATTTTTGATTGAAGTTAGGTCACTTGAGGTCAAAGTCATGAAACCTTTGTACCTAAGCACAATAAAGTCCCTTGAGAAGTGGAGAAGCGCCTATACACGTAGATATGTTGAGTAAATAGTGAATGACATTAACCACAACTCTAGTGTTCTTGTGAAATATTGTCAATGGTAATTTTGGGTCAAAGCAAACATGGTTCCCTCCCTTACCCGTAACATGACAGATAGCACTCATGTTTTTTTGCTTATTGTGCAGTTTTACCTTTTGGGGTTCATCCTTTTGTAGTTGTGATAATGCAAATAAGTGAAACGAAAGGAAGTAACCACATTTGTCCTTATGGTTTGGTGTTCTTGGGTAAACTGGGGTGAT
Organism: Stichopus chloronotus; assembly: GCA_021234535.1. Classification (NCBI taxonomy): domain Eukaryota; kingdom Metazoa; phylum Echinodermata; class Holothuroidea; order Aspidochirotida; family Stichopodidae; genus Stichopus; species Stichopus chloronotus. The sequence continues at coordinate 7,699,880 of CM037837.1, read as the reverse complement.
GATTTTCTTTATTTCAGGCCCTTTTCTTTTTAGTTGGATAAAAGAACACCACCAAAATTCAACCTTCAAATAGCTATTCTGAGTGGATTTATGGGTCCTACTTGAAAGGGATGTCTAACCCGCACTCGGTGCAAGCCCTCAGCTGGCGGAGGCTCTACCTCAGTAGGGCCAAGCTGAAGGCTTCTGGAAGAACATCTGCCTTACTTGCAGGCTTTGCTATGGTAAGTGAAAACATTATGTATGTAGTAATGAATGTTGTATCGTTATTTATTCTGCTATTGCGATTGATTACTACAATATACTCCATTATTTGACCATTATTTGACATTCCCTCAGTAATGTTATTGAACCAACAGATGCATCAGCCATCAGCTGAAATGATTTCAAACAAGATATGGTCCATGTAATGGCGTTCTGGGTCAGTGAACTAGTAATTATGGTATGATAGGAAGCAAGGGTAACTTTCAGGAAAACTTAACACTAGTAAGCATGAGTTTGGGGAAAAGTAAAGCATGGGTGTAACCACAATGGGGATCCAGATTCCGAAAAGTGGGACAGGATAAAAGTGAGACACAGATAGAGAGGGTGATAGCGTGGGATGGGTATGCAGGGTCTATGTGTGAAAAATTATGGGTCTTTTGTGTCTGAAAAATATGATGAACTTTCCATTTTCTAGAAAATGTTCACTTCAACCCACTCCTTCAGTTAAAACATAGTTTTCAACATTTGAGTAAAGAAAAAAAAAAAAAAACCTCGTGGAAAAAGGGAACAGTCCCCATTCCCCACCCCTGTCCTCCACCCCAGGGGGGTAACATGACTTAAAAGATTTTAAAGAAGCAAAAAACAAGTATGAAGATGCTTATGGAGCATCGTCTCAGAGTTCAAGAGAGTAAAAAGAGAGCTCAACATGTAAAACAGTTAGTTAAGTAATCTTTTTTGTTCTGAGTGCAACAGTATGATACATCTAAGATACTGTGTTCAGTCATGTCTGAATAGTCCACCATGTTCCATAAGCAGAGTAACAGACGATAGTTATTCAGAGATTGGAAGCAGGCAGTAACTCCCACAATATAAAAGGATTGCAAGTCTGTTAAGGTATACTAATTTGTTTGTCCTTATTTTACTTGAGTGTTTATTTTCTAGAATATTCCGAAAGCAGATTTTTTGTTTTTGAAATATATAAGGTAATATAGTATTTGAAATGTTGAAACAGGGTAATAATGTTACACAAGCAGTACCAAGTTGTTTTTATGCCGCTGGGTGGGTGGGGGGGGGGTGAGAAGAGTGGGAGTGAGAAGGTGGTTCCATCACTTTTGGTGTCCAAAGATCCTTTGAATGAACAAACATGGTAATGAAGAAGCTCGCAAACCTATCCCAAAGAGGAATCTTTCATCCGTTGGTTGTTGCAGATGATTGGAATTATTATGATCATGGATTTCTCTTTAGTGTAGCAGTCAGTTGTTCAAATCATGTGCGAGGGAAGTGAATTGCACATGGAATGCGAGACCCTCGAATTTTGGCTTACCTTTGGAATGGAACAACGTGTATCAAGTGTTTGTATCAACTGATAACTTATCACCTGGTTCCCTTGATCTCTCCTTGTGTGGAATATGCAGAATATCCAAACGCTTTGCAAGTGAACATATTGGGCCCTTGACCAAAAGTTTCTGATAAAAAAATTTCTGATAGTATGTTCCACTTTCATGGTTGTAAGTTTGTGAATTACTTGCTTGCCAAATTTGAATGTTTTGCTTTGGTAATTCTCAGTTCATGTTTCCCCTGACATTGAATCAAGATGCGAGTGTCAAGGTGGTATACCCTTTGATATGGTACATACTATTACAGTATCTTTACAGTATAAGATCGTTCAAGGCTTTTCCAGGCAATCACCTTCCGGGGGGGGGGGGAGGGATGAGGGGTAATGAGTAGTGTTCATTTCAAGCCCAAAATTCAGACTGGATACCCAGCATTGATAGTCAGTTGGATACCCAGGTACCAAAAAATATAACTCCTGTTAAACTATGAGTTCATTGTTAAGTCATAGTGCAGCATTTTGCTTTGGACATTAATATAAGACCATGTATCTTACATACAAACATGACAATGAAGTTGTTCTTTGTCAATATATGTGGATTTTTTTTTTTTCTGAACAGCACTGTAGTGAAACTTTTGATCTGAATACCTGGGCACTCAATGCAAACACTTTTAATGAGTCTTCTTTTCCTTTGATGTTCTGCTCTGCAGGTGGCGATGGTAGAGATAGAGATAGAGGCGCCAAAAGAAGTCAAGGGTGGCAACGGTGAAACAGATGTGGATACCCAGTACCAAATTTTGTTGTTCTGTTTCACCATCTGTTCAACCCTGCTGGTCTTGGTCCACCTATTTGCACTCTTAATCAGCGTCTGCATCCTGCCCAACATCGAAGCCGTCAGCAACGTCCACAACATCAATGCAGTCCACGAGTCACCGCATGACATCCTGTACACGTACATAGAGATGGCCTGGGCGTGCTCCACCATTCTTGGGATCGTCCTCTTCATCTTCGAAATCGTGTTTCTCAGTTGGGTCAAGCTATACAAGTACCAGGCAGCTGCGTGGTTAGCAACTGCTCTGTGCATCCCGGCGCTCCTCTTACTGTGCCTCTTCGCCGTTCGATTCTATCGGATTCTCGTGCAGCACAAATTTTCGAGGTCCTCCAAGGGCTTGGAAGAGTTGGAAAATATGGCCACACAGTTGAATGGTGACAACTCTCTCAGCAATATACAAACAGTGTGAATGATTCAAATAAAAAAGGGCAGCAATTCTACCTTATTTGTGATAAATAATGTTTGTGGGTTCTGTGACAAAGCTAAGTGTCATCCGCATGGGATCATTTTGCTTGCACTCCTTGACAATGTAACATGAATGCGAACCATCCGGTGAGATTGATACACTTTGCTAATCACTCTCTGATCCACTGTCAAACCCATCCAAGTTTTTGCAAAATATGAATGGCTCAGCATTGTCAAGGTAAAGTCCAGTTACATGCATGGTTTAACCCAGCAGTGTTATTTCTGTTCAACACCGGTAGGTATCCTGTAGTCACACCACTTCCAGTTGATTAACCACAAAAATATGAACACATTCAGGAGAAAATAATTACACCCATTCAAATAGAGTGGTTTTTTCACTTGTTTACATGTATGCAGTACAGCCGTCAGTGCGTGAATATATCAAACTCAGATCTGCATATCAGCATGTAGAGGGCGCTGTGCTTTTTTGTTCTCATTTTAGATGTAGCTCAGTCTGGTGGTATGATTTATGTACTATGTAGTGTTTATGTAATATGAAATTGCATGAAACAATACTGTGAGCACTTGCCCTTCACTCTGCCACCTGATATCACCATCTTGTAATGGTTGGAACCAAAGCACATGAACAATGTGTTTAAAATTGTGGGTTGTGTAAAAAATTGTGGGTTGTGTACATTAGTTGCACAGAACAGCTAAATCCCAATATTTGGACAGGATGATTTATTGGCATATTAATAAAATCAATTGTTTAATTCAACCATAGGGTCTGATTTCTTGTTTTCACACAAGGAATTATCTACAGTGCTTTGTGATCTGAATATTCTCTAAGAAATGTTCGTTTTATTCTCTGGAAGAATGCTTATAATATCTCCTGGGTCATTTGAAAAATGTTATCAGTAGCAAAGTCTCATGTCAATTAAATTTGCCAATATCGCTACAGCGATGGCATCATTCATTCTTGCAATGACCATGTTCGTTGACGTCAAATGTCCTGTAAAATTGCAGTGCTGGTCTCCCTGATTGCTCTCACGCATGAACCAGTGATACAGAAGTAGGTTACAGCTGCCATTGAGGGGATGAGGGGGGGATTTCAATTGTATGTTTACACATGGAGCAATATTTGTAGAATTAATCCAGTAAATGGCCAGCTGTGAAGAAAAACGATCCATAAACCTTCTTGGGTTCACTGAAGTAGATTCTCTCTCCACCAACCTCTTTCTCTCCACCAACCTCTTCCTCCGTCTCTAGAAAGAAACGAGGAAAAATAAAACATGGAGTATTAAGTGTATCATAATGCATTATACAGAAAGAGATTATTGGTAGGAGGAGACAATCTATAAGTTAGAAAGGAGATGGTTTTGTTTCATGGAGTTTCTTATTCGTAAAGTGCTAGATCAGGCCTAAAGTATAGAATTTTTTTTTTTTGGTCAAACTTTTGCTAATTCACAGCAAGTACCTATAGTGTTAGTAATATGTAAACATAGCTGATCTTTTTTTCCAGAGAGTCTGATAATGCCAGTTTTGGACGTAGTGGAGAGCATCAGTAGCGACTGAAATATAAGTTAAACAGCCCAACGTAGAAGGATGCTCTATGTATGACACGTATAATGTGGTTGAAGTTACGTCGATGCATTTTCATTTGAAATAGAAACTAGCAGGAAGCCTGACACTATAGAGATAAAAAAAAAATTGAAAATAGTAGCTAAAACAGTAAAATAAAACCTCTTTGTTTTTTATTCCTTTTTTTTTCATTTTTTTTTCATTTTTTTCTTTATTCTTAACTTGTTCTGTTATTTTGTGAACTGTATGCTTCAAAACTGCAACAGTCATTGTAAGGGTTTACTGGGAATAGTGACAGCTTACCTTGACTTTGATGTAAATGTTTCCGTATACCTATTCAACTAAACCGTTAGAACATTGTGAGTACTGTATGTAATTAGTGATATAGATATAACAAGCAGTACTGATATCATGTAAGTGACTAAAAGCCACTCAAATGTTTCATTTTATTTTTTGAGAACATTCCACTGAAAGTTTTTCATTTAGCAGTTTTATATAGGTGTGCCTTGTGCTGTTCTTATTCCTTGACTGTTTTTTGTGTTTTCGTTAAAGATTACACCAAGCACCGGCTTCCTTGGTTTAACTATTTGTTGTTTTTTTTTTAGTTGTGAGAGTTTTAGCCATGCAAATATTACTGTAGGGAAACACCAAGCATGAAGTGTGGTTGTTACATTGAGTTTTGCATTCTACCCACCTTTCCAATTACATGGTAGTACATCTCAGTTCTCAGTAACAGTCTTTTCTTTTTTTTCTGAAGTCAGTGTTTCATGTCATTCAGATGTTTGTGGGATGAAATAAAGAGTTAAACTAGTTTGTTGACTTCAGTATGTGGTGCTACTAATTTATTCTTACAATGCTGCTGTATTGCATGTATGACGAATGTTCTGTTTGTTTTATTGATTCATTCATTCAGTGGTTGCATGATTGATTAATCGGTGTGCCAATTGATCCAAGACATATTTGTGTAAATAATGAACTCATTTGACTAACAAAGGAATATGCACTGTTTGAATGCATGTTGCATTATCACTTCGTTTCTATTTACGTCTTCAAGTTGTATACAGTCTTTTGTGTAGTTGAAATGTCAGCATGGTAGAGCTTGACAAATCTTTATTTACAAGTAAAAATTCTTCACTTCTCATACACTAATTGGCCTTCTGTTGTTCAACACAAGATGAAAATTTTTATCAAAAGCAATAACGAACAATGAAATTTTTTTTTTAAAGGCTCTCTTACATATGTCCCTACTTTCTAATAGTGTGCAGTTTCCCATCATATGTTTCAGTCAGAGAGGTTTACTCTGCTGCCTTTGTGTATTCTTTTTACCTTTTTAGCTCCTAAATACTTTTATTGTCTGTTTGTTTGTGTTTTTCTTATTTGTGAACTGATAGCTTATTGAATAGTTTTCTTTCATGTACAGTCACATCCCCAAAGTGATGCATACTGATCAATTGTATCCTCTGAATATTCATCAAATTCTAATGATGGTATTTTGCTCTAAACTCTTCAATCCCTTTAATCTCTTTGAGAGATGGTAGTTACAAGTACCCAAGAATTGGTGTCAAAACCTGATGCGCAAATGTAGTGTATTCTGAAGTATAGGTTTTATTTAGAACAATGTCTATGTTGAGTCAGTCGTCGAGATCAGGTTGCCTATGCATTTCTGCAAACTGGAGCATGCACTAGGTTAGTTTACTCGGCCCCTTACAAGAACCAAATAATGCACTGTGGATTCATGAGTTGTGCAAAAAAGTATGACACCAAATTGAATCTTTGGGATGTCTTTTGGATTTGTAAACATGTACAATTCTTTCCCCTTCTTAGGTAGTCTAGCACCTCATGAAAGACTAATGGTTTTGTTGGTGTTTGTTACTCGATGTCTGATCGGTTCCAAGTTAAACACCAAATCCCTGCAGTGTGGAGGTGATATCGTGGAATGTCGTCTCCCTCCTGGTACGTCTGCAGTGTGTTTGCCGTTATACATTCTACTTCAGTGCAGATTGTGAAAGTTTGCCCTCAACTCCATTTAAAACATTGCCTAGAGTTTCAGGTCACATTTATAGGAGTCCATTCCACATCTAAATTTTTCACATTTGTAAAAGGATTCATTCCATGTCTAGAGTTTCATATTTACAGAAGGAATTCATTCCAACCAAGTGGTACTCATTCCTGTGCCTATCACATCTTGACAAAGAAAAAACATCATACCATTAAGAAGACGATCTCCTTGTTAGATGTGACATTGAATTTTTTTTTGCTGGCCATTAGTTTCTACTATATAGCTCATATTTACATAGTTATTGTTTGGCTATCATTTTATTTACTTCCTTTATTTCTTTGAGCTTAACCAGTGTCATTTAAAAAGTGTTTCAATTATTAACCATTTCCTCTTGTAAGTTCTATTTATTTTTAACATTTGTAGGACCTCTACCTAGCTATCACATGTTTACCATTGCATATATTTGCAAATAAGAAATTAATCTTCTAGTAGTTGTATGCTCTGTATGCTCAACTCTTATTACAGATTCCATGAATTCTGGTTTTTGGAACATATGCCCAAAATCTTCTCAGTCTAGTTTTGTGTCCATACTGTATGGAATGACAGTAGCTAGTGAACATCTGTATAGTTGAAAGGTGTTATATTAAATATGAAGCGCTATGAAGGATTGACAGTATCTTTATAAAACAGTCCATAAAGACCTTGTTTTTGTTTTGTTTTAGGAGTTATGTAACTGTTAACACATTTATTATTTTGTTTCCCTTTTTGAGAAAAAAAAAAACTGTTACACAACATTTGTATGTGAAATTAACTTATTTAAAGCTCAAACTAAACATAAAAAGAAAATGTACAGATTCAGTAAATTAAGAAGAGACATTTTGTAAAATGGATTTTTTTTTCTTTTGAAACAATAATGTAATAAAGCTGTTGCAAATTTATATGAATGGAAAGAATTCTAACAAAGTTGCCATTTTGTCCTTTAATGCATATCGATTCTTTCCTTGGTGTAGAGTTTGGTCTAAAAAATTTTCAAGTCAAAGGTCGCTAGCTTAGAAGGAAATCATAGAAAGTCCCCTTACTTTACAGCAAGTATTATAAATAGCTGCATGTATGCTAAAGAAGCATGCCTTTGCACTTCTGTAATTAAGCATTGATCTGAGCCATGAATGGATTTGATACCACATGAAGTTCAAAGAAAAAAGAAAATATGTAAATAGTTATTGTTCAAAGCAATCTAAAAGTAGAGATGAATATCTTATAGTTATAGAAAGAAGAAATAGAAACGTTCTTTTTTCCATATCAATTGAAATGATTTCAATAATTCAGTAAGGTATCTTACCATCTGATTAATATTCTTTTTGTAATGTTTTTCTCCTTTGAATTAATTACCTTACCGATAGTTGTAGTTACAGTCTACATTTGTTTGTCTAAAGAAAAAGAAAAGGGCAGTTGAGGGTTAGAACAGTGATCCTAAAGGAAACGGAATGACATGAATGCGATGGAAATGGCTGGAATTAGTTGTAAAAGATCAAATGGCTATCTAGCTATGTATTTTGAGAATGTGATCGGAGACTTATTTCCGTAGACTTGATTTGTTAATGACATACAGTATTGTAGTTTTTATGCATCAGGTGGCTTAAGATACAGGCTTGTATGGAGGATGTGAGGTTAAACAAAGGAGAGTAACATTCCGTACTGTACATTACAAAGCAATGTATCAAATCATTCGAGTAACATGTTGCCATCCTATGTGTTGTTAATGGTAGATCAGACTTTGTGAAGGTTGCAGTAGATCAACAGCGAGGGCGGTTTTTGGTTTGAGGATGTAGCAAAGTTTCATATCCTTCTCTGTATGTAATGTCTCTGTTTACACAGTTTTTCATACCCATGGCACAGTTAGGCACTTGTAACAGTTAATGTCACCCTACTGTGAGCATTTCAAGTTCTAGGTGCTTGTACAGCGAGGCCAAAAGTTGACATCAGGACTACCTAGAAACGACTGACCATGGTTTGTGTTCTAGAGTGTAGGTAGTGTAGTCTGACATATAGGTGAAATATTGTTAGATGACTGTGTGCACAGATAAGAAATCTACGTTTTAGCTACCCCCAATCGATAGGCCCTCACTAATGCATCTGTTTCACCTTTAATGACAAATACACATGGTGTGATATAACAATGATAATGAAATTAACTGAAACATATCACCAGTCCTTTCTTAGATATGCAAATTTATTCTATTGATTTCTCATGATGGTATGTTTTCTTTCCCCTGTCAAATGTTATCGCATTACTTGTGGTGAGGGGGGAAATTGGGTGTTCCTTGTGCATTTCCTTCAATACATTTCTTAGAACAGGCATATGTGACTATGAATGATGGTTATAATCCAGTGAAGTAACCAAAAAAAAAAACCGAAAATTTTACGTCTTTAGATTACGTATTCCTTCATTTCTCTCAAAGGTATGTTTCATCAGATTTTATAAATTGCTTTCTGATTCATACAAGTGAAATTTCTTTCAGTTTACCGATATCTACATGTATATATTTATATACATTTTTTTATGTTATTCTAGCAGGTCTTGATAACTTTCCTTTCTAACTTTATTTTCCCAGAAAGTATTTGCAAATATATTTACCTCTATCGTAATTATTGTACTAATACGTTACTCATGATTGGGTGTTGCTAGAATATGTATTAGCGCCTTACTAAATTTATATTCCAGTACTAAAAGCAAACAATAGATGAGAGAAATGCAGCCAGCTGCAGAAAATAGAATAAAACTTTTTGTAATTTGTTATGATCTTTTGTGTCAATTGTCATCTGATAACTAAATCACTGAAAGTTTCTCGTAAGAAGCCAGACTCCAAAATAGATGTTAGCCGCAACCGGGCATTGAAATGCGGTGACTAAGGGCAATAAAAAAAAATCACATAGATTATCTCAAAATTTTGACGTATTATATTTGAAAATTTGACTAATTAACCCATTCTTTTGACATACTTCCTATCCCAACATTTTGGTAAACCTGCGCACAGGGTTAATCAAGAGTGGTACGGTGGTTTGCGCGACTGAATTTCCGAGCTGTCTGACGGTGATAATACCCGACAAATGAGACGATTACCGGAATGATGGCACGTGAATTTAGGCCAATTTTTTCCACTGTCCGATGCTTGGACAAGCATCGGCAGAGCCTTCCCTTCAAAACCCCTCGGTTGGTCGAATATTTTTCACCTTATTAATACTTAAACCTCCGACACGTATCAACTATCGGACCATCGGAGGACTGTATCCATTGCTATAGCAACGCGGTAGGACACTCTACAAAGGACCGTTTCGCAACCATCGACATTCACGCTTGCAGGTCTCGACGGAGAAACATGTAGTCAAATCTGAAATGTTTAGCCACTTTATGCCGGTTTTGTAACCAGCAGTTAATTTCCCATCTTTTTAAATGGAAGAAAATAAAGAATAATGGACTATGAGTCAACTGTTTAAATCATCCTGAAGGAGCTACATCCGAAAGTTCGAGATCCTTCAATTGCCTTAGAAGCAGCCCTTAGTGCTTCACAAACATGCCCGTTCCAACCCCCCCCCCCCCTCGCCACCACCTCTTCTCAATTTGGAAAATCTATCGGAAGTGATTTTTTTTTTATATCTGTGAAAGTTTGACCGCCACATTCTCTGAGGGTATTATTTGGAGGGATTAAGAATAATCCCAAAAGGCGATAAGAGGCGAATGTATTTTGTTTTCTCTAACACTTTCTCATACTTTAAACTAGAAAGTCAAAAGACCGTGATTCCTTGCCAATATCTCCTTTTTTTTCAAACACACACAATCATCACTTTAGAAAAAAGCGACCTAGGGAGAAGAAAGGGACCATACCAAAATGAAAAACAGAACACAAGAATGTAAACCACACATGAAAATTATGACATATCAGAAAGTTCCTGACACCAAAGTGTGGTTGAAAGTTGGCAAAGGCAACCTGAACAATACTTCCCTTGGGAAAAGGTGACTGGAACAAAGTATTTCGTAATCTTGACAAGGAGTTGCTGGCAAATAAGTTGCTGATAAATCTGAAAAGCTACGATAAGTGATGTTAAATGATTGTTTGTGGGGGGGGGTAACAAAAAATGGGCTTGCAATAGCTCGTTGAAGAAAATTAGACGAAATTCTATTCAGTAAAATTTATCTGCCATCTACCTTTTGGCAAGGATGTGACACTTGACTTCCCTAAAATATTTCACAATTGTTACCCACAAGTAGGTCTACAAATGTCGGCTTTTCCTATAAATGCAAATCTCTAAAATCATTAACTCTGCAATTTTAACATTTGACTAAACATAAAAACATGATTTTCTCAGTCTCCAATGGGATAATTCAAATAACAGAGATCATATACCCATCAACTGCTACCAATTTTGACAGTTTGAAGTGCTAGAAACATTTAGATGCTGAGAGATCATCCTCAATTTGTTTTCATACTTTAACCTCGGGGACCTCAAATGATCCTTTACCTCCATGAAAGTTGATAAAGGTCATCTACCCACAGTGGACTACCAACACAACACCTTTGAAGTTCAAGCACGTTTAACTCCCTGAGATACTGTGTTTACATGGTTTTAAAACTATGTCTTCTATTGACCTCACATGACCTTTGACATCCATAAAACGACAGATATTATCTATGAATTAAGTGCTACCAACGACAACACTTTGAAGTTCCAGCAACATTCCGTTGCTGTGATATGTCCCTTTAACTGGTTTTCATACTTAAAGCTCTGGTGACCTCAAATGACCTTTGACTCCGTGAAAACAACAAAGATTATGTACTATCAACATACCACCTTTGAAGTTTCAGCACCATACCCTGCTTGAGATATCGTGTTTACAAGGTTTTCAAATTATGTCCTCTATTGACCTCACATGACCTTTGACCTCCATAAAAATTGCCAGACATCATCTATTCATCAAGTGCTACCAATGATAAGAAGTTGAAGTTCCAACAAGATTTCATTGCTAAGACAGCTCCCTTAACAGGTTTTCATATATCACGATTTGCTGACCTCAAAAGCCCTTTGACCTCTGTGAAAAACGACAGGGATCGTCTACTCACAATGGACTGCCTGCATACCAACTTTGAAGTTTGGGCATCTTTCCCTTCTTGAGATACCGTGTTTGCAAGCCAGGGCGTCACATACACACATCCACAGACACAATCACCATCGCATAGATTCCTTGCCTACCTTTGGCAAGGAATCAAAAATGTGTGGGCTTCTCGTCATTCAGCTTTAGTTCAGTTTTACTTCAACATCTTTTTTAAACGATGTCGGTTTCATTCAGCGGTAAAGGTTTATTAACTACAGTTCTTATTAGGACTTTCATCTGGTAGAGTAATTGGTGTGACTGTTACATTGTCCAGAAATACCACGCAGACAGTATAACGAACTAAGTAAGAAAACAGAAAATCGGAATGATGGTCTGAGATCAGTCACGAAGAGTAGCCCAATTCACTCTCAGGAGGCCCGTACACAAGACTTGGCCAAGGAGGGGCTCCATTTGTTTGGGGAACCCCTTGCGTAGTTTTGAAAGTACATTTCACTATCAGCGCCACAGATGGACAATATCAGAGCCATATACAGTGTCAGTATGCAGATACATGGCTTTGGACACTTGAGCTACGTTCAACGCAGATTTCGGAATATATAGACACGGGGGAAGGAATACTCTTGCGTTGTTTTTTTTTTCTTTCAATAACACCGTCTTTAGGACGCGGACAGCGACGTCTCAGGCGAAATGAATTCTCAGGATCGATTGCTGACCATGTGGGCACCATGTAGGTGTAGCTTACAAGATAGTTTCTCCACTTTTTGCATTTCCCGTACTATTCTTTTTTTTTTTCAAATCGTGTCACCTGGGTTCGGACACCCCCCTCCCCTCCCCCCATACAATATAGTTCTGTAAATGGGCCTGTGTTGGCACTTGTTATTGGGGGAGGCAGTTGAATGCAGTGGTTTCCATTTTTTGTATTCCTTGCAGAAGGCGGAAGGAATCTATGCGATGGCAATGTCGTGTGTCTGTGCGCCTGTGTGTGAATGTATGAGTGTGTGTGACGCTGCTTGTAAACATGATATCTCAAGAGGGGCAACTTTGACTGATCTCATACTTGGCGTGTATGTTAGCCATTCTGAGTAGATATTCCACATTGCTTTTTTGGAGGACAAAGGTCATTTAATGTCAAATTGTGACAACCTTGTAAACAAGATTTCAAGCAACGCAACCTTGACTGATCTCATACTAATATGTGGATGATCCGTATTGTTTTGGTGGAGGTCAAAGGTCATTTAGGTCACTAGTGGTCAAACTGTGAAAACATTGTCATATCTCAAGTAGGGTATTCCTGACTGATCTAATATTTAGTGTGTGGATTAGCCGTACTAAGAAGATGATCCCTCTTGATTTTGGTAGAGGACAAAGGTCATTTAGGTCAATGATCTTGATCTTTACCAAAACCTCGTTACAAAAAGCCCCGTAAACACTATATCTGAAGGAGGATAGCTGTAATTCATACTTAGCATGTGGATTGTCCATATTGAGTTCATACTGGATTATCCCTGTTATTTTTGTTGGAAGTCTAAGGTCATTTAGACATACCAGAGGTCCCTCAGTCAAAATTATGTAAACTACAGTATTATCTCAAAAAGAGAAATGGTAAGTGATCTCATACTTCACATGTCTATTGTCATATTGAGTAGGTGTGCCCTCTTGTATTTCGTTGAGGTCAAAGGTTATCTGATGTCACACTAACTTAAAACCTTGGAAACAATTTATATAGTTCAATGAGTGGAACTGTGAGGGATTCCATACTTAGCATGTACATTGCACATACTGAATAGATGATTTCTATCAATTTTTGCACCTATTGTTTTAAGAGAAGGTAAAAGATAATTTTGGGTCAAAATCTTGTTAGTATCATGTTTCAAGAAGAATTTACTGTCCCAAATTTGACGTAACTTTGAAGAGTAATATGTCAGAATATTGGTTTTTTTTTTACAACGAACTATCCCCGATCCGCCAGGGTGTTTTTTTCTCACTCGAAGCCTTACTATGTTCTGTGTTTTGTGTCCCGTCTCTCGGGTTCAATTCTAGCGCCCAGTAAAACGTGGCTTTACAATCCCTTTGCACTCTTTATGGTTCCTTTAAAATTTCACTTTCGTACGCTTTTCGACTGTAAATTCGCGAAATTTTAGTAAAACAGAAACAAAACTGAATTCTCAGGAATCGCAAAAGCGTCGCCAGCAGCAGTTTGAACATGTTCAAAATTTTCTGCGACGATTTTGTGAAAATTTAACCCCAAATGATAGTTAAGTTTTAGCATAACATTCTCACTAAAGTAAAACCAATGTACTTCAACCTTGACCAAATGTCCTCTGGTTTTGCCAAAGTTGTTTCACGACATTAGTGATAAGTTAGAACGAAGTAAGTGCTAATATTTTTCCACTGTCTGGCGTAGCTTTGGCGTTCTTGTCTCCGTGTAAGATAGATTCAGTTATTTATTACACATGTTTATTTTTGCGACTATTGCGTATCCGAAAATGCAGTAGTAGACGCAAAAATAGATTTGTCTTCGTGAGATGCCCGCTCAACGGTAGACACCCTTAAGGCTCTTTAAAGGACCCTAGACACTTTTCCGGTGGAGCGCCACCATTTACTGGCGGGTTGCATATAGAAACTTATTTTGAATAAACTTCTGAGATACACCGGAACCGGAAAACATGATTTATCATGCATTGACGTTACATTGTAAATACCCTAGTTCTAAAATAATTAGACTTAAAATTCACACTTTAGTTAACTTTCTTTTCCTTGTTTTTTGTCAATAAATAAATTTCTGATGTGACCCGATACACTGTTAGTACGCGTCTACCAATCTATAGAGGTGAAAAGTTAGTTGTGCTTGTTTCTCCCCCTTTGTGTTGTAACGCCTTAAAATGTGTTTACGTCAGTACAGTAGTAGTATTTTCTTAGCTGTTGGGGGCGGGGGGGGGGGGGGGTATGAACGCTAAGTCTTAATGGAGAACTAGTCAAATCACTCTGCGAAATAATACAGTAGTCATTGGCAAGTTGATGGTATACCAGGGGTGCAACACCCCAACGTGCACCCGGTATGTCCTGACATTTTGCTGGAAAGTAAAATATAACTCTTTTGGAACCCCGAGGAGAAATTGCACTCTTGCATAAAATACAACAATGGTAAAAAGAAAGTTGGAAACCATAAAAATACATAGAGAGATAAAGGAAACATGTCAGAAGCATCAAAGAAAGGGGATGTGAAAAAACCCCATTAAAGATAGAACATTGCAGAGAGTATATACGTTGCAAGAAAGGGATGCTGGATAAATGAAGATACAAAAGTAAAACGAGAGTCGGTGAACTAATTTATCAAAAATTTGGTGTCTAGATGGGAACATCTACGCTCAACTTTTTGGAGGTGCGAATCGGTGTTGTATTGTCTAACTTTATATCGATTATATTATGTAGTTAAAAGTCGTGCAATTTCAAGCAGTTGCATAAGTTGCACTTAACCATTCTGTATTTGTGGTATCATGTTTTAAAATTGCATTCACTTCATGTAGATATCAAGTCAGAATGGCCGGAACGCTCGCGTGTCGAACCATTGGACGAATCGCAGTCAAAGTTTGCCGAAAAACGGATATATTGGGATTAAATATGCCGAAAGTATTGAGATAATCACACAATTTTAGACAATGGTTTGGCGACGGAGGCAGTTTAATGAGTACCAATAGCGTGACGAAATATTATGGGATTCGATCTAGGACTTAATCGAGGGTCAATTTGTGGGGGTCAATTTGTAAGGGGATTAGCACGAGTCCATCGACACAAAAATTAACCAGTCACACCCCCCCCCCCCGGGCCCCTATCCGCCTCTTTGTAAGCCAAGTTTGTGTTCATATGCCATCACTATCTTTCGGTTTTATGTATGAACAACATCCTCAGAAACTACAACAAACACCACGACCCACCAGGGATATTGCCCCCCCCCCCTCCCATAGTTGCAATCTCGTAGTAATTTAGAATCCTAAAACCACAGAGTGTACGCCTGTGCTTTGTATACAAGTTGTCTAACTTGTCTGTAAAACTATAGTAGTCAATATTTTCTAATTCCATTTCCCCAAGTCAAACGAATGTACTTTGGTTTCTTTCTCTTTCTGTTGTTTGTTCTGCACTGTTGGTCAGTAAACATGGAATTGCAAAGATACGATTTGACTGTAAAATACAGCTATCCTAATAGTCCCAAGTTTCCTGGTATATTTTTTTAGTTTAATTTAAATTGAAGTGTGTCACCATGAAGCCATATATGGTAAATCATGAACGTCGGACATGTCCGTCACTAAGTTGAGAGTTTGAGAGGACAAACACAAACACTTTTGTCCCCCCCCCCCCCTCCTACACACGCACACGCTTACGTTTGTAACCTCTAATTAAAAAGAAGAAGAAGAGGAAGAAGAAGAAACGAAAAAAAAGGAAGAAACAAACTACATTATTTTGAGTAGAAGTGTAATTTGCAAACATATGTTTTGAAAAATAAAAAAAAACTGAAATTCCCAAGGTCAGAGAGACTGGGAAATACCATTTCCTGCAATCGGAGAGGCATTATTACTAATAATATTAATATTAATAATAATATTATTATTATTAATAATATAATAATAATTATTATTATCATTATTATTATTATAAAACATCCCAGCATAGAACATTCATAGGATCATAATGCTCGACGAAACAAATGAATTTGCAAGATCGGCGGATTCTGAGGATATAAACTGACACCCCCCCCCCCTCCCCGATGGACTAAAAGATGAAGCACTTATATGCTCCCAGTTTCCTTCACCACCCAGCTGTTCCTCGATTTGTCTATAATATTTGCCAGAGAAAGAACTCGCCGGTATTTTGATTGGCTATCATTAGGATGACGTACATACCGTACACGACTACAACGTGGAGGCATATGTTGAATGGTATAGTCACATTACCTCGCATTATTTAGGCCTATAAATGTTCACCGAAGCGAGCAGTTGCCACGACATATTCAGTCGTTACTCTCATAAAAACATGCAATACATTTGATTGGCGTACCGTATAGCTGATAAACGTGCAGATCTTAAAGTGATGAGATATTCAAATAAATTATCTAATAGTAGTAGCTGCGATTATGACATGTGCTGTGTTTCCGCTGGTATGTTATATTTCAGTTGTTGGATTTCAAATTTATAAATGATTTTGACAAAATGTGAGTTGGAATTAGGCTAATATAAATGCCACTCAATGAGTTATCAGTATCATAGGCAGTCTTGATTTGACTTCAACAAAAAAAAAAAGAGAAAATGGCACAAATACATCATCAAATCAAGGCAGTTAAATCAAAACAAAATGATTTTAAACCGAAAATGAATCTCGCATTTCTCATCAAAGATGACCGAATTTACTCAAAGTCACATCTTGCATTCTCGTATGTTTGTCACATCTTTTCAGAACAGCGGGTGTTGCAAACACTGTGCATTATTCCATATTGGCTTCGTAAAAGTGATAGCCTATCGGAAACTTGTTGCGTGGATAAGCTTTGCATTAAACAATTTCCCAAGTTTGCAGTCGTAGAGCACACAATTGTCATGATCATTTCACTTTCGGTGTCCTTGAAGTATATGCAAACTTTTCTCAATGTCCTAATTTTTCATGATCTGTACATTGACTGGAATTTAAAAGTTTCAGTGTCAGGAAGTCTGAAGACTCATCAAGGATCCTATGCCCTGTTGACAGTGGTGACGGCACCGGGATTTTAGAATGGGTGGGTGTGTGTGTGTGTGGGGGGGGGGGGGTAGGTGGCGAATAAACTATGTGAAATGCAAAAATATTCTCGCTTAGATTTAGCGAGACGGGTTTAAAGAGGCTCATTGAGTTGTTTTGTGAAATTCACTCAATTTTTCTAAACCGGTCAAGTTTCCTTCACATACTAATGACAAACAGTCAAACTAAAAGGATCCCAAAGTTTTACATATGTTGGAACATTAATGAGTGAGTAACCAACGATTAAATTTGGTTTTTGAAACTTTGTGACCAGACATTTTCACATTAGTACATTCACATGCACACAATCAGAGCAAGTAACGGTCAAAAATTCGAAAAAATTGACAGTTTTCATATAACTATTGGATGTGAAACTTGATTAATTATGCTAATTGTGAGTATTGTCGTGTGTTTGTATACTTCAAAATCACCGCAATCTTTACTGATATCAACTCAATGAGCCCCTTTAAGGGGTACGTCTAAGGATCTTTCTTGAGGATCAGAGGCAAATAACAGGTTGGATCCACTGAGAGAGGAGGGGGGGGGGGGGTGAAGTACAGGAAGCTCCGAGAATTTAGCATGTGAGGGTTTAGTCTCAGAATAAATGTATTTTGATTCATAGTGCATCATCCAGTGCAAAGATTCCGAATGATTTTAATGAAGTCGGCTTTTCCTTTAGTTTGGCAACGTACAAAAGGTCCCTGGCGAGATTCAGGGAAAACCCCGATTGGAGTCCTAGCTGGGAGCAAAGTCACCGGAATCTCTGAGGTTTTAACATGTCTTTGTGTAATATGTTGAGTTCTCAATTATGGGTATAGTTTGATTCGTAAATCATAATTCATTATACCACTGCAAACATTTCAAATAATTTAAATGTATCATGTTATTCCTCCAGTTGACAACAAACATGAAAACTTAGGGTCTCTGTTGTGGTTCTGGGGCAAAGCTTTTATTGGGGTTTACTCGGTCCAGGGAGAGCTGACGTCCAGGAAAGCTCCGGGGTTTTATCACATCTCTGGATGAAAAATTAAATCTCAGGACTTATTAAGTAGAAAGGTGAATACAATACATGATGCATGCAAAAAGGGATATATACATTGCGTCTACCTGGCCGCTATACTCCACTCTATGGAGGAGGCAACTATGGGAGAAGACTCTGACTATAGAAGAACTTCATGAGCGTCCGAAGAAAAAGAAATGAAGGCGGAAATCTTCCAATTGAGCTGATTAAAAATTTATCACTCCAGGAAAGCGCTTTGATATAGAAGAAGGGGAGGGTGGGGGGGGGGGGGTTAAGGACGAAAGCTTGAATTGGGGGAAGCAGTACTGACGCTGTCCAAGCGGAAGACCACCATTGGTTGACGGGGGTAACACTACTTATCAAACACAAATCTAAAATTAAATTGTAAATTGCATAACTTTCGATTTTTTTCACTACAGGAGACCTATATAATATATATTTTGAAAATCCCAAATCTCAGTGTGTGTGTGTGTGTGGGGGGGGGGGGGGACACACGAGGTCAAAAGGTTTTTCAGAGGACATGTGCCCTCCGCCACCACCTCATGTTGACGCCGACTGGCTTTATAGTTGAAACACAGCCTATATGTGAAACTGGGGCGATTGAAGAACTGCTGCTTGGAACTTCAACAGAATAGCTCGAAATTGAAATGGTGACAGCACTAGACAGTGTGGACTTGGTGCTGTCTGCACACTGTATATATGGAGAAAAGTGGTACCATTATTATTATTACTACTATACACTGTATTCTATAATTATAAGGGTTAAAGTGTATTAAACTTTGTTCGTGTTCTAACCGTTCCCGTCATCGATAGCACTTAGGTGGTCCTTCTCCTTTGGTCATTTTATCTTCATTGGATGCATGTCGATTCATTACATGTTTTGTATTTTTCTTTCGAGTCCCTAGAGTTAGAAAGTGAATAAAATACGGGATGTGAACCAACTGATGAAAGCACTTATCACTGGGACCAAGGGTGAAGTATCAACAGTGCATCAAGTAAAATATGACTAATAACACAGCAAGCCAAGTGTCTGGGACCCAAATGGGTGTAACTAGGCAGCACCAAATGGGCATCCGATACAGAATGACTGGGCTTAGATTGTCCATATGGGACCTAGCTGTCGTGTGCCATCTGAGGTATGTGGGTGTGTAGTCTTCCTGAGCAACCTGTGCAGTAGCCTACCAAATCCGTCTCAGTAGTCCATTTACATACAAAAACTGTGCAGTATTTTTTCTTGCATTTCACGGAATGTCAGGCAAAACAAAAGTTTACTCTGAGTATAAGCAATCTATTGAGAACCATGCTTGATCTAGCAGATAACTAAAAAAGAAAATTAAGATCTCAATCATGTACAGAGTATACGCTCACTTAGAGGAGGTGAAGGATCATTTGTTGCCATATGGGTAAAGTGATTCGACCGTAGCTCACATAGCCCACAACATATGGGACAAAGTGTACATATGGGCACCACCTTGCCCAGATGGGTACCAGATATCCTGCTTAATTGTTGCCAGTGGGAATTTACTGAATCCACACAATCCCTGGATGTGCGGCACATTAAACTTTAGCATCATTAACTGTACTGGTTGGCTCTAAAGTAACAACAAATTATTAATTCAGTGACTCAATGATTTGACCATTTATGTAGTAGTAAGTCCGTTATCTACCAATGCGTGACTATAGGACACTCCATATTTCACTACCTGCAGACACAGTATCTGCACATTCTTGGGTACAGAGAATGTGATATTTACCGGCCTAGGACAGTTTGACTGTACTCCAAAGATGCAGTCTCCCTATGCAACTTGTTAGTCTGGGCCCGTGGCAGTTGAACTTCTGACGGGACACTTCAAGTGTTGCCTGCACAACACTTTCACGTTGGGTTAACCAAGGAGTTGCTCCTGGGTCAACACTTCGTATCTCCTATACCTTTGCCGTCGGCCCTTAATTGGAGACACACACGTTCATCACACCACCGCTTGTGCATCCTTGTCATCCATTAGTGGTATCATTCCCTAATCTAAAACAGGTAGTTGCTCGTCGCACTGGCAGTTCGATAGGTTGCGATACCGTCTCTTTTTCTGGGAGATGATCTTGTAAGGTGGAACCGGATTTATGGGCGGGTGTTCCGTTCCATGGGTAGTATATGTTTGTTGTCAGAAGGTCACTTGTTCATATTTGTTCATATTATGTTGAAGTCCGCTGTCATATTCTAAGATGACGTCACAACTCAGTCATTCGACTTTTCCTTCGAGCGCGACAAACACACACAGTGCTAGTGATGTAGTGTCCGCTCCCTCTGCCCTGAAAGTAGTGTGATTCAATGTTACACTCACATACAAACAGACAAGTTACCTGACTCACTGTACTGCATAGTGCACACGGTAAATTCTACCCCAAGAATCTGATGTTGACCTGTGTACTTCCGCACAGTAGTGTGTAGTAAGCGGACCGTATTTGGCTTATTTACCCGTCAGATTATCCATATGATTACTACGTAAATAAAATGGCGAGAGAATATGACCATTTATTCAAATTACTCATCATTGGTGACAGCGGTAAGCGTTTTATGGGAAGCAAAAATAGCCTGTAAGAAGAGTTTTAGAGAAGTAGGCGTAGGCTAGGCTTAACTGTGTACTGTTGTGTTAGCCAAACATAGTCAACTTAGGATGTTACCTTTAGCCTAACTTTTAGGCATATTGATACAAACTTAGTTAGGCCTAAGCCTAGCGCGAGTCATGCATTTCATGAAGTTAATTGTGCGTACCGGAGGCGTCGACCGTTGTATCTGCTCTGGCCTAGGCTTCAAATGGCTTTCAATGCTGTATAACGATGAACGTAATTATCCTACTAGTAAAAGTAAGATACTAATAGTAATACTATAGGCCAGGCTAGCCTAACTGGAATTGTTTGTTAGTTATGAATAGGCCTAGCCTTGGCTTTCTGTTTCTAGCAGTAACAGGCAAGCTGGGCCTCTTTGTGTAACAAAACATAACAAGTTAAAGGGCAAAGGAGGGCAAAACCCCCATAAGATGCCCTGTAATCCATACCCCCCCAAAAAAACCCTAACCAAACTAATATCAAATATATCCCACCATAATTAGATTCTGCCACAGTCACAATAAAACTTATCGATGTTACCTTTGAAGCTATTTACTGAAGTGGAATTTACAACCCAATCAGGCAGACTATGCCACTTGTTAAGTTGACAACTCTATGAGACTTGAGAGAAGCTAAACTTTCTCACATCAAGCCTAGAGAAGCATTTCAACAGCTTCTTTCAATGACCACGAACATGGGAATTAGGACAAACCTCTAAGTAATCACACTTAGACACAGAATTCCTACCACATAGGAATTTGAAAACCTGCAACACATCCCCCCTGATCATTCTTAACTCAAGAGTAGTAAGTCCCTTACATTTAAGCCTATCATGATAAGGGAGATGACGTACATCGGGAATAAACCCAGTGGCCCTCCTCTGAACCTGCTCTAAAAGGAACTTGTCCTTTTCATAATAGGGACTCCATGTCTGCACAGCATAGTTAAAGGCTGTAATGCATCACCCCAGACAGTTTCAATTCTCCCAACCACCTACCTCTAGTCCCTCCCTCAGCCTGTCTTACATTCCTCCACATGTGTAATCAAAACAATGGATCCCTGTGTACGCTGTGTAATACGAGCTGCTCTACATCTTTCGAATTTGCTGGCAATCTAAGAGTACTGTAACTTAGAACCAGTTGAGAATTTTCCTTTCAGGGAGGTAAAAATATAGCTTAGGGTGATGCAATACAGCCTTTAAGATGTGGCTACTGCTTATACAGATTCAACACAATATCTTTACTAAAATTCCTCTTGATCAATCCGAGCACCCTGTTCGCCCTGGCAGCAGCACCTGCGCACTGTTAAGAAGGCTTCAGATTACTTTAATGTTAGAGTCGTGGTTCTAATTGTATGTAATTGTATTCTAAACTACCCTAATTATGTATATTTTATCTAATTGTATGTAATTGAATTCTAAACTACCCAACTGACAGTGTAAGTTTGCACTTTGTGTAAATTAGTGCTCAGTTACAATTTATGTAATCGGCAGGTTGGGTAAACATATATAGCAAGACTGCCAAGGGTTCCTAGAATTTTAGAAAAATTAAATTCCTAGGTTGTCACTCACACAGTAGGTTGGCACATGGGCATAGCTACCCTACTGGAAAGTTTGCTATGAGTGGGGGATCTATAATTAACATAACATAACAAGTTTAAGGGCAAAGGAGGGCAAACATAACATAACAAGTTTAAGGGCAAAGGAGGGCAAATTATACCCCACACAATAATTTCAGCATTATTGCCCAGTCTTGCAGGAAGGATACAGATCCCTGCACATTTTGCAACCTTCCCAATCTGGCATTGGCCTAGCTACTCCTGAATTTACAATATTTCACTCATCCAACAGTTGTAAATCGTCTTTACGGCAGTATTGCAAAGTGACATATTTCATGAAATTTAGTGCCTGATGTTGTGGCCAAGAGGATGACGGTGGTGGCCTTTGAAGCAATTAAACTTAGCAACCAGGAGCTTTGGGGTTTGACCCCAGGTTGGGTCACAGTACGATAGGTTCTTCATCCAAGAGATATCAATGGTTTGACTCGAGTGGAGAATGTGTGACCACTCCCACACAATTGACAGTGATAGGCATGAATAAGCACTTATTTCCTGGTTAAATAGTCTGTACTCATAGCATGGCCTAGCACTGGTTGCTTGGGAGCATGATAGGAAGAGTGTATATGGTTAGCGGATTAGGTTAGGTGTCATGATTCGGGGCCAGGGATAGGGGATGGTGTTGTACTATGCAAATTGACATGAATATTAATATTTTAATGATCAGGTTTAATTGTATGTACTGAATGTATTTTTTAATGAAAAAAAGGGGGAAAAATCCAGGGAGTCTTCAAAGAAACTAAATGAGGGAGAACAGGGAAAATGTTGCTAAAAGAATATTGAAAAGAAGCTCTGTTGATCGTTATTGCTTACGATACTCACATAGGCAAATAGCCCTGGTTGCTTCTATGCCTAACCACGATGTCCAGTATATCCACAACGACCACGCAAGTTACCAGAAATTATCGCCAGTTTACTTTTAGGCACACTTTAGCTGCCCTACATACCCTATAGACCAGTTCCCACAGATGATTCGAGCAGAGCTCGTGCATATTTCATCTACGTTTTAGTGTTTTTTTTTTTAACTCAGCACAACAGATTCTCTGTGCAATTAATGAGAATGGAGTGCTTTCATAGGTACGTATGTAGACAGTGCACATACTGTAGGCCTACATAGCGGATCGAACAGACCCACACGGAATGGCTTGACCTTTGTACCCTTTACGTTTAAAGTCTTACACCCAGATGCAATGGTAGCGCCAAACACCTTTCTTTAAAACATAACGTTACATGCAGTAAAAAAATTGTCTTGATTAAACCATTTTGAAATATGGGGAAGATGACTTTTATTTTTAGGTCTTTTGCTGCAAATTTCTACTGCCTGTTAATGGTCAGATTTATCAGGGATAAAAAAGTTCAGTACAAATGTCGTAGCTGCAACAGGTGGCTGAATTTGAGTATTTTGAATGTGATAAATGTCACAGGTGCTTTGTGTGAGTTTAGACTGGGGTTAATGTCCAGACACCAATCAACAAGCTGTCAAATAAATGAGAAAATTGTCAACACTGAAAGGGTGAAAGCATAAATAGAAATGGATGTTTTGAAATGTGAAGCGAGCCAAGTACAAAGCGACTTAAGGGGAAGGGAATATCCGAGTGGCAAAATTTGGAATGCAAAGAAATTGCCCCCTATAAATTAATGTTTGAATAAACTGTGAAATGAGTTATTTTACGTAAGATGCAGACATTACCATTTTGGGACAGGTGATGACATTTTTGCAGTTTAAAACTTTTCTTGGAAACTTGCAAGGATATTCCGAAGTCAGATGTGCTGAGCTGCTGTTCATAAGTAATACAGCTTGTAGTTGACAGTGTAAAGTGGTCTCTGAGTCTGTGCAGCGTCACCACACGAAACTTTTGTTTGCCACGGGCCTGATGTAGGCCTATAGCTTTTTAGTGAAGAATGTCACGATCAAAACATTTATTCTAAGTATATTGCATATCTATATAGCGTAATATTAGGCTCAAGTTTTACTCGTTTCTGACATTTTGTAAGTGACAATCCTTCACATTTAAAAAGGTACTGTATATTGCAACAACGCCAATAGCCTAACGTTAAGCTTTTGTGATCGATTTTTCAAATATTGTATGAGTTTTCAGTGATGTTTTTTGTGCTTGGCTGCACAAGCTTTCCCCGTCGATGTGCTAGGAACCCCAATCTTCCGTGGACTTTACCCCTGAACCCCACAATTGCTAAAGAAACACATGTTGGAAGTGATATGTTCATACATGTAGCACTTAAGAAATTGACCAAGTTCTAAATTGTAAACAAAACATCTTCTTGATTTACAAATGTGGCAATAACAATTTATTTTGAGCTGAACTCAAAACTCTTGAATTTTCTTTGATGCATGTTGCCTACAACTATTTTTTGTCTAAATTATACTCCACAGTATGCTGACAACAGTAGTTTATCGTTTAAAGGGGAAGGGCGGGGGAGGGAAGGGCGGGGGGAGAGGAGATGAAGGAATTGTCATAGATTCAGTCACATTTTTGAAATAATCGCAAGTATCGCATGATGACATTCTGTCTGGATGATACATTTTCATAACAAGTGAGCCTGCAAAAGGCATGCCTTAAGTGAACTCTGCGCACTATTAAAAGCTATAAATTTACAGTGGATAGCATCTTTAATTAGTAATTATCTCTGCCAGGAATGAAAATTTTGAATTGAATGTTTTAATTAATGTCAAACTGTTCTTTACGTTAAAGGGAAATAGGGCGTTTAGAATACACCAACATGACATACAAAAGAAATAGTGTTAGTCATTGTTAAACCATTCAGTCTCATCAATAAACATCTGCCAAAGCTTCATCTCCTCAAAACATTATGCATGTGATGAGTAACGGAAGATGCATCATTTGAATTTTGAAAAGTTTGGGTGAACAAATTAGTGTTGAGCAACAAATAACTGAGTCTCTATGGGTGAGAAACTTATTTCTTGAAAAGAAGGCCACTGTCCTTCCTTATTTTGAATAATCTATCATTCTGCATCCAAAAACATTGGTTTTGAAAGTATGGATGTTTCCTGTAAAACAAACGCCCTATTTCCCTTTAAGTCTGGTGGTAGCATCGGTTGCTATACTGTAGGTATAGTTAAGAATATGAGTAGTAGTATGCGAAAGGTGACCGGTTGTCTTATTAGTATCTCAGGTTACATCATTCTCGTTCCTGATAACTCTTTTGCTAATGTCGCAAGTTCATGGTTACTCTCTGCAAACTAGCCAAAAAAGACATCTTTTGACAGTGTGTGTACATAGTGATTTGCTAATAGTATTAACTGTATGTGAGGACATGCAAAGAGTGACTGGAGGCTAGCAATGTTTGCAGAAAGTTATCGAAAAAAGACTGATGTCACTTGAGACCTTCATCAGAGGATCAATCACTTTTAATACGCTTGGAATTTGCTAAGGATATGGTTGGAATTTGCTAAGGATATGGTTGGAATTTGCTAAGGATATGGTTGGAATGTGCTAAGGATATGCTTTGGAATTTGCTAAGGATACATTTGGAAATTGCTGAGACTCCTGCATTAAGGCAAGTCATATACTGTAATTTCTGATTGTATCCTGAAAACTGGTAATGGAGTTGCTGGACATAATTTATCTGTTATTGCATCTCATTTTACTGCACAAAATGGTCAAAGTGCAACACAAATTGAACATTGTGTAGCAGATTTGGTACATGCGATATAAGATGTAAAGGACTTTCGCAGCTCTTGCAAAAAAAGTACCCAAGAACTCTGAAACTGCTATTCAAATTAAAAAACAAAATTATTGGAACCTTGAGTTGCAAAGAGCCATGCAATAAAAGAGTGGCTTTCTTGTAGCCACCCATTGGATTCAATTGTAAGTTAACAAAAGTGATTAATTAATAACTTTTGATTTGACAGATTAACTTTTGTTCAGAACAACAGTAGTTGTTCGTTTGTTCTCCATGGGACAACTACCCAAAGCTGACTTTGCCTACAGTAAACACTGACAGTATTAGTGTCCTGTCTTTGTTATCGTGGATTGAATGGCATGCATAAAGTTATGACCTATGTTTGCAGAAGCATGGTTTCATTTTGTAACTATGAGTCAATTGTGAGCCAGGGGCTGTCATATATAGACCTGTTTAACCTTTGAGCTGTAATTATATCAGTGAACAGTATTAATTGCAATGCAAGCATCCCATGCTCAGGTTTTTATGTTGAATGAATCCATTACTGCAATGTATACTGCAGAGGTTCATATGATTTTCTTTGTAAAGTGAGAACCTGAAAACTGAGATCAGGAAAGAGAAATGGGAATACATACCCAGATAGTTGTGGAAGTATGAGCTAAAGAAATGGCCCATGTTGTAAGGCGATTCACTACAAGTAGAATTAAACTGATCATATTTTACAGGTAGTGGTCAGTGACTTTACCTTCCACTTTTTTTTTTCCAAGCAGTCAATCAGCACAACATTCAAACATTAGTATGAACAATTGAAAAGTTAAATTAACAGCAGTCGCAAAGGAATGTGGTCTGACAGAATTGTGACTATAGCGCATTGTATCCTTCATTAGGATTCACTCTTCCTCATCTGTTTTTGTGTTGAAGTTTGATTACTCCAAAGTTGCTTTGGAGTAATTTACATTTGTTTATGTATAAAATCAATGGTACAGTGCACCGTACATGCAGTATTGTGTGTTGCCAACTATGATGATGCCACCAACATGGGGTATTTTTTGGCAGCAGACACTATCGCAGAGGTACAGTAAATGGACAGTAACATACAGTAACATACATGTAACATACTGTGCAAGTATTTATTCTATATATTGGTGTAATATTTGTACAAAGTATATATTTGTTGGCAGTGCAAGTATGTATTTGTAGCCATGCCGTGCCTCTCAGTTCTTCAAACACACTGTTTATATATAATAGACAACTTGAATGGTCACGATTTAAGTGTGAAACTAAGTCTATCTAGGATACCAGGGGCTTTGAAATCTGTTCTCTGTGGACAATTGATGGTAGTCTGGAAACTGAAAGAATAGGAATATCACTTGAACAGGACTAATATCTGCCTTTTACAGTTCATATCTATGTGCTGTGTGTTGTGTTGTGGTCATCTGGAGTTCAAACCTTGTGTGAAAAACTTGATCTTTCGACATTTTCGAGAAAACCTTGATGCCTCCTCATCATCATCTTACATTGGAAGTATCAATGAAGAGCAGTTCTGCTGTTTCCAAATACATAATGGATGACTTATTGATGCTGCTGAAAAGTAGAATTTACGTCTTAAACATTAAATTTTGTGAATGCAATTGTTTGACCAAGCTTTATCAATGTGATGGCCAGCAGTTTTTTTTTATGTCCAACTGGTGAAGCATAACTTCCTGTTGTGTAGGTTGATTTATATGTTTATGTATATGGAAAGAATATTAGCAAGCAATATGACTGTTTTTCTGCAGATGTTGCTAACAGACACAGGTCTCCATGGTTGCTATAGCAACTCCATGGCCGCAGGAAAAGCTTTTTACTTTTTCTTTTCAGTCTTCTGCAATATTCTTGTACAGAAGCTTCAGTGTTTGGAGTGTTGCTTTGGTGTCAGTTGCACCAGATAGCAAGGACTTGTTTCATCCTGTTTGGATTTGATGATAATCACAACAATTGCATTTATGCTAGCATTATGTGTGTGAGTGAGTGTGTGTGTACATCATATGTAGTGGCATGATTCACAGCATGGGAATGGGATGTATGAAAGAAGGGAGAGATGTGACGGTTGTCATGTTGGCATAGTATAGTATGCAGGTTAACTGTAAATAGTACAGTATTTATAAGAATATATTAGGCATAAATGTGTGGTAAGGTGAAAATCAGCAAAGGTCAATTTGTGGACTCGTGTATTGAAACGTGATTGTTGATTTTATTGATTTTTGATTCCATGCCGAAGCCCAAAGGAATATATGTGATGGTTATGACATGTGCGTGTATGTGTGTAAGTGACCCCGTTTCTAAACACAGTATCTCAAGAAGTGTAACCTTGACTGATCTCATACTTGGTGTGTGGGTTGGTCATACTGAGTAGAGGATCCCTATTGGTCTTGGTGGAGGTAAAAGGTCATTGAGGTCACTGGAGGTAAAAATGTGAAAACCTTGTAAACACAATATCGCAAGAAGTGTAACCTTGACTGATCTCATACTTGATGTGTGGGCTGGTCATACTGAGTAGATGATCCTATTTTGTAGTGGAGGTCAAAGGTCATTTGAGGTCATCTGGGGTCAAACTGAAAACCTTGTAAATACAATATCTCAAGAAGCATAACCTTTACTGATCTCATTCTTAAAGTGTGAGGTGGTAATACTGAGTGGAAGACATTTTGTTTTTGGGTGAAGGTCAAAGGTCATTTGTGGTCACCAAACGTCAAACTGTAAAAACCTTGCAAACACAATATCTCGAGGAGGGTAACCTTGACTGATTTCAGACTTGATATATGGATTGCATATACTGAGTAGGTGATGACTTTTGTTTTTGGTGGAGATCAAAGGTCAATTGAGGTCACCAGAGGTCAAACTCTAAAAGCCTTGTAAGCACAATAGGTCCAGAAGGGTAAAGTTGATTGATATCATTCTTGATGTTTGGATCAAACATACTGGTTAGGAGATCCCTATTGTTTTTGGTGGAGGTCAAAGGTCATTTTAGGTCACCAAAGGTCAAACTGGGAAAACCATGTAAAACACTCTATCTTGAGAAGGGTAACAGTGGGGGCATCTCATACTTAGCATGTGGATTGCCCATATTGAGTAGATGACACCCAGTTATTTTGGTGGAGGTCAAAGGGTAAAAATCATGTCAACTCCTATATCTCAAAAAGACAAACTGTGAGTGATCTCATACTTTGCATGTCTATCGCTCGTTCAGTAATTCAGTATGTAGTAGTCAAAATCTTGTAAACACTTTATCTCAAGAAGGTTAACTGTGAGGGATTTCATACTTGGTATGTGTATTGCCCATTTTGAATAGATGACTTCTATCAATTTTTGCACCTTTATGTTTTAAGAACACGTGAAAGGTCATTTTGAGTTAAAGGCTATTAATACAGTGTTTCTAGAACAATAACTGTTAGTTGATCTCATACTTGTCATGTGGGTAATTCATGTTGTAATATAACCATATGGCAAGGAATCACAAAGCCTTTGGTTTTCTGGCTTTTTTTTTTTTAAATCATGATTTAAATCAGTGATTTAATTCATGATTTTTAATCACCTTGTTTAAAATCAAACAACTCTGAAACATAGTACCTCAGCAAGGGGGTATCTTTGGATTTTGGAGGGATGTCACATTACCTTTGAAGGTGAAGCACCAGGTATAGGGGAACCCAACTATGGGTGTTGATATCAGTAAATATCCCAAGGTGGAAACCTTGAAAAATAGCACCAGATCTGATGATCAAAGAGATAAGTGCAATGGGCATAGGGTGGGTTCACCAAATTAGTCAAGCATGTGGATGTACAATATGAGGTCAAAGGTTTGCAACTTACTGAATGAGAGAATACTTTAGTGTTCAAAGTTTACGTGGCAGTTTTAAGGTTTTGGGGGGGTTTTGTCCCCAAATTAGTGAAAAACACAAATGTCATATACAAAACTGCTCGAACGCAATATTCTATTTGACTAGGAATTTGACCATTTTGTATCGCAAAACATTGTTATTGTGATAACAGTTCTAACAATTAATTCCTGCCCACAGGATGAAAATTAAGAAAACTTTGAAAATACAACTCTTAATGTGGAAAAGGAAAACTGGGAGAATTTTATGTATGATGTAGATGTTCAATTAAAAATTTAAAAATAATGGTGTTTGATTCCTTGCGTCAGCCCTGTTATGAAATCATGTAAAATGCTTCTCCCACAAATTGCATGTTATTCAGTTGAAAGTGTGTCACATTACTTCTATGTTAGTGGTCCCTTCAGGTTGTTCAGGATTATTGGTCCCATATGGACCATTTTATGAAACCATGCAAAATGTTTCCCCTTCTGTATATTTTGCTTGAAAATGTGAAAGCTTTTTCAAATCAGTATTGTGGTAGTGGAGCCTGGGGTTTTCAAGATTTGGGGGTCCAAGGGTTAAGTGGGCCATATGGGCCATTTTATGAAATATGCAAAACACCTCTTCTCCTACAGATTCTATGGTATTAAGTTGAAATTGTGTCACATTACTACTTTGGTACCACTGTGGTTCCTTTTGGTTTTTCAGGATGATGTGTCCCATAACCACCATTTCATGAAATCATGCAAAATGTTTCCGTTTCTGGATATATTACTTTACAATGTGAAAGGTTTGTCAAATTAGCATTGTGATAAGGGAACCCTTTGTAGTGTTCAACATTTGTGGATCCAACTTAAAAATGGGTCATACGGGCCATAAATTATTACATCGTGGAAAGCAATAGTTTTTTCAACAAGTTATATGTTACAATGTTCAGGGTTTTTCATATTGCTGATTTTCATATTGCATTCTTAGGGACAAAGAAGGCTATACTGCCATTCATTTGATTTCATTATTTATAGCATGCTGCAGAATGGGTGTCAAATAGGTAATTGTCTCATAATATAGTTTAATCAATATTCAGATGTTGAGATTATTTCTGCAATAGACAGCATTTTTTTTTCCAGCAGTTTGACAAACGACGTTACATGCTGCCTTTTAGTTCAGGAAGTACTATGATAGTGGAGAACATTTGGCTGATCAGCATTCTTAAGATGAAATCATATCCAAACTTTTTGGGATGCTATTAATTGTGGATTATCCATGGTTAAGACTAAATAAAGGACTACAGTTAAAATAATCTCACAAGGAACCACAGAGGCCATAGGGGTCTTGTCGGTTTTATTTGAAATGTCATTTAGAGTTGGCAAAAGGTGGCTATGCGTATTGTAATGTCATTATGAATTTATTTCCTGATGCGGCGATGGTTTGCTTTGTTTTTCTAGGACCATGTAGTACTGTGCGGTTTGTTGCACATTGTTAGTGTGCATCGAGTAGCATTTCCTGACAAAAAATACTCACTACATTGTCTACACACCATTGAAACTGTGGTTCATCAGTTGCACTCTGTTTTATATTGTAGAATACTGAGTTGTGTCAGTAAAAAGTGAGAGTACCCGATTAAAGTCTTGATGGAAGTTGCTTCTTCACTTGAATGGTCTCAAATTTGCTAATTTCAGAGTGCCATTACTGACATTCTCGTTACAGTTTGCAGTGGTGTCGTCCAAACGGAATGCAAGTGTGAAATGATCAGAGTCGATGGTATTCTGAGTTTGGTCTCACCTATTGAACATTGTTATAACATATGATGAAGGGGGGCTAGGCCTTAGAGGGTGCGGTGCTAGAATTGGTTTCGAGGACGATTTGAGCAAAGGGTCAAATGTATGCATTAGTGAGGCAAGGGATAAGTATAGTCACTGAGTGAATACCCACACAAGGAAGTTGTGGGGAGTCGGTGGTATTCTAAGTTTGGTCTCACCTACTGAACATTGTTGTAACATATGAAATCCTGGGGTTCATTTTTCCTGGGATTCATTTTTGCTTTAAGAGTTCCAGGTTGCTGTAGAAGGAGGGAAGCAGTACTCTCTGCTCTTTAATGTACAGTGTGAACCAGCAACTGGTTCTAAAACTCCCCAGTAATTAGAAGAAAACTGTTTTTAATACTCGAGCATTCTCTCATTTCTCGGTCCGATGGCCCCTCTCCTTGTTTATAGTTCACAACAAAAATTGTGAAGTCAATCGTTGCCAGCTGCATTGGTGCTATAAACCTCTACCGCTGATTGCTCTGGCCTCCATAGAGGTTGGTGCTCAAACACATTGTACTATTTGGAGAGCTAGAAACTATCATGGTCCTTTGCAGCATGCAATCAGCACAGATAATGCATTTTGAAAGAAAAACAAAGAAACAGCCAGTTTGCTGGTAGTGTTTGCACTTATTTAGGGCTAATGCCAAGCATATGTGATAGGAATTGTTGCAAAAGGTCTCAAACTGAAGGCAGTTCACATAATCATTGGTTAACTCTCTAGGTGTTGATTTTTTCACCCTCACGAATGCATGTGCAGTACAGAGGTCAGGACTTTGTGCTATTGCAAAGAAATTTATTGGTCTTCAACTCTCCTGCCTGTGTACAAATTTTCAGATTTTTTTTGTGCAGGAGCATAGGATCGGTCGATTTTCTTCTGATTGTGAATTTTCCAGGTTACGTAGGATTATAACCATACCATAATGTCACTACTGTGTGTTTACCATTAACTTATTAGTTGTTACTTCTTCTCAATGCATCAGCTGTGAAAATTTTGTGATAAGTAATTCATACTGCACTTTATGAAAGCACATTTTCTCAGTAGTGAAAATGTTTCCGTGTCGTTTAGGTGTTATCTCTTTCGTGAACTATGCCGTCTTCAAGGCCTGCCTACTATGTACATGTATATGGGCGTGGTCTGTTTCCGCGAACATGCAGATTATGGGCAAAAGCTCTTCCTAATTCCTCTTATTTTGAAGATTCAAATACCGCTAAAAGACCTTTGACCTCCCTTTTCCTGTTTTTAAATCTGAAGAGATTAATTTCCAAAATTCAATGAAGTTTACGGCCTTTTCACTACCTTCACTTTTGTTTTACTTTGTATTCCTTCTCTGTGTGTTCTTTATTATGTTCATATATTTTTGAAAATGACTTCCTTTTCCTTTGACTTGATAAATGAGAATATAAGGTCAAGGGAGAAGAACACTCTCTGTATGAACTATGTCATGTAACATGTGTCATGCGTGAGTTGGTAATAATGAGCAGAAGATCTCTATTGTTTTTATTGAGGTCAAGGGTCATTTGAGGTCACCAGAGGTCAAACTGTAAAAATGTGTAAACACAATATCTCCAGGAGTCTAACCTTGACTGATGTCTTACTTGATGTGTAGATTGTGTATACTAAGTAGAAGACTTCTTTTGTTTGTGGTGGAGGTCAAAGGTCGTTTTAGGTCACCCGAGGTCAAACCTTGCTAACACATTAACTCCAGAAGGGTAATGTTGACTGATGTCATACTTGATGTGTGGGTTGGCCATACTGGGTAGGTGATCCCTATTGCTTTTGGTGGATGTCAAATGTCACGGTCATTTCACGTCACCAAAATAAAGGTCATTTCGGGTTAAAGGCTTGTGGTGTATCAAGTAAAATAACTGCAGTTGATCTTATACTTGTCATGTGGATAATTCATGATTGTTAAAATATAACCATGTAGCAAGAAATCACAAAGCCTTTTGGCTTTCTGGTTTTTAATTTTTTTTAAAAATCATTGTTTAAATCAGTGATATAAATCAAATTAATCGATTTAAATCATGATTTCTTTTAATAAAAATCATCATTTAAATCATGATTTTAATCAGCTTGATTTAAATCAAACAACAACCCTGCTTAGTAATGCACAGTGTAGGTATACAACATGTGGCCAATACGCACAGTACAGTTGCTGCACAGTGAAGGTAGCAGCGATGGGCTTCTGAAAGCAACGAAGTATGAACTTTCTTTCTACTTTCCTGTGCCAAGCACTTCTTGATGGGAAAAAACATTTTTTGATTAAGTAGTTGCTATGGAAACTACAAAACGTTGAATAATTTTTATGAGCAGTTTCGTGGGCAACAGTGAATGTGAATGGAGTCATTAATCTCTAACTGTTTGACTTTAAAGATACCAAGAAATGCGTGAATCTGTGAGAGTTGTTTGCCCAGCATCCTTCTAGAAAGGTATTTCTTTCCTGTGTACAAGAACTCTTGGACATGGTTTTGCCTGCAGAAAGATTGGTTAATTTGTGTGGTGAATATCAATTTTCAATAATTTTGTATACTAAAGAGGTGTTTAGCTTCTTTCTTTTCCTTTAATTATATTTGAGTTGATCATAAGTAGCCTACACTTAACCCACCACCTCTTTTCACCATTAAACATGCTTTCTACAGTCTCACACTTCTTTCAAATGACGTGCAGGGTAGTGCTCGGGTTTCGTGATGTGCCTATAATGATGCACAGTGGTGTTTTTCCTTATTAGTTTCCTGAATGAGGACATTTTGGGCCAATTTTTGCTCAAGTTGCAGTGTATGTACGCACATGTTTCTATGGTA
Organism: Stichopus chloronotus; assembly: GCA_021234535.1. NCBI lineage: Eukaryota > Metazoa > Echinodermata > Holothuroidea > Aspidochirotida > Stichopodidae > Stichopus > Stichopus chloronotus. Next base: position 7,665,299 of record CM037837.1, on the reverse strand, counting down.
TTTCACGCTGGATATGGATTTCCTTGCAATGCCCGATTCCATGAAGTGTTCACTGCCACACTCTAAACCATTTGTTAACCATTGCTCTGAGGCTAGTGCGGCGGACGGTCGAAGACATTTCAGATCTACAGATCTGCTGCGTGTGCTTAACCATGAATGGACAGGAAACACTGTGGACTATTAAGGAAATTCCTTAAGAGTATTGATCCAGTAAAGAACTGACTCAATGCCTGCTTGATATTTTCAACAGTTGCAATCTTTTGCACCTCTCAAACTTCAGCAGCGATGTTGTGAGATCAACTGTGTGACTATGTTTAATACACAATGGAGCTACCACAGCTTTGCATGGTTACAATCACTGCTGACAATCGTTTGTTTTTGAAAAGGAGGTGAATCAGGATCGGGGCGACTATCGTGACTCACAAAATCGACAAGTTTTACAGTTCAGCCTGCACTGGTGTTAAGCTGCTCATGCTTGAAGGCCATTCATAAAGAAATTGAATTTGTGCAATAAAAATAGAATGATGAAGGGGGGAAGGTGGGAGTTAGTGAGGGTCTCTTATTAGACATGCTATCTGTAAAATTTATTATTTGGTAATATTTCAAAGGTTTGTCCAGTATAATTTGTCATTGTCTGTTTCAAGTTACTGCAATGTCATGGCATATGATGTGGTGTTGGCGATGTTGCACCAAAATTTTTTTCTTCTTAATGCATAAATTTCATATAAATGTGATGTGCCTTTAGCATTCATTGACTGTGAGCTCCTAAAATTCCCGTGGGTCAACCAGTTTCTCTTACTTTCTTCCTTCAAAATCATGGAGATTTGTTAGGAAAAATTAAGTGTAATAATTGTAATCAGGCAGTGCTTGCACTGTTAGAAGCACAATGTAAGCTATGTGTCAATAATACAATGAAATTAGAGCATGAAATTAAGTCGATTAACTGTATAGATGACTTATAATTTGAGGGGAAAATTTTCATTTTTGATGAAGGCAACTTCACTGTGCTTTTTCAGTGTCCATCGCAATCAGCTGATGTAATTTACCTCTAGATCTGTCACTGCACTTTTTAGTCAAATGGAAGAGACTATAAAGTAGCATATATCTATTTGACTTATCCATAAATCCTATTTTGGACAGTGAAATTAAAAGTAAAAAAATTGCAACTTCCTCCTCTGCATTCTTGGAAGCTACTTTCTGTTACAAAGTCGTGGTAAACTCTTCCCACATCATGAATATTTGAACACAAAAAAAGTTTATAGCACTCGCTGTTTTCCTGTTTTGGTTGTACACAAACTAACCGTGTGTGTGTAATACCGACGTCACTTGCATTTCTAAGGCTTATCTGTGAATGGATACTGCAATGAAATGATGAAGATAAAGTTAAGTGTTCAAATTCAAGTTGCTGCATTCAAATTAAATGTGATAGTATTATAAAGTAAAAGGACCGCTTAAGTTGTATGACAGTATACTGCACAGTTAAGTGTTCAAAACATCGCAGTTGTACTGTAGTGTACTGTAGATGAGGGTCTATGGTCCAAAACGTGCGTTGTTTTGCATTCCTGTCCTTGAGTTTTTACCATCTTCCTATTCAACAGTCTCATTTCACTTTTGAAATTACTTCTGGAAATTGTTGACCACTTTTAGCTTTCATAAGCAAAATTTTTGTGGCATTGCAATTTGGGCAGCCTTGGAAAGAGTGTCAGTAAATCCTAACTGGTGATCGGATGCATAATATTATGGAGAAACTTGTGACTCATTGAAATTGTCGCAATACATGTGAATGTTGTGTTGTGCGAAATGTTGTCCACTCCATGATATCAAACACTCCGACTTTAAATGTGAAAACCGATTGTTTTTACCTAAAGGATGCTACATTTGCAAAAGTCTTGACTGATTTTTATCTTTTTCTCTTCTCTTTTTTTAGGTGTTGGCAAAAGTAGTCTTCTATTAAGGTTTGCAGATAACACATTTTCAGGTAAGCCAGAACCTGACAGAGGGTACATAATATTTAATAGGTCAACTTATGAAATTTGTGTCACCATAAACTGAAATTTTGCATCTTGTGCAAATCATCCCCTTCTCCACAAAACACAGCACAATTTTCATAATGGGGACATTATTGCTCATTACTGGTTATCTAAATACTAATATCTATATACCCTTCCAGAAAAATGCTGCTTGGCCTAGAAAGTTGATGTCATAAGGTGTCATACCTAAGTGTGCTGTCATAGTGTAAGATGGTTTTGTTTAAAGTTCATTAAAGGTCATCTTGGGTTAAAAAATTTAGTAAATCTTTTCACATATATATGTATCTGTTTCAAGTACTTGTCAATGCTCTTCATGCAAAAGTGGAAAAGGGGTGGGAAGAGGGATCTACTGTATGCAAGGAGCAGCAGTTGGCAAGATATGTACTATTCATTATGTCACAGAACGTTGTAAAGAAGGGACAACTGTAGGTGTTGAAAAGTTTACAGTAGTCTGTAATACCTAAGTAACTGCCAGCAAAGTTTGTTCAAGTTTAGAGATGTGCAATCGCCATTGAGGTTTATGTACTTCAAAGACAAACATTGCATTCCAACGTATGTAAACTTAAACATTTGGAAAACCATTTTGTCGTATTTGAATACTTGGGAAATGATTGGAATTTTCACTAAATTTAGCATTGGCATGTATCCAATAAGCTGTTGTAAATTGCCAGTTTAAAATTAAGTGCTGCCTTCCTACCTTTCCCTATTGCCACCAGGAATATTATCATACACCATTTATTGAAAAAGTTGCACAAATTGCTGCACCCAACAATGTCTTCCTGCTTTGGGTTTTAATGGAAGCCTTGGATCCACATTGTAGACATATATCTACCCTTTGCTTCACTAAGGCGAGCTAGGCCTTAGAGGGCGTGGTGCTAAAATTGATTTCGTGGAGATTTAAAGACCAAATGTATGCATTAGTGAAGCAAGGGGTAGTCACATGTGAAAACCCACACCAGTTAGTTGTGGGGATTTTACAGGAAATGACAGGAATTTTTTCCTCCCCCCAAAAAAGCAGAAAAAGATGTAAAACAGAAGGATGCACTCATAAACGCAAGGTTCAAATAATCTTTCAAAATAACTTCGTCCAAACCTTTCATGGATAGAATATCCTGTATTATAGCATAGTTGCATTTACAGACGTAAAGGTTATTTGATAACATGCTAGGAAGTTTTCTTAAGAAAGTATGAAGTAGTAGAAAATATCATTTAATCACCAATCAACTTTTTAATTTTATAGTGATAAGTTGAAATGAAAAAGGGATTTTCTTCCCCTTTTCCTGTCCTCTCTTTGTTTTGTGTTAGCAGTGACTGGTGACCTTTGACTCTGTATGTATTAGACCTGGACAGAGAAAAAAAAAAAAAATTATCTTACCTTCATTACTTAAAAAAATGCTTAGCATAGATAGAGTAGCTTGCATGCATTGTCGTTTGGAACATTGTCGCTTTGCATTTTGTACAAGTTTGACTGTTTAGTACTACATATTACAACAGTGAAGTGCTTTGATACATTTCACATTCACGATGCATCTTGCCACCAGATTGAAACTCAGTCAATCAGTCCGTCAGTGACTTCATAATTTATGTCACACCGCAATTTTCAATCTTTACAAGTTAGTTTAGACATGTATTGTGTATGTCTGCAGTATGTTGGTAGGAACCCAGATGTGTGTATAAATTTGTAACATCTGAACAGGGGGTGCACAGTAGTTTTAGGACTACTCCAGTTACGACGTGTAGACGGTGATGTTCTCGAAAACACTCAACAACTAGCTCTTCGTGGAATTGTACGTGAAAAATACTGTATGTTGTACTCAATGCAACAAGAAGTGCATATGATACGGGGTTGCCCTTCAGTTGAACATTGGTACTTACAGGAACTTGAAGGATTTTAAAAGTAAATTTACACTACTGTGTTCTTCTTACATGCTATGAATTACCTCTAAGGTTCTCAATTGATTATTTCCTCCTTCCCTTCTGTTGTGCGTGCTTACTGTACCTTATCGCTCTAGGATGTCGTTGACAGCTTCCTTGATCTCCACTGTCCGTTTCAGGGACACATTGTCAATGGGGTGAAAACGTTTTGCACACAGATACGGCTTTATACCGCTGTCCTCAATTTGGTTCCTAGGCCTACTGGTGTACCTATTGACACAATATTTACATATGTGGCAGTCATTGTTGTTGCTCCAACCAGAAAAGCCATTTTGAGATATTTGCAAACAGACTAGAGAGGGGTAGCAACTGCTCTCCACCAAAACTGGAAAAGTTGTCAAGAAGTGAACCAAATCTGTCATTCACCTTTTTTCATAATTCATTTGCCAAATATAAACGAAACTTTCTGCTATATTGATGTTGACATCATAAATTGGATTGTGTCACAGCCATATTTCAAAAGTAACTTTATACATTATGAAGACAAGGAAGCCTGCTAATTGAAACATGATCGTACATGAGTTTGAGGCCTGCAGTAATTTGGTGCACATGCAGAGCAGAAAAGGAGTGTAAACATGAGTACTTTTAACACCTGGTTACATGCATTTTGATGTGAACAAAATGTCTGAAATTCTCATTGTCTGTTTTGTTTCTGATAGATTGCAGATCCATTCACACTTACTGTAGGTATTGTCATAGGGGGTTGGGGAGGAGTGAGGGGGTAATATGGCCAACTTATAAATTTTGACACTAATTACTCCTCACTTACTCACCTCAACACACATAGGATGGTAGAATGGGAAGGTGGTGCTAGTTAGGCATTAGACCATTGTGCCAGGAAGTGATTGGAAAAGGTTAACATTACCCTTGGCACAGTAGTTGGGAGTACAGTTGTTGTGTTGTGATGGGTAAGTGAGAACATCCTTAGATACCAAACCAGTATTTAAAGTTTTGTGATTCCCTGTTATAAGTTCCCAAACAGCTCCAGAGGCGAATAGGTACAGTATGTACAGTACCTCAGAAGTTGAATGGATTTCCAGGTACAGTACCCTAGTTTACCTTAACGCCCCACATACTGTTACATGTTCTTGTGTACATTGTAACAAGTGTCAAGTTTTGTTTGGACTGCAAATACCTTCCTTTTGTGCTGCAGCCAGGAGTGCTGTATTATAGTACTAGCTCTTGTTTGTGTGTTGTGTAGCATATCTAGGTAAAAGTGCAATATGTGATGAATCACATTGACTTTATGGTATGTACAGTAGATCTTCGCTGAGTGTTTGCATAGCCACCAGTTATTATTTGTTAAGAGTTTACTTTGTGTCGCATTTTTTTAAAAGTAACATACTTTCAGTGCTCAGTTTAGTATCGTAGTTTGTTCATACAGTGCACCGCACACTTATGCATCGGTAAAGGGATTTCCTACCTGTCTGTGTTTGCGCTGAGGCTCGGGATCACATTAATCTAGAAGTTATCTTCTTAATCCTGCACAAATAGATCTTAGGCGGGATAATCTCGAACAGTTTTGCACAGCTGAGTTGATACCCTAAATAAATTGCATTGATTTTGAAAATCCCTCCCAAACCTATTTTTAGAGAGGGATACCCCTCTCTGGTTCAATTTCTTATAGTGCAAACAATGTTTCTTACCTGTTTACTGTAAGTTCGTAGTTCGGTGCATGCAGAGCTCTCAGTTTTACTTTGCACACCTTGAAAGAAGTAACTAGGCAGGTACTGTATGATAATGACCTCACCAATATGTATTATGCTATTTATTCTTGTTGTGTTGTTAGCCATAAACTAAGGCCTGCATCCTTAATAGAATTACAACTGACCCGACTGGTTTCTAAATGAAGCTCAAATGTTCTCCAAATCAACAGAAAAAATGCAGACCAGGTGTAGACTTTACTTAAATGACAAAGTTGAGCCAAAACCTGCATTTTGTATGTCGATTTTAAGGGATGTTTAAGTTAACAATAAATTTCACACCATTGACTCTGGTTCTACAGACACTCAGGTTTTCGGGATGAATAGCTTTTTGGCCTCCATCAAAGATGACTGCATGTGAAATGGATCTCATGAATTTGTCACTCTCACAACTAAAAACACTGCATCTTTTAAATTCAGAGAAAAGCACTGTCATTCAATTGGTTGGTCTGCTCCAATCATTTCCTTTGAATGTGAACCATACTCTGTAGTACTCTAGATGTCATACAGACTAAATGATGCTGTACGCATTGCACTCACGTCTGTACTGTCAAGGAGTCGATGCATACTGAACACTGAGACTGTGTCAGTTTTGATACTTAGAAACAGCTTTTCAGCCCTTTAAATGACATGGGCTAAATCTTCTCTGTAGTTTGTTGTAACAGTGAATTGATTAAACTGTGGACCCCACCTTCCTTCCAGGTGGCTAGTTGATATTACTGTGTGTCACATTCATCCTTTAATGGGATTGTTCTCCCGGGGAAGATCCGTGACTGCTTCGTCCAACGCGAGGGGAGAGTGTTTTGATTTCAACTTTCATTCAGTGCTTGAAATGGTCATTGATGGAGACAAAATGAAAGTGACTTATCCGGAGGCCGTTTTTTTTTGTTTTTAAACAGAGGCTCACTGGCAGCACGTCTGATGAGCAGATTAATGGCCGGCGTGAAGAATTGTATCAGGTCGTTTACGTTGAACGATTCGCCTGTTAGCAAATAAGAACAAAAGGGGAAAAAAAGTGGAAGAGGGGAAATGTATAGTTAGTTTATTAGAATGGTGCAGAAACAAAATTTACACAGCTGCGCTTTAAAGTCCAAATTTCTGACTAATTTTGTTATTGGATGGACCCACAATCATTATCTTAATATCACACAGTTCAATGGATGCAGATTGATTTGAGTGGGCCAACTATTCTATTTAGGGTGCCAAGTATCAAATAATCATGCATGTATCAATAACTTTAGGGATCAATCAATAATCTGATCAGACATAGCATTGAGCTGATGTTTGCCCCCCAACGGTACAATTTAGGGTCAGCGGTGAAATTTAGCAAATTCCATTTGTCGATGTTTGAAGATGTCAGGCAAGCTGAAAACGTTTGTACCCGGGAACGCAATAATCTAGGAACCAGGTTAGGAAAGAAGAAAGGACACACAAGTGCTGTTTTCCATCTGGAAAGGTAGAAAGCCCTTGTGAATGTTTTTTTTGGGGGGGGGAGGAGGCCCTTTTATCATTCATGAGGACTGTTTTTCTACCTTTGTTTTTTGTTTGTTCAGTTTATTTCCATATCAGTGATGCAAAACATGAGGGTACAAAATCAACATAAAAAGTCAAAATAAAAGAAACAATTAACGATAATACAAAACAGAAATACGAGAAGGAAAAGGAGAGAGAAGTTAAGAAAAACTTATATGCATCTCTCCCCTGGCAGTTATAAAAATGTTCAATTTCCAGAGCAACTTATCTCCATCAAATTAACTCTAATAAATGTTATAGTGCTACTGATCGTGAAATCAAAACAGTTGTCTATACTTATCTATGAATTCTAATTTTAACTTAAGTTTAAATATACGTTCACTTTTTGAGTTCCTAAGGTCAGTAAAAGTTACAGTCACAAAGAACGTGATGGTAGAAATTATTATCTGGATCTATCCCATCTTCAAAATGGAAATGTGAATAATCAGTGTATTCAAAGAGATTTAAGTCGGAATTCATACCCCCAGAATCAAGGTCATTTTCCATTGGTTCAAAAGCGTTACTTGTCCAGCTGCTTTCTTGCTCATCACGTATAACCTGAGCCTGGGAAATATTACAGCAACCATCACAGAACCATTATAGCAACCATCACAGAACCACTCATACCTGTAAACTTTGAAAGAATTTTGGAATTGTGTTGAAAGCAATCCACACACTACAAACATACACATCATCAGCATTTTTCAAGAGAAATAGTTGAAAATATTGAATCGATATCAGCTGATGTCGTGATGAAAACTCTAGCTATGGATCGGCAGCCAGACAACATTCTGTTGACCTTTAGTTTCAATGTTGTCTTTTATAAGGATTCCAGTTCATTATTTTGTAGCAAATGTAAATTCACATTATAGACCCATACCCATTGCTAACAATAATCGTTTATCATGACACCACACACTCTGGAATAAAGTTCCAGCGCTGCACCCCGCGCTGAATTTGTCTTGGTTGGTCAGAGCACCGAAAGTACACTCACCAGTTTACAGTAGTTGGCTGGAACCAAGTCCTGTTTTGGTCACTGTTTGGCAGTGCTTGAATGTGCCGTATACTGTACTAATTATGTAACAAAAGAAGACTGAGGCGGGTGACATTTATCTTACATCCTTCATGTATTTAATTAATTTTACAGCAGTTCACTCAAAACCCCAAAATGATTGATGTATCTCTAGTGATACATGCCACTCAAGGTATTGAGGTAATTCAGATCTACACGATCATATGTTTGTTCAAAACTTCATACACCTGTGGTACGAAGTTCATGACCAAATGTATTGTAGTATAGAATATTAATCTACCTAAATTTTTGGTAATCATGGAATGTGGGTGAAGCATTTGGGATGCACATTTGAATGGATTTATTTGCAAATTATTTTGGATGTAGCCATGTGTTTGATCTCCACCATAATGTGATAGAAATATGCATTGTATGTATAAGATAAAACCGGAAGTAAAAGTCAAATCGGTATGCCAAAATGATATCTTTTTAAAACGTCTAAAAAGGCTTTGATTCTTCAGTGTACAGTATGCCCACATTGTACGCTGTATTAAAGTCCAACGTGATTCATGTATCTTGCCATTGTGTCTATCAGGTAGCTGACACCTACAAGTTCAAGGTTTTGGCTAATATAACTCACACGACTGTGGCCTGTTTGTAAGCCCTGTCGATAAACCTGGTATACCTGGGTATGGAATAGTCTGTGATTGGGGGTTAGGGAAATTTCAAGCCAATGCTTGAAGTTGTGTACACGAAGGCTGCATACTTCACACGGCATATCACGCACAATTGTGAATGCAAACTTGGCAACAATGAAAGATTAAAATTTTGTAACAATATTTATGAGACATTAAAACAAAAATTGAAGCGAAAAAACATTCTAAAATAGTGCATAGCTACGCTGATAGACAGTTGTTAGGCCGACATGGCTAATATAGGACATGTACTTGCCATCATATAAGGTACTGTAAATGCGAACAACAAAAAGATGAGTGGATTACATGCACTTTTCGATCTGGTTGTTGGTAGAAAAATAAAGTTACACTTTTCCCATTATTCCCATCAAAAAGAAACCTCATTGATTAAAGGCGGGAAAAGAAAATGGCTACATATGGCTTTTACCTACAGCTTTGAGCCCATCCACTTATACCTTCTGATTTTGTGCAGTGTTCTCCTGCCTCTGGGCAAACCCACGGACTTGTCATGTTAATGTTGCATAGCTCTGTTGCCAGCTCATGCTGTGCAGGCTCTTTTCCTGTAAATGGAAGTATGTACAAAACTATGATAGGCGTAGCGTTCTGACTTTGAACAATAGTTGGAGGAAGTAAAAGCGGGTGAAAACGTTTTTGGAAGTTGTAAAAGGCATTTTGGTATTATTTAGTTCTGTGCAGAATTTTCATAGGGTGGAAGTATGGTAATAGTTCTGTTTTTTTTTTCTCTCTCTTTTTTTTCTGTTGTATTTTTTTTTAAACAATCACACGGATTTCTGGCGAGACGCAACATTTTCTGGGAATGAGCCTTCCGGCTTTCCGACTTTTTCCAGCTCTGTTTGTTGATTATATGCATGGTCCTGGTTTAAAAAAAAGTTGTTGCCAGTTGCCACTCTTGCTAATTACCCAATTTCTGGGACATTCAGCAAAAATCAACAGTTTAGGACACGTAAAATCTGAGAAGTTTGTGACTTCTTTATATGGCACATGAACATTGCACACAATTACATGGTGCTGCATGGGCCAAGCAGGAAACAGTCCAGCAGTGTCATACATATCTATGATAATTTTCATGGACAAATGCTACATATGAATGTGAAGATGGGACTGCACTATTTCCTTTCCATTGGACCTCTGGTCCTGCTAGCTGCTTTCTCTGCTGATAGATTTTATTTCTCCCCCTCAGCTAATTGGTTCTGGATGAAAATGTAATCCAAAGGAAAGAATAACAATTAGTAGCCAGCCAGGGGTTGTGAAAGACTGCTGTGTTTGTTCAGCAGTTGGTCTCGAAAAACACAACAACAAAAATTCTGTCAGTTGCTTTTAAAGGATATTCACCTCTTGGCGGTGCCTCACTATCTGCAAAAGTTTGAATGAATTTTTCACAAAAAAATCTCTTTCTTTTTTCTTTCATTGATCATGCAGGAACATATATTACAACAATCGGTGTAGATTTCAAAATTAGGACGATTGAAGTTAATGGAGAGCGAGTCAAACTACAGATTTGGGACACAGCTGGCCAAGAGAGGTTCAGAACCATAACTTCCACGTAAGTAGTCTGCAAATGTATGCATTAAGTGAGGCAAGGGGTGAGTATAGTCACTTGTGAATACCCACACCAGGAAGTTGTGGGGATTCCATAGCAGTCAGTTCCTACAGTAGTATCATGACTATTGTCTGCTATTCCATGTGAGTGAGTTGTTTATATTGCAGGTGACGCTGCCTCTCGAAGTAATGATAGCAACACGTTACGTTCCTACGGTGGCGTCGTCTGCTGCACCGTGTGAGCATGCACATCGCCAACGATGTCATTCAGAGTAACTGGCATTCAATTCTTGTGGTAAAGATTTGTTTGTCATCTGTTCTGCAGATCTACTGGGTGGATTATAGATTTCCTCAACATCTGCAACAGCAGAGTGTATGCTGCTGGCAGAGGTTGTTGTAAACATTCTGTGTGGAACTGTTTTCACCTCCGGTAGAGTCATTCATAATATTTGATTATTTGATCAGGCAGCGGCCAACTCTTTTTATCACCCATGATTCAATTACAGTATTGCCGTTGTTTGTAACGGTGATGAGATCAGGTGGGTTGGATCTGGCAGTGTGCTTTAATACGGAGGTGATGTTCAAATGCCTGTTGGCAGCCACGGTTTAGATGTTTGACTTTTTGACTGATAGGAAATGAGGCCACCATTGGTCGTCTGGTGTCTTGTCGAGTGGGAATGTATAATGGCATGATAATGTTCATAATCAGGAATTGCTGTATTGTTTGCAAAGGAGTTATTTTAAAACAGGGATAAAATTTTTGCACCACAAATGAAAATTCCCAATATTCTTGATTTCCTCGAAGGAGGATAGGTTCAGTAGTCGTGATGTATGTATTTCACAATTGTTTTGCACTTCCTTCAAATCGAGTATATATATAAGCACATCTTTTTTTCAAATTTGTGGTAAAAAATGATCTACCAGTGACAAATACTGTCATAAAGTGACCCAGTTGGGAGAAATTACACTGTTTAATTTTTTGAATTCTTCTTATGTGTTGACATCCCATAGACAATATTTGTGACTATGCGTTTTGTGCCTCTCTGCTTATCGGTTGGTCAAACATCATCAGTGTTTACCTGCAGGGTTCAGCCTCACATCGATGACTGTTGACCAGATGTATGGCACAATTAGCTATTCTCCTTGAAGCTTGGATGGGATACTGTCACAACAAACTATAGCAACACTTCAACACCTGATACTGCAGTTATCAAGGCAGTATCAGTATTCAGAGTCAGTATTGTCAGGAGGGGGAGGGTGGGGTTTGTGTGGTGTGGAAAGGGAGAAGGAGGGTAGGTACAAGGCGGTCAGTGTAAATTCTTTTTTTGTGTACAGTATTATCGGAAATTGTTAAATAGAATAATACAAAGAGCAGGAATAATTTCAACAGAGTTTGAAGTCATCATTTCGGCTGAATGTTTTCTGTGTGTACATATCATCCATGCATCTGTTTAAATAATTCTGCGTTTTTGTGTAGAAAAAAGTTAGTTCAAAAGAGGTACTCCCTCACCTCTTATAACCTATGCATTACCGTATAGACTGTGGTCTAGCATCTGGCAGTTGTGTGTGTGTGTATCTGGCCACCATCCTTATGTAATTGCCAGCCTTTTAGTGTAGCTGCAAAGTTTTCATGTTCGTTATGAATCAACCTTCCTCTGCAGCCCTTTTGTGATTTCTTCCATGAGTTATCTGGCTTCATCCTTACCTACTCTTCTGAGATTTTTTTTTGATGAGTATCCTTTTATTTTTCGTGTTTTTAGCAAACTTTGTTTTCTTTTATGGTCAGTACAGTAATGCCTATAGGTTATATGAGGTGAGTTCGTCGCTAGTTGATTCCCAAACCAAGAACTTTGAGGATTCCGTGGTTAATGTTTTTGTTCGGTACTCTGCCTGCATTGCTGGAGCTTGTTTCAGGTTGTTGGAAATTCTTGACCTAATTGATGTGAATGTATGAAATACATGACACAGAAATTGCAGACTGTGGCATCACATAGTATTGGTTTACTCCTCTTTTCATTCAAAACAGATACTACAGAGGCACACATGGTGTTATAGTCGTGTATGACGTCACTAGTGCAGAATCCTTTGTTAACGTTAAGAGGTGGCTTCACGAAATAGATCAAAATTGTGAAGTAGTCAGTAGGATACTTGGTGAGTAATTTCTCAGTTTCCTGGTTGTTTAATAACATATTGACAAAGTTAAGCTGGAAGCTATTATGTTCGAGCCTAAGGACAAAATTGCGGAGAGATTATGCTGGTATTGTTGTTTGCACAATCTGCCCAATTAACCGCCCAAATGAATGTGTAACATGCTTTTGGTGAATCTGTTTTTACATACCTCTAACACATCCCACAAAGATAATAAGGTAAGCCTGAAAAAAATGGATTATTACTTTTTATGGGTTTTTTTATTGGATTTAGATTTCCAGTCCATGTCGTAGATTATGGCTGTTGTTCAAAAGCAGCCACTCGGTTCAGAAAACGATAGAAGCAACTGAAAGTATACTCAACACGCACATGTTAACCATGCAGAAAGCGGTGATCATGCCTCATATGTTTGACTCTTAGCTTGGTATTTCAAAGTGAAGTGTCTGAAAACAATTTGTGCAATTCATATAGGTAACTGGACGTACAGGAACAGGTCAGTAATTAGAAGAACAGTGTTTTATAGCAGGCACAAAGCTTTGCTTTCTCAACAGCATAGATGAATGTCTGTCCGTCTGTCAGCTAGCTAGCTGCAGTATGTTCTTGGTTTTCAGCAGTCACCATCCATGAGCATTGTGATGAAACGAAGGGCTTTCAACCGTGAACTTTATGATTTTGCTCTTTGCAAAATAGTTCAAGATTTTTACTTCACCGCCTAGAAATGACACATTCAATTCATCAGTTAAAATTGTCTTGCCTGAGAAAAACAGTAACTGTTATGAAACTAGAAACTTGTGAGAGGGCTAGTCTTGAAGTCATCCTAAAGCCTTGCCGGATTTGAGTATGCATGGGAGGCCTGATCCCTCAAAGTTGATCAAGTCACCAGTGTAAGTGCATGAGACCTTTCAGGTTCAGACTAGACCACTTGGATCTCTCTGTTGTCAAGGATGCTTTTTCTGCTAGTATGACCCATAAATTGTGGTATGAACAGACTTAATGGTCATGCACTGTCTGACCTGTGGAAAGGGTCATTGCTATACATTACCAGTGGATGTCGTTACCGTGAATAAGATTAAAGGAATAAATTGGCAAATGATTCATTGACTTCATGCAGTCATCTTCATGTATTCAAGTGTGTATGTGCAGCACTCCATCACAGGAGCATCCCCCGTGCAATGGATTTATGTACTCAGTACGTAGGCATGGTATCTCATCAAAGTACTTACTATCCCCCTGCGCAATTGATATATGTAGTAAGTGTGTAGATGCCGTGCCCTGTTACCGGGAATACCCCGTGTGATCAGTATTAAGGTAGGGCAGTGCATTACAGGAATGTCCCGCCTCTGTCAATGATACATGGTGATCCCCTTCAATGACATTTGGCTTTTTAACCACTTTCAGAGATCTGTCATAGGCTATGTTTCTTTGTGACGATTCCTCTGTCTCGCCGTCAGTTTGGGATTGTTCTCAGTCCTGAAGGTGAAGCTGTCGGCTGTGCAGATTTTCCGCTGGTAGATGTACGGTCTACTTTGTGATCGAATGAGATGTCAATCAAGTAGACGATGATCCTGGAGATTAGTTCATCTGGGGATCTCCTGGGAAACTGTCACCGTGGATCATCTCTCCTGGCTTGACTTCTTGATAAATGCTGATCATTGATAATTGCAACCTCTCAAAGTTAATCTCGATATTCCTTGGGGGGGGGGGGGCGGTGTGTTGCAATCATGTGTTTTTGTGTTATTAGTGTAGGTGTGACAGGTTACAGGAGTTGTAAATGTTAAGATGTTTCAGTTCCAAACATTACTGTAAGATCAGTTCCTTGATTCAACCAAACTTGGTAACATTCATTGAAATACCACATTTCTGTCAAAAAAAAAAAAAGATAAACTTTTCAGTATCATCAGAACAATAAAAAGTATCTTAGTTCTGTTCCATAATCCACTTAACCCCCTGCCCCCCTTTTAGATTCATTCTTTTACTCTTACATAGGTGAAAGTGTCACTTTCTCTTGTTGAAGTGGTATTGATTGTTATTAATTTGTATGATATGTAAAAACAACTGCCATTTGAAACCAAAACAGAACATTGCGTTTCTGTCGGAAAGTTTGACCTATAGTTCTCCTTTTTTTTTTGCTTCCAGTTGGAAACAAAGATGACTGTCCCGACAGGAAGATGGTTATCACGGAAGATGCAAAGAATTTTTCCGAACAGATGGGAATTCAACTCTTTGAGACAAGTGCAAAGGAGAATATCAATGTAGAGGAAGTGAGTACAAACCCAAAGAACTTACAAATCCATCTACTGTACTGTCTGTTATAGCAAGCCATCTGTACACTATTAACAGTGGAAGTAACTTCATTTGTGTGTATCCATTTTCAGTGCAACATTTTCTGCATCTCTGTCAACTTGTAGTCAAGTTTAGCCTTCTGCTGTTTCAACTAATTTATAGTAAGATTTTGCTGTAACTTGGCATAGATAAAGGTTAAGAATCGTGTCACTTGCAAGCCACTGCCACCTTTTACCATTACGGATGAAAGTTGAAGCTGGATCGTTTCTGTAAGGTAACGTCTGCATTCAGGTCACGAGGAAACGTCAATGAACATTGCCATGAAGGAAGTTGTGTGAAGTACCCCTGTCTGTTGTCTTGTTGGTTCATATTCATGCATGCCGACACCCAGTATACATGCAGCATAATCTCAATTTACAATGAACCTAACAACTGTCTTTTTATAAAGAAACAAACATTTGTTATGTCAACATCTATGCAAGTTTTTTTTTTTTTTTGTAAGTTTGGAGCTGAGTCTGTGTGACAACAAGGCATTGTCTAGCTGTTACATGAATTTACATGCCTGATGTGTTATGTCATTTTGAAATTGTCATATCTGTCTCATTCAATGGTAGTTTTCATTCATGTGGGGAGGCTGAACCAGATACTTTGTGTGGGAACACTGAACCAGATACTTTGTGTGGGAACACTGAACCAGATACTTTGTGTGGGAACACTGAACCAGATACTTTCTGTAGGAACACTGAACCAGATACTTTGTGTGGGAACACTGAGCCAGATACTTTGTGTAGGAACACTGAACCAGATACTTTGTGTGGGAACACTGAACCAGATACTTTGTGTAGGAACACTGAACCAGATACTTGTGTACAGGTTTAGAAATCAGTGAGATTTTTATGAATCATATTGGTATTGGATGATGTGTTAATGAGATATTGAGCCATCTTGCAGAACCACCATCGTCCACCGTCCTATGCACAGTTCCACTCACCGATTCTCTTGTTCTTTTTTTTTTTCTGTCTCTCAGATGTTCAATGCTATAACTAAATTAGTTTTAGAGCAAAAGAAAGAAAGTGCTGCCAAGCTAAAAAATCAAAACGACTCGCAGACGGTGAGCCTGAACAGCAAGAAGGAAAAGAAGAAGAGTAAATGTTGTTAGTGAGCAGCAGCCAATTGACTCTGTAGTCCAGGACTTTTCTTCTTCTCCCTGCACACCGGTCAGTCACTCTACAGTGGCTGTGCATCACGGTCAGACCACTGCAAACCAGGTCCAGATTCCAGATGGATCCAGGTTCCAGTCGAATTGTTTACTCGATTCGGACAAGGAGGGAGTATTTCTTTGTATCGTTATAAAACAAAGTGGTCGAGCTTGGTGAAATGTCTTTTGACTGAATTTTGTAAAGAAAAAATGAAAAAAAAAATAAAACAAAACATTTTCTTTGGGGTCGATGTTTGGATAACTTTTCAAAAGCCAAAGTGTATTCTGATGGAAAATGCAAATTTCCCGACCAAACTATCAAAAAATGAATATAACAGTTGTCTTGAGAAATCCTGTTACCTCACAGCATACAAGGCATCTGGGGATGAGTGCTGTAATATTTTTCATTATGCCATGGGGGCTGCATTTCTGGTAGTGGGATTTGCCTTCTCAAAACGTTGCTTGTACATTTTTGTCATCATACGTATAAAGCACCTGGAGCCATTTGTTCCCTTCAATTTTTAAGTGGAATCTCCCTTCAAACTTTCAAAAAGTGGGTTAGTGGCACGCAAAGGCTGATACTTCGGTTAATTACTTTATACTTGTAAAAGTAATGCAGGTTGCCATCTCAATGTGTCTTACATCTTAAACCAAGCTATCAGCCAATCTATGTCAGAAGTGTGGTAACCCTCAGTTCCGAACAAATCGTTTAGGAGTGCTCATCTTGGACCTTGCGTCAACCAAAATTCCAGACTGAATTCCCATATTTTTTGTGAATATCGAAATGAAGACGGATATATTTTAATTAACAACAAAAACAATGACAACCTTATATTTAGGTAAGAGATTATTAATTTGTAAGCCATACAAAATCAACACCATGTGTTTCTTCTTACTGTACAATGAATACTAATGTTGAATATGTGTGACTGCAATCATTCAGTGTGTTAATCATTTGATGTTCGAGTGGAGAAGGACGATTTATTTTGTCTTTGTAATTGCCGAGAGGAAAAATGGTGGACAGCTGCTGAGCCAGAAGAAGTCTTTTCTATATATTCCTGTACCGTAGAGTACAATGTGTGACACTGTTGTGGGACGGTTGACTGAATAAATAGTATGACCTGTATTCTGTTTTTTGTATCTGACCCAAATCGGACATTTTTTTTTCTTTAGAGAAAATCTACAGGGGAATATTGTGTTTTAACCTTCAAAGATAAGCACGCATCCATGCCCGACACCTCTCACCACAGTGGAATACTTATGTGATGACTATTTGATGTAGTTATTGCAGTCAACTTAACATTTTAACAATTGGTAGTAACATTTTGTGACAGAATTTTGTTTCCTTGCTAATGGGATCATTTGTAATAATCTGAACCAGGCCTGAGCAACTCCGACATTTTTGGACTCACGGCCTTAATAGTCGTGACTTTGAGGCTACTGGCGACTGGTACTTTGTATTGGTCTCTAAGACGTCACAACTGCCGTCTATATAACGTTATATTTTGAGTTGGAAGTTATTGTATAGACAAGGAAGGCCCCAAGCAGTGTTGGTGGGGTTGAATCGGGCTTCTTGTTAGTAATGTGAGAAGACAAAGACAACACCTAATTGAGGAAAAAAGAAATGTGAAAAAAGCATACTACATCATAATTTTATAAACATGTAGAAGAACATTTCAAACTGTTGAGTACACAAAAATGATCTTCATGAAATATATTTTTTTTTAGGTTAAAAAATTCCACAGGCATTGTGACTGTTTGGAAAGTGGAGTTATGACTCCTGGTCAAGAGTAACCCACCCAAGCCTAGCCTGTGCCTCCTTCAATCTTGAAAGTGTGGTTCAACTGAGGAAATGCTGCTGATGGTTTGTTGTTATCCTCAGTTTGATATGAATAATAATCTCAGGCAGACCTGAGTGGGAAGGAAAGTGCACCAATTGTATTCATTTGGATCAAGAATCTCATCTGATTAATGCTAGAAACACCTCTCGTGTTTTATGGTCCGTTTGTCACGAGAGCCATTCATTGACCTTTTGTGCATTTGATGATGTCATGTGTGTGAGTTTCGTCTTACACCCGATTTGAGGTACCAGTTTGTGGTTAATGGCTTTCTATTTTACAACGATCGTGACAGTCGCCGAGACTTGGCGTGAGGTTTGAATCTCACTTTGGATTAAAAGATCAGTCAGTTGATTGAAAGGGAATGGTTGTAAAATTAAAAAAAGCACATCACAAACTGGATTAAAACCACAACAACCAAAGTAAAAACATGGAAGAAAACTTGTTTATCAGCAGTTTTGGTATAAATGTTGAAAGGCTCTTCATTTAGTTCTTAAACTGCCTCATTTGCTGATCAAAAAGTTGGTCTGTAGTTTTGTTCCTGCTTGGTATAGATACATCAGTGGCTTGGGTGGAACTGATAGATGGTGTGCACAAGGTCAGCAGAAATCCCAGTGATGTCAGTATAATTAGTATGGTCAGTAGTTTTGTATACGTAAATAAGCATAGAGGAACAACCGGCAGAAGTACAGTAATAGGTTGTTGATGGTGATGATGGATTCCATCCGTGCACTCTTCGGTCCACTTGCGGTGGGCATCTACAGTATCCCACTGGAGATGGCTCATGAAGCAGAATGAGAAAGGCAATGGTGAAACAGTGTTTTGTAGTCGTTTATGGTGGATTTCTAAATTAGGCAAAAGAATTGTGTGTGTTTTATGGCAAATTTGTAAATACTTGTATAGCTGGATGGCAGACTGGCATTTGTGGCTGTCTGTTCATGAATATTTAGGACTGGTCTACTTCAAAGTCGTCTATCTGTGAAGGGGAAAGCTTTTAAAGCAGCTCACTTGTTTTCCCTCAGATTTAACTTAATGCATGTTTTTATCTTTTCCTTTTCGTAAATTAACAGATGATGGTTTGTAGAATAAACTTGATACGTTTGTCTGAAGTCAAAATGCATTTATCGATGGGATGGGGGGGGGGGGTGGGGTAATGAAGAGAGAAATTAAGGAACTGGAGTAAGGGGTGGGGGAATTTGAAGGGTAGTGGAATTGGTAAAGGGTAATTTGAAGAAATGGGTGGAATCAGAAGAAAGGGTAAAACCAGAAGTGAAACAGCAGTTGTACTTTTCCTTTTTGCTGGTATCTTTAACCCATAACTCTTCCAAGAAAGTTGCTACTGCAGCCTTATGTTGGTAGGTTTGTTGGAAAGTAAATCTGCATCTCAACTTTTTCTTTCGTGTAAAATGTACTGTGATTTATCTCGAATAATTCAGGAAATGGTGATACTTTGCTATGGTAGCATTTCTTCATCTGTTTTGTTTGTCGTGAAGATGTCTTTCGAAGCAGCCACACCTCAGTCTTTTAAACACTTTACCCTGTAAAAGCTTGGTATCGTTTCACTAGCTGTCCTTCAGTCCCCTGATCTGAGGGATGATACATCATCTACCCCCCCCTTGACTTGCGGCCTGGTAACATAAGTGATGTTGACATTTATCTATAAATGCAGACTCTGGCAGAGAAACTAGATATATTAGCATCGACAGGAAAACGTAATATTAACTTATTTCATCATACTCTGTTCCATGTATGGTGGACATGCTGTATCATGATCAATCTTTATGTGATTAGAACTGAAGAGAGAGAAATACTTTCCCTTCTGTGACCAATCACGACACCTGGATAAGTTTACTCTAGACATCAAAATATTGGTGAGAGTTTGTCGATCATCTTGCTGAAATTAAGTGTAGAAATTTGCAATGAGTTCGCCATTCATCACCACTATTCAGTGTATCAACTGAACATCGCATTAGACCACCCACAGTGATTAAGAGAAGATAATTGGGAAAAAATAACTCCTCTTGTGGCGACTCTTTACCCTCATTTTTCATGCCCCACTCACCCCCCCCCCCCCCACGTATCCCAAATTGGCTTCTAAGTATTTATGCAAGTAACCATTTATTTTAGTGCCTGGAGTGCAGTCATTTTCTTTTCTCCAATCGTGCACGTCTGCTGTCTCGTGCACTTCGCTGCTGTTAATTCTGCGCCAACAGAAAGGTCGACACGATGATAAATGAAATTTAAAGGAGCTTGCTGTTACATACCGGCAAGGATCATTTTCACATCTCTTCAACATTATAGTTACATTCATGGCATGATAGCAATGAGTACTGGTTCAGAACTAGCAAAGGGAGATGACGGTTCCTCTTAGATCTTGTGGCGAGTTTTCGGGACGGATGATGCAATGCCGTAAACATTGATTGTAAACATTTTACTGTACTTTCTTAAGATACTGTCCTTTGGTGGGGTCTTTGCATTTCGTGGGTACAGTTTTTTTTTTTTAATTTGAAAGGGGAGAAAAACTAAGGGGAGTACTTGGATATTAAAATGGTTGGTATATTCTGTATCCTTAAACATTTATGCATGTGACCAGTTGCCATTATCATTACGTTGATTTAATTTTTATTCCAACTTACTCATTTCATTTTTGATTGATATTCCTAATTTTCTTATTTTCATATGTAATTGTCATGTATGAGCATATAATTATGAGATTAAAAGTAAAACAAAGAAAAAAAACAAGCTAATAGGAATCTGTAACATAAATTATTTCACTACCCGAAGTCTCGGGATCGATCTTGTATTTTGTCAAATCTTACCACTTCTACAAAAATACCCCCCCCCCCACCTGCTTCGTAGCTTCCCTTAGGAACTGTAAATATTGCCCTATGTGAGCCTTTAGACACTCGTAAAACATTATGACCATCTGAAGCATCTGATTCCAGCCACAATCTTCGGAGTTGTGGTTTCTGTGTTGGTGTTACATCCCTTTGGCATTGCATTCCATCGACTACACTAATGTCCTTATGGGGTTTGTCAATATTTTGGGAAGAATGAACAAAGTTATCATGTGTTATGTACACATCGAAATGAGTTGAAATTGGAAGTTTTAAGGGGAAATCAGGGTTTGACTGAGTAGGTTTACCTTAAGTTGATTTTTCGTTCTGAACTGATTGTTCACCAAAATATAGAGACATTGGGGAGGTGTTTGGAGGTAGAATCATTATGTTAATTACTGTTGAATGAGAACTCTTAATATTTGTTGGGTACAAAAAATAGATGTTCAAGACAGCCTCCTCTCTACCATGACCAATCACAGCGTAAGACTGAGATGTCATTATATGAATAAACATAACTGAATGTTTACTGTTCCCATGCTGTTCGTGCATTGCGCAATGTAGTAAACGAGAATTTAGTGATACTTGATGATACATACAGCACACGTAGGCTACGTATGAAATAGGAATCCCCACCTCCTCATACCTTGAAAAGGCGATAGAATTGAATATTCATATTTGATTCGATGAATATGGATGTTACATACTACTTTAGGAGTGCTTCACCGATTTTTTTGCGAATTTGACAAGTTTCTCCAAATTGTCCACATGTTTTAAGATAATCTTGATCATATTTGTTAGTCATAACTCATTGTATGATACCAGTGGGGAATTGTAGTGAAATAAATTATGAAAATAAACCCTGTACATGCCTGTAATAAAGCAGTACATGCATACCTTTCCTACACCTGTGACGCCCTTGCAAGAATCAGTCACACATGAGACCCATCAGTAACAAAAATGATAAACCTGGCAAAAACATTTTCATTTTCACAATTTTATATATTACTAGTATTTTGTTTAACTACATGTCGGCATTAAATGTTTGTTAGAGACCATTAAAACTGCAAATATGACACCTGCTGATATTTCATCCACAAAATATAGCCCATTACGAGAATAAAAGTAAAACTTGTCCCAATCGAAACTAAGGTATGGGATTGACAATTGTACAACTTCACCTCTTCCATAACGACTCTTCCATGATAAGGAGGCAACTGTACTCTTAATATCTGAGCATAAGTCTTCCACAACAAAGTTTAACTTGTAGGAGAAGTTTGCTCCTTCCTCCAAGGAGACCTGCATATTACCATTAATTGAAAAACTTTTCCACAAGGTTACCTTGCTTCTGCCTACTGTTCATGTCTGTACCTTGAACCCAGTTCAATAACATACTTACAAAGCAATATCGGCCACCAAGCGACTCTCACAAGGATATTTCTTATTTTGGCAAAACAAGAAAAAAAAAAAGAGTTGCAATCAGAAGTATACTAAGATTGAAATACAAGCATGTCTGCAAAACAAGTAATATTTTACTCAAATCTTGGGCAATTTGACTTTTTCACAAAATCATACAAAAATTTGGTGCCAGTAAAATTAGTTTTTCTCACAAATCACTCACACATGTCAAAATTGGCAAATTGCATTTCTTAATTTTTCTTAAAAAGTACCAAATTGTCAGGTTATATTTCTATCACACATGATTTTGTTTTTACAATTTTAAAAATGCTTCATACAAATATCACTTGCAAATATTTGACACAGTGCACATGGTATACAGAACATGAGGCAAATGTAAATGTGAAAAAAAAAATGTTCACTTATTTTTTTTCCTTTATAATTTGCTACCAACAAAAGAGATAATATACTGGTTACATGGCAGTGTGACAGTACACACTGTTGAGTATTCTAGCTAAACCGAATTCACCACTATCAGTAGAAGAGAAGGTTTAACATCCACTCTCTGCCCTTGCACATCAAAAACTATCACATAAAGAAACAAAAAAAAATTCCGCACACTAGCACAAGAGGTGACTTAATTACCCTGAGTATTATGGTGATTGGCCTGGCATGGAATTGTCTATGCAGCCAGAATTTTCTGCTATAGATTACACCACCAAGAATAGAGAAAACTTGGTCTTTGTTTTCATTAAAGTTTACCAATCATTTCCGCCTTTGTCACAATACAATACGTTTTTTCCAACGAGCACAATCTATCCTCCCAAGCAGTCAACTCACATCTACGTCCAACTATAACATTTCTTATTTTAATTCGACAGCTTGCTTCACCATGCAAAAAAAAGATACCTTGCCTTTGACACCTTTTGTTCATCTCACACAAAGAAGTATAACATCATTAAGACGGATCTTTTACATATTTTCCATCATTGGAATTTTTTGTTTAGGATGTCAGAGATGGCATTCTTCGTAGGGTGCCGGAGAATGGGCAAGGTTGTTGGAAACTTCAAAATGTGCAATATCATCAGTGAACCAAAGGTGTGTTTTTTTTTTTTTTGGTGGCATATTAATCCAATGTTTCTGACGACTTAATGGGGAATTCCATGGGGAGGAACATGTCTTCTTATTTAAGCAATTTCAAACCATTTTCAGGTTGATCAGCCTGATCGCCATTAATGATAGATGGGTGTCGACTACATCACAAATCACAGAGATCACGGTCAGTTGCATAATAATGGCCACACCCTTCATTTCTATGCATAGCGTTAGTGACTCTGTTGGACGGGAAGTTTGTACGTGTCGTGTTTTCTATGAGAAGATCATTTCAAAACATCAGGAATATAAACGAAAATGGTTTGAAATTGCTCAAATAAGTCAGAAGACATGTTCCTTGCCCGGAATTCCCCTTTAAATATCTACATGTATGATAAAAGGCATGCGGAAAACACATGGGGAAAATACACTATGTTCCTGTCAGAAAGCAAGCAGTTGACTTGTCTAGGAGACAACTAGCTCTCTTATAACTGAAGCTATCCACATCTAAAACTTCTAGTTTGACATCTGTTTCCATGATGGTCAAACAAAGTTGCAGGGAAAATTGCAAAAGCGGAAAAAATATCTTAAATTGCAAACCATTGCATTGATAACAAAATTATGGAGGATAGCGATTGGCAATCCTGTGACAGGCATTCAGTGTCATTTTTACTATTTCTACAGTAGTTTCCTGAATATGAAAAAAAAAATATATCCTGGTTACTAACCACACAAGAGAGTCCCACAAAGAGAAAAACAAAAGGAGCTGTGCAAACATTGACATCAGAGGTGGGACATAGTGAGAGAGCGGTCTCAGTCAAGCCTTAAAGTTTGTCAAAACTGGGCATAAGATGACAAGAATGAAAAGAAAGCTCTTGAATATCTTCCACGACAGCCTAATATGGAATGCAAATGACGGTAATAAAAAGAAGACAAGGCCATCAAAGTTTGCCGCAAAACTCCACTTTGATAAACTTGGGCAAAATGTCATACCTAAACATCCCTCCATATCCCACAAGTCCCCCCCCCAACCCACATGTCTCTTCTAACCTGCATATCTATCCCCCCATCAATTTCCCCTGTGCATCTGTCCCTACCCAACATGGAAAGGTTAAAAACTGCGAATGTTACACTGAACACAAAATAGCTGGACGAAAGTAACATTTAGAGAATGAGCTTTGAATATAACTGGTTGAAACCAGACAATTAATTTCAGAAAATGGTTTTATCAAATAATAAAAGATAATTTTTAAGCACTGACTGTTGCTATTGCTTCTCCTTGTATGAATGCTGGTCCATTAAAGCTTACCAAAGTTGCCAAGTTTTCCTGTTGTCCACAAGGATTCCACAAGGCAATCAAGCAATAAAGTTTTCTCTCAAAAAAACCAGACTAAGCTTGTCCTGAAATATTTACTTGGACACACAACATGTTTTAACTCCTTGGATTATGAGCCAAAAACAGACTAATGTCCTGTAAATATTTAAAAATAATATTTTTCAATTTTTTTTTTCATTTTCATCTTTCTGAAATTCCAATATGACTAAGCTTTTATTTCCTCACTTGGTCTTTGAAGGAAAGGTCACATTTCAAATGTGCTTTGTGGCTTACTAACAAATTACATAAAGCACTAAACCAGAAAACATATCTGCCATTATACAATTTGAAGCAATAAATTTGTTGTTGCTTTTTTATGCATGAATACTGTTCCATCCATATATTTCAAACTGACTGAATTTTCGAGTCAAACTTACAAGGACTCCAGGATACATTCAAGAAACAAGCTTTAACTTTGAATGAAAATGACTCAAGGAGATTTATGAAACAGTACAATAAAGAGAGGAAAAACAGTAAGACAAAGGAAATACTATGAAAACAGATTTCAGAGAAATGGAATTATGAAAACAACTTCTTTTTAAATGCTAGAACACAACAAATGCACATGACGAATGTCGTCATATTTTAGACGAGTGAATGCCACAAATTAAAATATTCTTGAAAGCTGCAGATGTACGTTTATGACAGGGCATAGGAACTACCTGCTAAAGAAAATGATAAGATGAAGAGAGGAAATGATGGTATCCACAAACCACACAAACTGGTGAGGAAGGAGACCAGAACTGGAGGAGGGATGGAACGATAAAACACGCGTTCAGGTTTATGAAGAGAGAAAAGAAATTCAAATGACACTTTGCATGAAACGATCTCCCACCTTACAGTTATTTCTTCATTCATAATATTGAGAAAGAAAAAGAATTTTGAAGGCACAATTTGTGCACACTGAATCTCGGCAACATCAGCTATGTGTTATTTGGTCATTAAATAATTGGCTGTATTTATGCTAAAATGTGAATGTCCTTTTGAAGAACTGAAAACAAGTGTCAAGATGAAGACCACGATCACTTGGAGTCCACATGATCTGTTTTTCAAAGATTCAATGACCCCCCTTCCCCCAGCAACACATAATGGAAGCTAAGGAATGGAGAGAGCCATGCGAACTAATTTGTGGAATCTGACTTTACGACCGTATTAACTTGATAATGTAATGCAGTTAACATAAGTAGTGATCTTTTGTACCAATAGCAAGCTATTATTATGACCGATACAACATAACTATCTCACAATAATAGTAAAAACAGTAATGTAATAACTGTTGCATTCTGAATTGGTACTCTGGTGTTTTAGTGACAGGAGCTTATCTGTCACAAGTGTGTGACGCACTCATCTGTCATGACAATCGATACCAGCAAAAAAAAAAAAAAAAAATGCAATGTCACCAGAAAGCAGGTATGTTACCTGTACCCACTCACTGACCCAAAGCAATTATCACACCCCAACTAGACGGGCACATTGATACGGAATACACAAACAGAGAGAAAAAATACGAAAGAAATGCATAAAACTGAAGGAAAAACCAAGGTGATGAATTTCAGTGACTTTTGAAAATTGTGAAGAAAAACATAAAAATTGTAAATTGCACATCAGTAACACCAGTTCATGTAAAGCTGCAAACAGTTTCTGCCAGGTGCAAAAAAATAAATATAAGGAAAATGGAACATAAAATTTTTGGTAAATTTTGTGAATTGCATTTTCTGAATTTTGTATACGACATGATGTCCATCAATTACATAGTTTTTATTTTGCATTGCCACTCACAGATTTTTCTCTGCATTACGATGGACATTTCTACTTTGCAATCGTCTCCAACGATTACATGGGCTTAGTAATTGCAAAATTTCTGCCTTTTAATCACCTCTGTCAACTCCTAGAGTAGGCTGACTTAAAAATGAATTGCTAGCGGTTGTATTGACAAGCTCATTTTCATACAAATTTACCCTCACAATTAAATCTGTTCATTTGTACCTTTACATGGATGCATTACACCATTGGTTATATTTCCTTTGCAAATTTGATTGAAATTCGAAATTTCCGTTGCAAATTTGATTAAATCTAGCTCACTCTTCGAAGAAAAGTTTTTCCAGTTTTCACAAAAGTTCCTGAGCGTGCACGTGACCGCAGGGTACATGTTGACATCATTGTGCAGAATCAGATGTAGGCAACTTTCACTCACTTAACCTCGATCAATACTGCAAGTTAAAATAACAAGTAGTTTGAGTTTTGTAGTTCCAACGTTGGTGAGAATTCAAAATGTCCACAATTTGTATGGTTAAAGCAGGGGTGGGCGACCTTTATGACTGAATGGGCCAGATATGAGGGATGAAATCTTGTCCTGGCCACACTTGACAAGTGATTTTGAGGACTTTCAAGTTATATAAATCTTAACTCACCAAAACAATATAGTATTACTGACAAGTGATGGGGAAATATACAGGATTACCTGGCAGCATTCAATGAGCTGTCTGGCACTGACGATTCTCTTTTCTTGAAACATCTCACAGGACGCAAAATGATCGCTGGCAGGGCGCATGTGGCCTGCAGGTTGCCCACCCCTAGGTTAAAGGATATACAGACATCTCAACAAACCGAACTTTGTGTTCATTTTTCACTCTGAGTCTGTGAACCAATGAAAACCACAGCTAACTTTGGGTCAGCATTGTAGAGAAATCTTGCAAGTGCTTTCGTTCAACTGGGTCCATCAATTCTCATAGAGTAGGGAGATTGACCATGATGATTTGCAATGAGAAAGGTCGTTTCATTGAAGGTTGTTATGGCACCACAGGGAGCTTTCATACCTCTGGTGAACCAGCGACTCCTTCAATCAACAAAGTCACCCACTAACTCTGCGTACGCAAGCTGCAGCACGCATTTCATACCAAAACAGACAGGCTCTGTAATTGGAACTTGTACCACTCTATAAAAGCCAAAAGTTGCACTGCGATCCTCGGAGTATGGAAAGAACATCACTTTGTGTGTCTTTGGATGTACTTGCATGTGTATCTATTTGGTGAAGTCATAACTTTAAAAAAAGAAAAACAAAATGACTTACTAAGTTTGGGGGAGTACATTACTTCACGTCTTACACATCCAAATGAACACCACAAGTTTTCTATTTTGCTGAGACTATGCTTTGCAAATCATGAAAAATGACAGCAATGAGGGCACATAGCAGCAGAAAGGATAACATCCTCAAAGAAATGTCACTTTTATTCACAAGGTTGTCTCTTCACTTGAGGTACGGGTAGTTGGTAGGTCGATATGACAATATGATTTCAGACCTTACAGACCTTATGCAGTGATCTTTCTTAGGAGTGGATTTAGCAAAGTGTCCTGAATGTAATTGTGACTGGGTTTGTCGTGTAAACTGCACTCTCAGGGAAATATAGAACACAAAAAAAATGTATTTCCAGTGAGACGTTTGTGAGAGCCCATTATTTTACATGCTTACAAGCTTAGCATGTTTCCCTGACCCCACACAATGATATCATACAGTGACCTGGGTCTAAATGTGCTTTTTCAAGCCCTTTTTGTTACGGTGGAATCTGCTCACTTTCATGAAAAATTTCACAAAATTGTTGGTGGTGAGACATTAACCACACAGTGTTGCCTGTACCCTAAAATACTTTTGAATGAGTCAAACCAAACAAGAGTTTTGAATCCAGCCAGTCATTTTAAACACATATCAGCAATTTGGGATTTTAATTGGTGGAACAAAAAAACATGTTACTTCCTACTGAAGCAAACTGATTACCGAGAAATTGAGTGCAATACAGTTTAATTAAGAGTTTACCTGTAAAATTTGTCCCCACTTTTGGTTTTGGATTGTCAAACTGGACAAGTACTGGACTCGACATCCTTGTACTGATAGGAACTTACCAACAACGCAATAATGTTGTAACACAATAAAATGTGGCGGATGAAAAATTACTATTTTAAAAAGTACTATTTGTAGCAGGACAATCTACCATTTCCTTGAATAATAATATAGTACATTTGTCTTTTTCAGCTATTTATATCATTAAAAAGAGAGAAACAAATTCTGAATGATAAATGTTGATTGCATTTTCCTACCTGATGTGATGGACGTAACATTGAAAATAGCTAAAAAAGTACCAAACTGTCTGATAACAGCACACTGTAATGTGAGTAATGTATGTATCTTTCTTTTATAGGCTTGCTTCAGCTAAAACTGACTGTACAGTGGGCTTACACTAAAACCAAAAGCAATCTTGTAGACCCACAATTACTGTAATACATGATAAGAGGAACTGCTGGCCACCAGAAAAATGGCCAATTTTAAAAAGCATGATTCTTAACTTTGGCTGGACTTGATTCAAGTCTCTGTCCCATAAAAGAAGGAAGGATACGTTGCTCCATCGACCATTTCGAGGACGTCCCTCACCCGGTACTTCCGTTGCTGTCATGGCTATTACCCCTGCTGTTCCTCAGCCCATGTCCACTCTGAGTTCCTTTCAGTCCAACCACAGTACCTTCTAAATACTGTTTCATGTTCTCCTCCCCTCGTAAGAACCTTTCCAGTTTGTCGATGCAGGCATCCTGGTAGTCGTGAATCCACCTGAAGAAAACAAGGGAAAGAATTTCTCGTGATGTAGGTGACCAGAAAACTGGTGATTGCTTCATTGGTAAACTGAGTCAGAAATATTCGGTGTATGAGAGATTCAGACCCTACCTAGCAACTCAAAGGAATGGAACAATCTGTCCATTATGAGGATAATAAATTCTTTAGCATAACAATAGCTCAATAATGAAAGGCAAAACCAGAAAGCCAAAAGGCTTTGTGATTCCTTGCTACATGGTTATATTACAACAAACATGAATTATTCACATGACAAGTATAAGATCAACTGCAGTTATTTTTCTTGATACACCACAAGCCTTTAACCCAAAATTTACCTCAAAATTCTTCATAAACGCCCAGAATGTTCTTGGGTCTCCATCGTATGGTGGAATTTCTGCCTTAGGTAATTCCAACGCTAATTTGAAACTCAATTCCTCCTTTAACTTTTTCAATGCTTCCTCCCTCTCCTCAGTATAATGCTTTTGGCATTCCAACATCTAGCTTTCTGCTTGCTCAAATGCTTCATCATACAACAGCCCAGCCAGATCAGCATGAACCTCTTCCATTGCCTCAAATTGGCGCTCTGCCTTTTGCAAATTTTCCTTTATCGACAAAGTCTACGTAAGTTAACCCTAAGTTATGATTCCTCCTCAATATTTTTGCTTCCTCCATCCTTTCCGACATTGTGAAATATGATTGAAAGCACTCCAATTTGATTGTTAAGAAACCTTGTTCTGCTACCAGCTGTTCCTCTGGATATTGATATTATCCAAATAAATGACAGAACAGATGGTTTTTTTCATTTTCTTCATTTTTTTTATAAACCCATTAACATTCCAATGCATGAATTAATGCCACCTTGTCTATCTGACCCCATGACCCCCCATACCAAGACTATCTCTCTGGACAACTTATCGAGGCCCCTCACGCTAGAAGTTACTCACTAAGTTACAAATGCAGTACTGTAGGGAGCAATCCCATTGCGTTAACTGTGTGCGACAGAATCAAAAACTGAAATTGCACAATGTAGCCCCATATGCATTTGTACGGTAGTTTATAATAACCACAATAATGGTGTTTAGGCTATTATTATTGTTTTATAGTGAAAAATTATCCCTTCCTCTCTATTGATAAGCATTAGATTTCACAGGGTCGTGAACCTGTTAATAACAGACAACCTTATCAAGTTTAAAACAAATCTGACCCACGGATAAGGAACTATGGCAGTTTCAACATTTTTTATGTTTTACCCCATAACCTCATTAATATGCAAGATTTGGACACCAAAAACAATAGGGATCATCTACTCAATATGGGCAACCTACATGCCAAAAATGAAATTACTCAGAGTTACCCTTCTTGAAACAGAGTGTTTACGAGCAACTGTCACGCACACACACACACACATACATACACACACACGACATCAGGACTGCATAGATTCCCCTGCCTACGGCAAGGAATCAATAAACGAGTAACACTTTGACCATCGCGAGTCGAAAACCTTGAATAACAACATCTTTGCCTTTTACTTGCAGGCAAAAAGATTGGTACCTCTGCACATACTTTTTGTGGTTTTGAATCTTTGCCTGTGTCATGAATGCGAGTAGAACCACTAAATAAAGACGTAAAGACGTCAATGACACTTATGAAACTAAAACGTTGATCAGTAGTACTATATAAAGGCATCAATAACACTATTATTAAATAAAACTAACAAAAAGATGCTCACAGCTAGTGCTATCACTCGATGGCATCTAATGACACTAATGCAGCTAGAAATGTTGCTCACAGCTAGCACTATTACATGAAGGCATCAGCAACACTAAAGAAATTAAAACCGGTTGCCTAGCAACACTACAGCAAGCTAAAGAGTTTTTACAACAACAAGAGGATGTAATAACACTTCTGATTCAAAACAGATTTTCAGGATAACAAAACAAAGGTGGGATGTTATTTTTCTTGCAATAAAGGGATCTTCAAAACACGGCAGTGACTACCACTGCTGTCACATTTGTCCTGCAGCAGTGAACAGTGTCCCTGTGTGAGCAAGGATAACTACTACACGGCACAAGCAAACGTTTTCACAGTGAGAATGTCAAATACGCTCACTTGATTCCATTAAAGTAACATATCGCCCTCATGTCTTCTGGAAGCTCCTCTGGTTTTGGCCAGCGGAAGTTGTCCATGACTGGAATGATGTTACACTTGCTCTCCAGTGCTGTCACGATCTCCTAAAATGAAACAAATGCAGGAAAGTCAGACCTATCACACTGAGCGTCAGTAGGACTTCTTTTCAATGTATATTCAAGGAATGAATTCCAGCAAGTTAAAATTCCTTATTCATGTTGTTTTCCTCAAGCAAAGAAACATGTAGATTTACAAATTAAGAGTACAATGTGTTGTAACTCCTACTTGGTGATTTCATTTGCATCTTCACATCCGGTTAGTTTCATTCAGTAGGCCCATCAAAATATGATGGACCTGCATAGCAGAGACTTTACATGAGAGCCATGATAATGATTCTTGACACTAGGAGTCTGATCCAGAGCTGATCTGGACTAATTGTGCATCAAGTACTCGTGGTTTTTACCTTACATTGCTTGCCTCAGATCTGATCCGGACCAAAGACAGTAGATTTGCTCTGGATCTATTGTGATCTAACCACGTGCATTACTTATCTCAGGTCTGATCAAGAAATTTGATCAGGATCAAGTGCATATTCAAGCACGCTTTGATTACTACATATTGCTTGTCTCAGATCTGACCAAGATCCAGAAGATTTGATCTGGATTTGAGTGTATGAAGCACACTTGTTGATTGTCTCAAGGCAGTCACACTATCGTTTCATTTTGCCATGCTTTTCTGCCTTAAATTGATTCTTAAATTCTGTTTCTTTGTGATGACTTCCCATGTGGTCAACTCACCAAACAAAGTTGACAGTTCCTCCTAGAGTCTGTGGCCTATCTGTGGAACTCTTTGTAGCAATACCATCAATACCTTTCACAAGCTATTGATGATCCTCAAAATTTCTTCATCTTTGCCAGTGACTCCTGCCCAACATTACAAACCACAACCAGTTAAATTATGGAGGGGGACAAATCACAGACGAGAGGGGGTAACCACATAGGGGAATGTGCAAAAGCAAATATTAACATATGGCATAGGAGACAGTCTGTGCACTTAAAAATTGGACATAAAATAACTGGGACATTTGTAATTGCAAACTGTGGCAAATTTTAAGCATGCTGTTGGGACTACGGTTAGGTTCACAGCGACTAAAAATACACAGGGAGCTGAACAAAGTCTTCTGTTTACAAAATGTATGAAATATTAGTTGATTTCAATTTTCTCTTCTATGGGATATGACAGGGACCTACTGATTCATCTTTTATTTTCTACTAATTTTTCAGTTCTCTGATTAATTGAAGTCTTACAGAGTTACTATTTGAACCCTCTATCAGTGGCACAGCTTAACGTGCCAAGCGTGTCAATTATGCTCACCCTGTGGACCCAGTCTTTGTACTCCACGTCTCCCTTACATCTGTCGAGGGCACTGGTCGACAACACCAGCACAAAGTTGTGAGCGTTGCGAATACTGTTCAGGAGATTATTGTCGAACTTTCCAGCTTCCAGTTTCTCCACGTCGATGAAGACTGTAAAGTTGCGGAGCTGCAGGTGGACTTTAAGTAAGCTTAAAATGAAGAGAATTGAAAAAGTGCAAAAATGACTGGGAAATTCTGCTTAATTGCTGCAAACTGGACTGATCTGAAGTGTGAAATGACCAGTAAAACTAGCCTTGGGTACACACACATGTTGTCAGTATCAAAATTACAAGAAGACTTAAAGTGATGGCATGAGTTTGAAGAAATTAAAAACATAGCAATTTGGCTTCTTTTTTTCTATACTCCTCAATGCCCCACTAGTGCTGTGTATAGTTGCCTCCAACTAAGCGATAACCTGATGATGATCAAATTTCTAAAACTTCCTTAGCAGCGTAAATTGGTGAAAATTTAACCTGTTTTGAAAATATCAGTCCTTATTAAGAACATTAGGCCACGCCTACAATACGGTCTTGCACACTTAGGTATCTTGCGTGTTCTGCGCTGAGAGAAACCCCTCCGTTATTTATTGCATTCTCTCCCCGCTGCAGAACGTTGAGTATTCAAGCCTTTAATTCCCTTATCAGGTCTCTTGCTGCATGGGAACTTGTTGAACTTTCATATTTGAAGAAATGAACTAACAACGAAAAGCTCTAACATTGTGACTATCAAGATTTGTTCGGTGTACATTCATGCAAGCTACGACACTACTCGATGATATAGTACTATGTGAAGGTATCACAGCGCACAATGCACTGTACAACACTTCATGTGCTACTGCCCTTACTTGTGTACGTTGTGGTGTACAACCGCCATCAGCTGTTTTTGATAGTGAATATGCATAAGGCCCTAGTGCTTCATTTTCATTGGCCTGTTCAAGCAAGGTTCGTTGTGTGATTGAATAAGTTTTGTCTGCAGCACATTCTAGATTTCCCCACGTCTGGTCAATATTTCTACTAAAATTCAGAGACTTTGGATGAACTGACATTTTGTTCCTAAGTAGTTTTTGCGTATCATTTACTTGCATTGGAACGAATGGCAATATAGTTGGACATGACTTTACTATGTTTACAGTTTCTTCAAACTCACGTCATCACTTTAAAACAAATATTTGGAATCAGACTTAGAGCAAACAATCTGTCAAATCATTCTTGAAGTCAATTTAATGTCTCACTGAATTAATGTTGTCTGGGGAACAACAGAGCCTTAAAAGAAGCTCACATACACAAATATCTTCAAGAGACTACATGACGTTCATTTCCATAACCGACCGTTTGATAAAAAGATATGAGATATTGAGGACAAGGTATGTGAGAAGACTAATTTGTGTTTACAACTCAGTTTCACCTGAAGTCCATACGAAGAGTCAGAAAAGCTCAGGATGACTCAGAGAAATATGAATGCAACCAACGCTTGCAAACATATTATAAATTAAAACTTTCAGCCGTTCAACATCGGAATGTGTTATTCGGCCAGTCTTTCTTAGTTTTCACAAACTGGAGAAAGTAAAGCAGCTGATTTCTCTATCCATTGAGATCTCAACAGGAAATAAAATAGCAGCAGGAAATTTACACAGAAAGGTGTCATCTAAACTAAATATTTCGTGCTTTGCATACCTTGTTTTGATAAATTTACTGTTCCCTTCTAATGGATTTGTCATTCCACAAACTAGTTTCTCTCTCTGTCTGCATGCCTTTCACTTCCCATTCAGGTTCACTTCGCTTCCCTTTTGCTTGAATGCTTTTCTTTGATTGCACACCACAGGGTTTCTTTCTCTACAATGTATTTCACCTTTCCTAATAATAGTTTTTAAATGTATAAGTTTGTTACACTGGAATAGCATTATCTTTAATTATTTGCGTGCATCACTTTTCCTCTTTCACATTTTACATTTCCAAGTGTTGTTTGTATTCTTCAACAGTATTTTCATTTATTTTAAGGACTTGTTCAGCAGACTTGTTCAGCTAAGGCTGAACAAGTCTGCTGAACAAGTCCTTAAAAGAGCAAGAACAAGTCCCTTTTCAAGCCTGTGATGAGATTCATTTCACTTACCTAGCGAGTAAGGAACCTGTTGCTCTTCTGTAACTAATAAAGACATCCAGATTCTTCAACGTTTGGTTCATGTCAGCCTGGTCTGATGGAAGCAGAGCTCGTTTTGGACGTGTCGGACTGTCAAACACTCTTGCAAAGTCTCTCGGACCAACTGAAGCGAAACCAAAAGTTTCAAAAGTGAAACTCTATCGAGATTATACAGTATCCGTTATGAAAGTTATTGTAAAAAATTGACAAGTCTTAAAGACAGACATGTTACAGAGTTGGAAATGTGTATCTTCCTCTCGAAATATCTAAAATTCGTCTTTCAATATTTCCTAATTTGTTGCATTACTTATGCCTACTCCTTTTACCTGTATCATTTGGACTTTTGCTTTATAATTTCTCAAATTATTAGATTTAATAATGCATGTTTATCATGAATACAGAGACACAGAGGACACTCCAGTACATTCCATTTTAAAAATACAAGTGCTTGTTACAGACCAACAATAAAATACATACACACACACCAGGATTCAAAACAGAGCAGCTGCAAAATATTTGCCAATTATCCCAACTTTGCATGATCAAAAAGAGAATGAACGGCTGTGGGTTCAGGACTGTGAACCCCGGGCATTTCTTCAACGAGATTATTTGAAGACATTCTACACAGAAACATGAAAGGAAGATGCATATGCAGCCTCCTACCTACATCAACAAAGAAGCTTCTGCAACTTCGGCACCATGTTTAACCAGAGTACCGTCCACAGACTCAATGTGGTTTAGATGATGTTTAAACACCTCTGATGACCTTTGACCTTTTCCAAAATAGGTAGGTTTCATATACTTAATTTGGGACATATAGATACAAAGTATAAAAAGGTATCCATGATTCCTGTCTTGAGATATAATGTTGACAAGGTTTCAGTGTTTGACCTAAAAGGACCTACAGTACAATGACTCTTGACATCCTTGGACTACAAGAGGGTACTTCCACTTGAGTGGATTCACATGCATAGTGCATTCACATGCTAAGTATCAATGGTTTCCATGATTCGTACCTTGAGATATGGGGTTAATAATGCTAGCAATGTTTGAGTGTTGGTGATACCTAAGATGACCTTTGATCTTCACCATAAATAATTGAGTCATTTTACATGAGATAATGCATAAACATATGCTATGAACAAAATGTTTCCATCTTGAGTCTACATTGTGTTAACAAACTAACTTTCGTGCATTTGACCTCATGTGACCTTTGACATCCAACAAAAGGGATAGGCTTGTTTTACTTGATGTAACACATTGTCATGCTATGTATCAAAAGTTTCCATGATTCCTGCATAAAAAACTAAAGACGTGTTCTACTTGAAGTGATACGTTACCATGCTTAGTTTCAAAACTTTTCATGGTTCTTACTTCTTACAAAGTTTTCAGTGTTTGGACTCTGGTCATGTCAGATGACCATTAAATTTCACCAAAAAGAATACCGTTCTTCCACTTGATACAAGGTATTCACATGATCAGTATTTAAAATTTCCATGATTCTTACCTTGAGATATCCTGCTAACGAAATTTTCAGTGCTTGACCTCCGGTGACCTCTGATGATCTTTGACCCTCCACCACAAGCAATAGGGTTCTTCTATTTAATACGGGGCATCTACACACCAAGTATGACAACTCTCCAAATTACCTTTCTCAGGGTATCATATAAACAAGTTAAGCATTACAAACACACACATACATACACACCCATACAATCATGACTGCATATGTTTATCTTCTCATCCTAACCAAAAAGGATGCTCTCTGAGATAAGATGTGTACAACATCAGGATTTTGAGTAACACATCTACCTTCAGGGCAAGACCATCTTCATGTATAAATTTTATCTTCTTGACATTTCAGTTGCATCTACTGATGGAGATCCTCCCTCTAATTGATTCTCCTCATTCCATACTAACAGGGGTCAGGGAAGGAGGGTCAATCAACATCTGAACATACAAAGTGTCTGCCTGACTGTGTGAGGAGTAAGAATCTCAGATCATTAAAATATTTCACCACTGATCTCACATGCCTCTGACAGTCTAATTGACATAACAGTGATACAAAAGGAACAACACTGACAAATCCTACCTGCAGCTGGTTCTGGAATTGGTGCTATGAGTGCACACACACCCCTGTGACTGTTCTGCACAGATCCACAACCCACGCTGCCCCAACCTGACCGCGACGCAACAAACCTCCTTGCGACCTCTCCTCCCAAG
The DNA here is from genome assembly GCA_021234535.1 of Stichopus chloronotus. NCBI lineage: Eukaryota > Metazoa > Echinodermata > Holothuroidea > Aspidochirotida > Stichopodidae > Stichopus > Stichopus chloronotus. The sequence continues at coordinate 7,628,179 of CM037837.1, read as the reverse complement.
TGCATCTTAACAAGTTTCAAACTGTTGCACTGAGTTTCGGTCGAGTCACTCGCTAGCTACACATCGAACAGAGCAGACTCAATGATTTAGACCTCTTCCTCCTCAGTCCACATGGGGGCTACCATGTTGACATGCCGTATAGTCACGTGATTTCCAAATTGTGTCTTCATTGGCTACGAAAACCAATCTCGTTGCCGCAGAGTCGCTGACATACATATGCACACTGGTAGGACGTGACTCAATACAAACGCAAAAGCTTGAGATTTTGCAAACGAATATCAAACATGTTTGATACGCCCATTTCCTTAATATTCAAACAAATTTTGAAAGTGAGTCAACTCACAAGCAAATTTTGCAGCACAGTGCACAGATGCGACTTAAACCAACCAGCTGGTCACAAGGAGTTCTGTTGCATAGCAGTGGGGTTAGGGCAGTGGGCAGTAGCTTTTAAGATTTTCCTTGATGATGGGTTCCTTAAAGTTATCAACAACTTATGAAAGAGATATTTACTGCTGCACCTTTCAAATGTTAGTGAGTGAATGTAAGGTGAGTAAGGAGAGAAGTAAAATCACTCTTTACATCTTAACCCATCTTGCATCTTCTGGCAGTTGACCACTTTTGGTCTACTTCCCTCCTTTTACTTAAACCTCCCAAAGGAGCTTCAAATAAAAAGAATGAGACTACACAGTATTTGAATTTGAAAGGATAAGCAGTGCCCACTTCTGCTGAGGCAATGGAGAAAGAAAATGATGAAAAAATTTTCAAGTTTTGATTGCTCCCATTATGTGAAGAACAAGTTGATCATGGGATGATACAACTTCTGTATCAGATGGCATACACCAATCCTCCCATACCCCTCACCTCACTAAATATGCCCCTCACCTCAATCTACATAACATATCAATGAAATACTCCACTCACTGATTGCACCACTTTAGGGGTTTTGTTCTTTCAAAACAGATATCTATATTATGACACATGGTGAGAATGGGGATTCTTTGGTTTCCATGGAAACCTACCTTGAGGCCTGATTGTTCGCAGAATTTTCATCCTGTGGACCCCATTTGTTATACCAGCATCATTACATAGATGATCTTCAGTGATGAATGGAAGCAGTTCTAAATTAATCCCACAATGCATCAGGTTGTGAGTGTACTGTTGGTATTCTGGGCCCAGATTTTTGAGCCATCCCTTCAGTTCCCAGTCACCACTGCAGGTGTTGATCTTCAACAGTGCCAGTTCTCTCAGAAACCTGGAAACAATAAAATAAGCACTGACTGTGACCACATTGAATTAGGCTAAAACAGACAGTTATTTCAAAATACTGGTAACTCCCAATACAGTTTGATCTGACTCTGTGACAAAGACTAAATGTACCTGTGTGTGCAACAAAGAAAGCTGAAGGACCATGGTTGTTTGGTTTGAATCAAGCCAATTAAGGTGATGACTTTTACTTAAAAGAATCATACTTTAAATTGATTTATTTGATTTTAACTGCTGTTTCCTTTTGAAATCATGATTTTTCTAAGGAAAATAAGTCAACAGCCTTTTAAAGGAGTTTTCACACATTTTCTAAACAGTGTGGCAGGGCACATTACTATTTTAACAGATGTACTGAAAGGCCATTTGAGGAACAAGAGAAAGGTTATCAGAAGTCTACAAACAGTAGATGAAAGTGCATTTTGGTGCTGAGACAGGTAAGTGAGGTGCATTACAGAAGTATTAAATGACATCATTATAGAGCATCCAGTTGCTCAGCATTAATCGTATGTTAACAGATACATACTGCTAGACCATGCCTTAGACAGTGTTCAGCATTAGTCCCATCATGCATCTCACCCCCCCCCCCCCATTACTGATAATCTTTACCTCCTTTTTAAGGATTCTTGTGGGTAGTACGGTTCCATCAGTAACATAGTTTGACTCTACTCCGCTGGCCTATCAGCTGTCTAGGTACTTGCACATTCACATCTATTAAGTTGCTACAAAATTGCTTTTACTTTTGTTTGAATAGCAAGCAAACAACTGATCACCAATATCAGAGAAGTTACGGACAAACAGTGTCTGGGGTAATATAATCTGATAATCATTGAATGGTTTCTCTCCTAAAAACTTGCATTCTCTTTTGAGTTGTAAAACTGAAAGAACTATTTGTGTTTACTACAGCTCAAATCCTGATCAGACATATACAGACCAGTATGCTCCCCCCATTCCCTCTTTTCTCTTCCTCATTCCTCCCTACCCCCATCTCCCCTCTCCCATTCATGACATACAGTAGTATAACAGGTCCTTTTTTTCTTCTTGTGATTGTCACCTTCTACTTTTTCCCCTCCATGAACTTTGACTACTCCTCTTGGTGTCATCTTCATCAGTTTTCTGCACTGATGAAATTTATCTCACTCAACATTACTGGACTACTGTAAGTCTTCACTAAGACCCATCTCAGACTTGGCCTGTTCTGATCCTCTACAAGTTTGTATCAGAGATGGACTCGGACTTGTCGAATTCCACTCCAGTGGACTCCACTGCAGCATTGGCTGCACTGCAGTACTAAGAAAACATGCATTCAATTGCTACACATGGCTGGAATTTGCTCATATACATACAGTATATATTCATATATCTTTCATTAACTCAAAAGATGGAATGAGATTAATCGATCTTTGCAAGTCAATTTTTTTCTTTCTTTTATCTTTACCTTCTCCTGAGGAGGGAACTTTCCATCTCAGCATCCTTCCTCAGCTCTTCCTCCGTGATTGTGATCAGCAGGTCTCCATCCACTTTGTGCTTCTCAAAAGCTGGGCTGAACGATCCGAACCCGATATTCTTCAGCTGGAATGAAAGCAGACGAACGGGGAACGGATTATGGCGAAAGCTCCGCACAGGGTCGATGAAGCGAGCTCAAATAACGCCAAAATGATACCGGGGAATGGTATGCATGGTTAATCAAACGTATCTCTGTGCATTAACTCTGAAAATCCATTATGAACTAAGAGGATAACACAACTAAGTCTTTGGTTTTACAGAAGTAAATACAAAGGTAATGCATCTCTGCTGTGTGTTGACCAGACAGGTTTCAATTGGCTGCTTTACATTGTTGACAAACGGAGGAATCTGACCAGAAATGACGAACGACTATAAACTCAAATAGACAGCACCATAGCCTATTTATCTTTATCAGTTTGTCAAGGATGACAAGGATGAGCCCTGGGGATGACGAATTTTTGAATTCAGTTAAATATGTCATAAATTTCACACATACATAAACATTTATTCCTTGTCTGTTCATAATTGTCTGATATGTAATATGGCACAAATATGGTAACAGATGGCAGAAAACACACAGTACACCTCGAACCAGATCAGATTATACTTCTTCTAAAAGGGAGTGCCTGATTTATGGAATTTGCACCTCAAATTGATCACTCGTGTCCGAAAAACAAAACAGCACTCTGATTTTTGTGGACTTCCTGCTGTGTCAGCAAATTTCCATGAATGTGCGGAAGAGATCTTTCAGAAGCAAAGTAAAAGAGGGCGATCCAGAGCATAGAGGGCGAAGGGCTAGAACTTAAATGAATTAACAGAAGCAAAGGGTGAATAAATGCCTGTCGATTGAGAAGGATGCAGATGCAAGCAGATAAACTTTGCTGCAAGATCAAAGGCTGGCAATTATGAAAGGGCGGTGACCAGATACACACACACTCACACAATCGCCAGATGCTAGACCATGGTAAATACGGTAATTGGTGCATAGGTTTAATTGATGAGGGACAACACGCTGTAAATTGAGAAGTCTATTGAATGCTTGGAAGTGCTTTCTGCTGAGTTATGAACAACATGTATGTCTCTACTGAATGTATGGTGCACAACTGGCACTGGGCAGGAACATAACAAAAGTCACTTTCCTTCAGACATATACTTATAAACATCAAAATGGCACTGAATTAGTACAGTGACTAGGTGGAGAAGATTACTTGCTGATGACATATTGCAGCAAACTATAAAATTTCCTGACATCATGCCATGTTTGTAATAGCAGCTTCAGGGGCAAGTAAGATAGATGCAATTAGGCACAAATAAGGCATAAATGAACTAATTTCTGCAAAAAAAGTATTTTTTTTTGTGTGTGTGCACAAATTAACCAACAGGTTTTGTTTGGCCTTCAGGCATGGCTGACATCAACCTTGGTGTGACATTTCCAACTTGTTGGATACTTTCTTTACTTTCTATGCAAAAGATAAGAGTTCAGTGTATTAGACAATAGTAGTGCAGGTGGACAATAGAACACAAAACAACTTAACATCATTATTCATAATATTCTTTATGAAACTGGATAAGTACTTTTGTTGTTCTTGACAGTATACTAGCTCAGCCCATTGCCAAAGGCATCATGGATTTGGGAATTTATATGCCACCACCGCATCATACTGTAAATGCTGCAAATCTGTTTCATTTGCACTGTGAACAGAAGCACTACACTGTGCACATTGATAACTATCTGTCCAGGGAAATACATGCTCATAAGGTGAACAACCATCATGAATCATGTATCCACGTAACATGAATATTACATGAAACAATATATATCATTGATAGAAATTCATTGTGGGGTATATTTTGATTACTTTATTCCATGGGATGTGTACAATACAAGAACATAATGTATCGTGCTGTGCATACATTGTACACTTGATTCTGACATACTGTACACTATAAAGTACTGCAGCAGAAGAATGACAGCAACGCAAAAGCAATTGTGCATTTCATGTCCAGAGAGCATGGTGCAAAGTAAAGTTGAAGGAGAAAATTGAAAAAAAAAAAAGTAACAGAGTTGGACCATAGAATAAGGGGGGGAGGAATGAGGCAGGGGAATATCTGGGATAAATGGACAAATTGCCAATCATTACAGCACCTGACTGAAGCACTTCTGAAGGCACTTTTAAAGAAAGCACTCACGTGGCGACCAGACCAACATCAAAATAAGAGGTGAAAGATTCTTCATCTTTTCAAATTGAACCTGAGGTGTTCCTTCAACAGGGGGTATGTAATGTGGCAAGTCATTAAATCAACCCAAGGCAAAAAGGGAACACTTTTATACACATACCTACCAATGCAATGCATATAACTGGACAGTCTCTGAAGTAAGTCTTAATAAAAACAGCATTGAAAGCAATTAAAGTAGGATGATTCATCCACTAAGACTGGTTTGGCTTGGATTGCAGGAGTTGTCGTGATGTTATAGCAGTACCTTTCAATAAAAATGATGCTAAAACCAGGACAATTCTCACAGTAGATTGAGAGAGATGTTTAAAATCAGACTGGGTCATGTGAGGAGAGAGCTGAGAGGGAGGGGATCCACAGGTAGCTGGAGTTACATAGGCAAGGGGGACATCAAACAATGTCGCAAAAAGTATTTCTAAGTTCTTCATACTGTAGTTGCAGACAAGAGAGTCAAATGAAGTGACTACTTGGTGCTTTTGAGACTTAATGAAATAGCAAATGTCGATTCATTGTTCATAAAAGTAAGTCGCAAGAAGTCAATTAAATAGACATGACCTTCACTGTTGCTTACCCTCCAGGTCAGATATGCACGACGATTGCTGCAAGAAACTGTATATCAGAGTTTTGTTTTCACGACATAATCAAACAGAGTCCATGTTATGCAAATTTCCCTGAATTCTGATATGTTTTCCGCTATTTCCTGCACAGTTACAGTTGCAAGTTGCAGTTCATCAGAAACGTCATAAAGGGAGATCCATGCACTTTCTACTGTACACATAAGGGCTGGGACACATGTAGCATGCAGTACATTCTAATTATTAAACAACCAACATCATCACCATACATCTGGCAATTTCCTCTCAGTAAAATCCCCTTGGGATTCTTTAATTCATTTATCGCCTCTACGTACTTCTGGAGCAGAGCTGAGGCAGAGGTGAAGGCCTGAAGAGCCACAAAACGTTGATGACGAGTAAAGATACGATCAAAACAAAAACACAAAGTGGACTCTGTTAATTTTGTGGCTGGTGCAATTAGTTCATCTAATATTGATGACTTTAAATAAACCTCATATCACTGTCACAGTTAGTTTCTACACTTCAATGGCATTTTTTTTTTTCAGTCAGTAGTGCATACAGAATGTTGCAATACTGTGTGGCATAGTACAGTACTCAAGACAATTCAGTTCTGAGGATGAAGATTTTCAGGTAGAGTGTAGGTTACAGTACTACTGTGGCTAGGTTACTATGGAGATAAGTTAAAATGTGGTACATGAATGTAAATCAATGATCATTTGATGTCCTCTGTAGTTTCTCTATCTTTTGTTCTTTCCTGACCAGCTTCTTTGCTACTACCAACTCTCTAAATCTCAAATCTCTGCTAAATACTCACGAAAAAAAAAATGTTCACAATATCTCTGCCACTGCCACATTATCATATGTAGTGTACTGTTCACATAAAGTAAGTGACTGTTCCTCCTGGCTTATATTCATGAACGCGACAAACAGTGCACAAGTTAACCATTGCTGTAAAAACGTGATAAAAAAAAATCTTTTCTTGGCATCTACACATTTGCACAGCACTGATGATACCTTGACACTCCACACAATTTATCAGTATAGTTCGAGACAACACTAGAAATCATCGACGAGTCGTCGTAAATCATCATAATACGTTTAACCCGATGGATCTTTCCCCACTGGAATATCCTTCTTACGGTGTTCTTCCACGGTATTACACATGTAAACATGCCTCTTCTTCACGCTCATCTCATTCTCTCTCTCAGTGGTGACTCATCACTTTTTCTCTGTCCGCTCAAAACAAACGGTTACAGACACACTCCAAGAGATTGTTTGCCAGCAGGTAGCATCAGAAACAGATCTGCAGAAAGGTCGCGCCATACAACTTCGTATCTACACGGCAGCAAGTTTCACCAACGCACATCTTTAGTTCATGCAAATCGAATTATGGTAGCTTAGTATCCTACATTTAAATCTTGAGATTAATTATTACTTAGCATACAATCTTTTGACAGACTTATTAACATCAACAAAGGCTACAGTATTCATGTTTATTTGGTTTCCAATAATAAAGTATGAAATTATTAACTACAGGAAATGTAATCTTTGACAAATTTGTTTTGAACTTGATTAAAAAAATACTAACCCTCACTTTAGCGACACCGCTACTAATTAAAACGCAATTGAATATTAATCAAATAAATCAATTATCACCAAATGTATGCATTCCATATGCCTCAAACGATGGCAGGGATTATAACAAAAAAGAAACGCACCTTTGTGAAGGAATGCGGTTTGATCTTTGAGCTCAGAGATAGACTGTTGTATATACACTTAGTGTGTGTAACAATTCAGTACTAAATCTAAAACTAACAAGGCACAAATGTACTGTAAACTCTGGACGCAACAGTAGTCTGATAGAATAATTAACAGTAATAGTACAAATGGTCACTGATTCCATTCATGTTTTAGCCAATTACGTTCTTTATTTTGAAGAGAGAAAGCAACAAAACTAACTTTGGGAATTCACAAACCACAGTTCTACACTTTAAATCTTGTCTCTTTCATCATTGTAGTCCTGAGTGATGTAAACATTGATACTGTAACATCCAGTTTTTCTTCAAAAAGTAAGGCACATTTAGGACTTTACCAACTATTGAGAAAACATGCAGTGTTATGGTGAGATGGGTATTGACGAAGAATGACAAAAGACCTAAAGTTAAAAATTCAAATTAAAACGAAAATTCAATACTGTATTGGTTGAACGCATTTTCCATTCGCTGAAACAGCCAAAACAGCAAGGAAGAAATAAGCACGTTCCTTTGAACACAATGTCAGTGACAGTAAGCTTCCGATTGATAGTTCTGACTCGATACTAAACACACCACAGGGTTTCTTCAAGTCTGATTTTGACATTTAAGCAGAAAATGGTCAAAAACCACATTTCATTTGAGACAAATAATAAGTCCAAGTGGCAATGATCTTATTAAAACTGACAGATGCAGTGGGCTCTCTGTCTAGGGACTGAGTTCTGTCTTACAACAATAAGAGTGCAAAAGGTACACATCGCTACACAAAGGTACAATTTGAAAAAAAAAAATATATAAAATTTACGAGAGTTTCTCCGCTGCGTCTTTCATCAACTGATGAGACAACAGATTGCTTCAGTTTCTCACTGTATCTTGTGTGCCTATGTACACATACTGTATATAGGGAGCAGGTTGTTGTCTCAAATGTACAGAGTTAAATTTGTTTCGAACGGAATTGGACATATCGTGTTTCTACCGAACTTCTTTTGGTAACAAACTAAATATAGTTTAGGGGTTTCTTGAATGGAGTAGAGATTTATATCAATACATTATCTAGATACTATAAAAATGGAAAAGAAAAAAGGAGAAAGTTACACTAAACATCTCCTAATTGTGCCAAATGCATTGTATTGTACAATTTTGAGTTGGGAAATCATTCTGAAAATTGTTTGGTTTACTTGCTGAGTGTCAGTTTGAGAGGACATACAGAAAATTCTTATACATCTGACAATAACCTAATAATGTAGTCTATACTCCCCACAACTCACTGGTGTGGGTATTCATGAGTGACTATACTTACCCCTTGCCACACTACTGCATCATTTGACCTTTGCTCAAACTGACCTCGAAGTCAATTCTGACACAGTGCCCTTGTTTGCCTTTCGCTCTTATACATCTGACAATAACATAATAATGTAGTCTATACTATGGTATACTTAGCTGACTACACTATGGTCCATGCACTGAAGTCTCCTTTACATGGTCTATGACAGGCTATGCTGTATTCTATAAGTGTGGTCTTCCAGTCTACCTTGGTCTACTGCAGTCCATGCTATAACAGTCTACTATAGTCTACTACCTATGATATGGTCTACTGCAGTTTATTCCAGTCTATGCTCTGGTCTACTGTATACCAATACTGTGGTTTAATCTTCTGTAGTCTTTGCTATGGTATACTACAGTCGATGCTGTGGTCTACAAGAGTCCATGTTGAGGTCTTCTAAAGCACTGTTAATAATTGTCTATGTTGTGGTCTCAACAATGTATGATATAGTCTATGCAATGGTCTGTTTGTAAGCTACAGTCTATGAAATGGTCTACTACAGTCTACGTCATAATCCATGCATCAATCTAGGTATGGTAGTTTAGATAAACTCAAGCATCATCCCTCGCAGATCATACCAGACAGTTGTTTTCAGTGTACAGTTTTACACAGTAGTTACTGCATGTACATTCCTTCAGCAACCACATACGACTCGATGTATCTAAGGTGCCTCTACTTGTCTGTCACCACTTTGTCTGCCAATTGGTCTACAGCACATGGCCACAAGACACAATCCATTCATCATCCATCTATTTCCAAGACAAACTCTCGCTCAGACACCTTAAGTAGTATTTGAGATTTCAGTTGAGATTTACATCTTCCTACCAGTTTTTATGGTACGAATTGTTGTAGCAAACTGAAAATATGAAAAATGTGAAGACTAAATCTATACTTGGCAAGCCACATGCATGTGTTGGTGGATTTTGAACCAGACATAACTACCAGATTTTGAAAATGGAAGGAACTTGCTGTCGCTTGCATTTTGCTGTAGATTGTGAACTCAAGTTCTATGGCAGGCACAATTTCTTGTTACTCAAGTATTGCTGCAATATCTGTGTTCACTAGAAAATGTTACTATTAAACATATAATTCTCTCCCTTGTTTACAGATTAAACCCAGAGAGTTTAAACACAATACAGGAAGCTTCATTTAATGCAAACATGTTTATTAACTTATCCAATTATTGGAAATACTGGAAATGTGACAAGAAATGACAAGAAATTGAATTTTAGAACTGAATTTGTGCCAGACGTGGCCTGAGCAATGCAAGTCCTCAGCTCTAACACAAAAGTGATCTGATCTCCAACCCTCTGCAACTGCCCATTAGTCATTTCTTTCCAAAAGGCACCATATTCAACCCTACTTAAGAGAAATAGTTTCCTTTACTACAAACATGATCTATGAAGAACATGAAAGCTACTGTACCCCTGTCAGCTATCTGCTGTATATCTTTTATTTTAAATCAAATGCAATTTTTCAATTTATCCTCATGAATGTCAGAGTCGCATCACATGCAATAACTACAAGTACTGTACCTGTATTTCTCCTTTTCTACGTATTTTTCAGTGCATAGATTAAGAATGTACAAGGACTTTAAGTGCTAACCCAGGTCATGCAGACCTGTACCAATACCATTTTAATACTTGATGGTGAGGTATTAACTTGGCATTCAGCAACAGACCAAATACATGCAACTTCTTTTATCAGCACAATTGTGACTTCAAAATTGGCCAAAAAAAAAAAAAACACAATACACTTATCACTCATGTTATCTAACATCTTTTGGTTTTACCACGGAGTTCCTATGCAAACAGCAACTCAATGATTTCACCTCAATCTCTTGTGCATGCAGCGAAGTTCAACATATTTCTGTTGAAATGATCTAACATGAACAAATGACATACAAAGTGACATACAATAATGAACAATAATGTTAACCACCCACTGTTCAGTAGCGAACGCCACACACATACATACGAAGCATACGATGGGCAATTTTTCGCTGCCAACAACCTCAAAATGAGGCAGCTTTCACAACCAAGTTAACGAAAGACATGCGAGTAATAAGCTAGCTGTCATCGTGTAAGATCAAATACCAAATAGCAATCCACTCCGTGTTGTGCAGTTTGTCATGTAAATTTATCTGAGTAGAAAGCCCTGTGGAAATTATTATTCAAATCTTGTACAAAGGATTTGCTCATAAGGCTAAAATGTGGTCTAATATGTAATTGGTTGTGTTCTGTGTACTGTCAAATGTGTTGCCAAGGTAAAACTATAAACAGCCTCACATTTCTTGGCATGCGAAACAGTGCAAATGCCAACTATGGAGGATTTTACGCAGTATGCGCCAGCAGCTGCAAGCTCTTTATACCATAATTGTGTACACAGCACAGAAACAAAAATTAAGGAACGTTTAACATCACCTTGCCTGCCTAAAGGACAGGTAGCACTGCCAGACATATGCAATGTCTTGGGCAGATTTAAGCAGTATATTTGCCTCCAGCTATATTTTGTAACTTCAAAAAGTGACCAAATTACCGGCAACCAGTGCAGGTAACTGCCTTCAATTGAAATGACTTTAAAATATCAAAGTCTTCTGTGCCAACTATTGGGACATCAAGTTTATAATTATGCTTGCACACAGGGTTGTGCCTCCCTTTCAGAGGTAAGGTAGTCCCAAAAATTGATCTAATATAAAGCTGTGAAAAGGCGGAGGATCCGACAAATTACTTAGCAACTCACTGGTGTGGGTAATCATGAGTGACTATACTTACCCACTCATGCATTCTTCAACCTACCCCTTTTCCCACCGATTCATTTGCATAAATTTCTAGAACCGCACCTCTTTCTACCTCTCAAATAGATCTTATTATCACTGAGCACCGACAGTGAACAACAAACTCAATTGTCTGTGTGTATATGTGTGGTTCTTTTTTTTCAACAGTATTATCCAAGAACTACAGTATTTTGTGCAATTTGTGTTAAATGTTGAAACTGCATCAACGAAAAACAAACTCTTCACACAAGGGATACATTACCCAAACTAAGTGTTTCTTATTGCACAACAGTGAAACAAGCAAACATAGCTGAAAGCTTGTACATTCTCTGAAACAGTGTTCCAGGTGAGGAACCAAGAATATTAAAACTTTCACTTCACTATGCTGCAAGCAACATTTTAGGGCACCACATCCCTCTTGTGGCTACACCTAATACTTCATAGTAAAAGTTACAATAAAAAGTAAAAATATCAGAAGAGGAAAAGCCTTGAAGGTAGTGAGAAACAGCAAGCTTAGCAACATAGTAGATAGGAGTGCAACTATTGTGATGAAGCATGTAAGTGAGGTGTGAAGTTAATACCAGTAACATTTTTATAATTATCTAGTTTAACCTTTCATAGCATGATTTCTTTCCAACAGCTTTGTGAATGCAAGAGGCCAGAATTCTTTGTAACAGTTGTGTCCGAATATAACAAGTAATAATTTCTGAAATTTAACACAAAAGTTAGTGTTTTACCATTATCAATATTTTCTGATTAGCTGCATTATGCTTTGCTACTGTATCTATTATTGAGTCCTGTTTTCCGATTCTGTTCTGATGCAGTTCGACAATGCCATAATTCCTCCAGGGGAGATCCTAGTGTACTGAGATCAGTGTGATATCTTATCTCTTCTCAAGCATCTTCCTCAAAGGGAACAAGACCTGGTGACATGTTTTCTTTCAAGTTAACTGTTGTTTCAATGGAAATATTGAGAGGTGGGGAGAATGTTTTCTGTGGCTCTGCAGTTCTTAATTTAGGCGAGAGGAACTGACCTTCCACAACGATATAATTTTTTGAAAGAAGGAAATGATGGAGAATAATAAGAATTCATAAATGCAGCTTACTTAACACTATCCCTAGCTAAGCAAATTTGTTATGAAAATAAAATGTTAATATGTCACTGTGTGCAGCCTTGCTCAATAAAACGTTACCAACGGTATTAAATGGAACTCCACAAAAAAAAAAAAACATGCTTGCAATGGAAATGAGAAATACACTCCCTGATGTGGCCTTAAGCAGCAACCAAAGCCGGTCAAAGGCATGTCATGTCAGAATTATGAAAGGACTGAGACATGTCAGTCAAAAGGACAGAGATGTTATTCAGAAAGTTAAAACTTAACCAGGGGCAACAAGGGGGTCGTTTGAGGCCTCAATGCCACCATTATTAGGAAACTTGAGAGGTTGATTGTTAGAGTGACACCGAACCAACCATCAATCCACTCTTAACTGTGGTTCATACAGCTCACCTTTAACCTTATGGTAAGTCTGAATAATATGCCTTCACAGATATGTGTTAGCTGTAGCATACATCCATGGCAATATGTTTGTGAGGTTCCCCATTCTTTATTTTCACACTTTGAAAGGTAATGAGAATAAAAAATAGCTAACCTAGACACTAATGCCCTTTAACTTAATTACAGAGATCTAAATGACGAACTGAAATCTGGTTTGAAGAGTCTGATGTTATAATGTAAAAAGTCAGTGGTGCCACCAGAGTCAAACATTTGGTGGGCACGGTTTTCCATATATGACAGGAAATATGCTATCTACAAGGATCAGCATTACCATCAGTTAATCCAAAACTTTTGGAGGAAAACACCTCATAAATTACCAGAAATGGCATTTTCAAGTCCATTCCTTCCAGTTCATACACACTCTATGCCACCTCCTACAAATACTGTAAATGGAACTCCAATACTGTCTCACATAGATTTGTTTCTTGGGATTCAAAATACGATTTGGCCGATCCATGGCATGTGACCACCCACCATGGCAGCAAAACTGGTAAAACTAATCACTCAACCTTTAACTTTTTAAACAGTCATGAATATCACTGGTGCTGGACCTCTTCAACATGTACTGTTTTAATAAGTTCTCTTGACTGTCCTTCTGGTTGCTATGCACTTGTCACTTGAACAATGCCCAGAAATGTCAGTTTCAACTTTCAGTGCCTACTTAATTACAAGTTCTTGCTTGCAATGGGCAATGGGCAAATACATATCGTACATCTCATCAAATTTCGGAGAAATGTTGACGAGCTCTCACAATACGGAACTTTTAAATAGCTGTACCTGATATTACTGCAAATAGTTAATACACTGCACACACTTGTGCATACAGTAAATCCATACACTTCCTGGTGCACTGTGTGAACTTCAGGAAGAACATTCAGCGCACAGTTACCCCAATACACTGCTAATGCATGACACTGTATATGGCAGCTGTTTATTCAATTAGCAGTACTGGCCAACTCTGAATTTTGTTGATACAGCAGTACAAGTTGCACTTACACATTATTGTCTGCATATGTCCCTTTCGCATTTTGCAGGACATGACCATGTGAGTGGGAAATGTTACATTAGTTATGAAGACACCGATCATTTTCTCACACTTTCAGTGTCTTTGTGACTAATCTAACATTTTACCACTTGCAGTACCTACCTTGTCAGCTACCCTGAGTGACAGCAGTCTATGCTAATGTTTCATTTTAATTTAAAGTCATGTTAAACTACAGTACATTATTGAATTGATACTTGAACATGACTTCGCTTTTGTGTATTGTTGGTGACTTGTAACTAATGTAGCATTTTCCTGTAACAAGCCTGTAAAAGCTTAACTTAAAGGCTGTATTGCATCACCCTAAGCTATATTTTTACCACCCGTAAAGCAAAATTCTCAACTGGTTCTCAGTTACAGTACTCTTAGATTGACAGCAAATTCGAAAGATGCAGAGCAGCTCCTATTACACAGTGTACACAGGGATCCATTGTTTTGATTACACATGTGGAGGAATTTAAGACAGGTTGAAGGAGGGACTAGAGGTAGGTGGTTGGGAAAATTGAAACTGTCTCGGATGATGAGTTTTTGTCTTTAATCAATCATACCAGTTCCAGTAGAGGTACTGTGAAATGAACCTACGGTGAACAGATGTACGGGACGTACAGTGCACAGACAGGCACATCTGGCATACATGTCACAAAATTATCCCTAGTATGGTGATACACTCTTCCTTGTGATACCAGCTAGGATACTGTATCTGATACACACAGGATGGTCACCTGATCATCATAGTATCCTTGGATTATCACAAGAGAGTATCAAAAAGTTTTCCTTAATAGCCAGAGATTAAAAGGCACATTCACGTGTATGCCAACCTAATGAGAAAAACATAGTCCTGCTCTTGAGTTTATGACCCAGTATTAAGGCCTTACACATTTAGGCAAAACTGTAAGGCAGATGTCTTCAGACAAATGCAAGATTTGCAACTCTGCAGGCTTCAGAGAAACCACCATGCGAAGTCTCAGTAAAGCCAAATAGTTGCCTGTCAGACATGAGATGTAATTTTGAGCAAAGTGGTGTGATCAAGGATGCATTCATCAACCATGGAGTTCAAGTCAACATGCTACTGACTCCTCCCTCTACCAAAATACATCCAAACTGTATAATTCACCATGACCGGACAGCTCTGCAGAAGACAGTTTGCCCCAGAAAATTCCTTCTGATAATCTCCCAGACAATTCCCACCCAGACAATTACACCGTGGACAACTCTCTCCACCCCCCCACGACAATTCCTTCAGGGAAAGGATTAGAGTTAAGGGATTCATCAGGGGAAATTGTCCAGGAAGGGGGGGGGGGAGATTTTCTGGGGACCTTATTCACATCCTGCCCTGTATTTGTTATTCACTGGTTAAATTTTGTTAACTTGTCATATGACAAGTTCAGTCGACTTTAACATACTGCTCCAAAGTTTTTGTACAATAGAATTCAGAATGGAAGGGAAGACAGTCACACTGCTTGATTTGCCAGGGTTCTTACACTCTGGTTGCCATGGAACCTCCAGAACTATTAAACCTGAATAAGAAATTAAACATGAAAGCACTACTAGGCCATAACCTCTTAAACTAATGCACAATTTACCACACAATCGTGATATATGAAAAAAAATGAATATTTAAATAAAATCCTATGCTGGTGTACACTACACATGGAAACTCCATTGCATCTTTCCACGGCTAGACCACGCGCAAATATGCGACTTTTCTCAAGAACTGCTGCTCATGGGTTTAGCATTCTCAACCCTTCACTGTCAGTATTGACATGACAATCGATGCAGACTGATTAAAGCAATAGATGCACACTGCTGCCCGTTATGATCTAAGCTTCGATACTACGCCCCAGAAACTCTAACACGATTACATCCTTACTTCAGGAAGAATATGTTTATATCCAAGTCACCGATTCAAGCTTTTCTCATAACAAACTCAGAAAATCTGCGGACCAAATGATGCATTATGCACACTGTGGCTACTGAGAAATATGAATACAACCACGGCCATATCTGACAATTTTTCTCAATCGAGAACTATCTAATTAGCACACAGGACATTCGCATTTCACTCAGCGGATTTCAGACGACTGCTTCTCAGAAGTAACAGATCTGGGGTGGAGAGAGAAAATTTGTTGGAGTTGTGAATGCCTGACTCGACAAGCCCCGAGACAAAATTTTGCTTGAAATACATGATTTATTACCAAAACACATGAATAATGCAAAAACGAAACGATCACCATTGTAATATTCCCTTCTGTCTTTCATTTTTAATTCCCTTTTTTTCCCAGGAGAATAGGTAGTTCTGGAAAAAAAAAAACATTTTGCCATGCATAAATGATGTTTCATTCTTCTTCAGTTAAGTATGTACTCAAAAGTTCCTGTAACAAGAGAACAACAGTTTTCATTCCAAGTTTCTACCATTCTGAGGAACCCAATTTAACATAGCAACTTCCAGTATTTATCAAAGAGCAGTTCTGATATGCTGCACTGTGCTTCTATTCAAGGAAAACTTTTGTACAGCCTCCCAGGTAGTCCTGATACTGCAAATGTAGTTTTCCAAACAATAAGACACCATTCGGTAGTACAATAAATTCACACCCAAGAAAATATGGAATTTCCATGGATATACATTTTATTCACTCGCAAGTCACCATGTCGTTGCGAAATTGCATGATTCGTGACGTCACACATGCACCTGTGCATGTCACATAGTTTTGCCAGTGCATGTGACACATCATTAATTTCCAAAATGGCGATACGCTATACAACAACGACGGGAAGTTTGAAGTTTTATTTGGAAAGAAGTTATTACAAAAATAAAACCAGTACTGTCGTGACTATTTGTAAAAAGGTGTGCACTCAGTGTAGGTTAAAATTGTAACACACACTATGGTTCCTCTTGAAAGTGAAAACTGGACAATTTACAGGCTCACACCAGGGAGTTGGCAACTCCCTGCTTACACACAGTGAGGATTAACATACAGCAGACTGGTAGTTTTGGGTCCCTTACTGAAAGACTTGTTTGAATTGCCCCTCTATTCCCCATCCCCCCTCCCAACAGCTGGTGCAATGCTGGAGACAGAATGAATTGTGATAGTCTTTTGCTTATTAGGGTTATGTTAATGAACAGTCTAAATTATGATTGGAGGGGAATATCTGATGTCACATCATATTTTGCTGCATAAAGATTTACTTGTCCACTCTTTGGAAGAGAGTTACTTGATACAATGGTTTGACTATGCTCGAAGCCCACTTGTAAAAAGTTTTCAATGGTTTGCAAATTCATTTTGAAGTTCTGCAGCATTGTTACAATGGGGCCTTCTTCCCCTGCCCCAAAGAACAAAAACCTTTCAACGCCACTGACTGGTGCCGTCCAGTCAACAAGATTCCGGACAAGCGCCTCCTTCTCACTCTGTCATCCTTAAATGTTCAACTTTAATATCAGAGTCAAAACATTTCATTGACACTGAGTACAGAAACAGTGGCATGTCATTTTCAGTAAAAGAGAGATGGTAAGACCAGAGAAAAAGAGGAAGAAGGCACTATTTATGCGACAATTTCAAACCTACATAAAAATTCTTTCAAAATGTGCAGGAGACAGATCTACTTGTTACCTATTAAGCGGCATCCTGTTGCCACCCTGCTGCACAGATTCACTTTTACTTCATACTCCAGGGAGATTACAACTCAAAATACATAAAAAAAAATGAACAGCATCTAGAAAGCCAACCAGCAACTTTGAGTGGCAATTAAAATGGGAGGCACTAGTCCCAACAGGAAACTGGAAAAGTATCTGGACAGGGTCAAAGGTTACCAGTGATCAACTTCGGCATCATTGCCAGGGTTGTGACAGTATCAGAGACGGATACGTGATTGATACCCGCTTGAGTGGAACCCGTATTCTACCTACCCACATCTGAACCTCTTTAACAGTCCAACTGGAGATGTTGAAAGACAGCTTGGCTGGAATTTCCTCACCAATGGTCCTGAGGGCCATGATGGCCTGTTTGGCGGCCACATCATTGTTGGAACTTGCCAACCGTTGAAGGGAAGGAATGACGCAGATATCGTATAAAACCTGAAATGAAAACCAACATCGACACATGTCAATGAACGTCAGCAGCAGACGGATGGATCTACTTATAATTTGACTGTAATGATAATTTAATGTTAACATAACCTAAGTCTGAAAATGAACATAAAATCGCTGACACCCTTGATAAAGAACAATGCAGTAATATGGTTCATTAATAACATCACACAATATTCGACAACACAACTGTGGACAGCAGTCGCTACATGTCAGTATATTTTACTGTGTTTCAAAGGCAACTCGAAGGTAATAAATAGGGAATTGTTCTGCGATTTGCTACTAACTACAATGGGAGCAGGTGTTTCAGTTGAGACATCCAAGGATGAATCTTGAAAGTAATCAGACCAGAATTAATGAAACCAAGCAAAGGTCTTAGCACAGAATGACCAAAAATGACTGAAGTTACTGCAGAGCGAGCGTCTCAGCTGTGAGATCCTTGGTGGAGAAGGGGATGAGGCCTCTTAACCTCATCTCTGCAATGTGTTTACCAACTGTATACATACATTTTAAGCAGTCGTTCATGAGTTTTAACTTCAAGAAAAATATCATGATACAATGAATCATTTAAAATCCAAAATGTTATAAAAGTTGAAGGTCAAAAAGAAAGTCCTAAATCAAACTTCAAATACATGACACATTATGTACATGGAGTATGAGATACACTACGACACACCGCAGCGAACGTTTTCAGATCTAATGTGTCATCACTGTCATGGCGTGACCTTTGATATACATGCACTGTGCATACGTACAATACTACAGAATAGAGACTTAGACATGGATTCCAATGCACACAGAACTACGTAGCACAGACTCTCATAGTGTGAACAGCAGATGACTCATCTACTCCAGATGAATGCCTCAAATCTTTATGTGACACATGATGTGTGAGACGTACACCACTGCCATTGCCACTTCAAGCAGTCAGTAAACTGCAAAATTTAATTGATTTTATCCCTTGTTTGTAATTAGATATTAACTGATGGTCAACGAGATCAAAGGGGATAAGATTTTCATGGTAAACAAGGGAATTAGAGCATGAGGCCGAAGCATGGAGTGGAAAGATTGTGTTGGCATTATGATGGGATCCTGGCAAAAGAACTGTAAACTTGGGTTTGGAGAATATTTTAAGGTTGAGATGGAGTTGAGATGGGAGGGGGGAGAAGAGGAGAATGGAGGAGGACAATTTGGTCACTAAGAAAAAGGGGTGAAGCCGATCCTCAGCTGACATCAAAACTTCTCGAGCTTGGTGTTGGGCAGACTGTACACAGAGAATGAATTAAACACTTGATGAAAGGAAGAATTCAACACTTTGAGCCTACTCCTCCACACTTTTTGCCATGTCATGGTCTTCTTACTCCCTCACTGTGCTTTTCAAATTGCTCATTGAACACTCATGATTAATGTGAACATTTTAACAAGATTAAGATTAATGTACTGTAACTTATCAACACCTGACTATGACAATCTATACTTTTTGTAAGGGTAGCAAAGAGCCACTGGCTACTAAATGATTTAATGAGAAATCTCTGAAGCCGGCTTATATACAGAAGTACACATGCATAGCAAAAATGTTACAAGCTAGTCTTTTGGGGAAGCTCTCAAGGACAATGTCCCATTAATATGGTCCGTATATCTACCTGTATATCTATGGGCTACCTGATAAGCACTGTTCACTAAACCCTTACACATGCAGATAAAATATGCTACCATACAACGACAATATTTGATTGTATTGTAGTTTGTCAATGATCAGAAGCGGTTATTTGATGGCATTCTTTGACTGGCAAATCTTTGGTCAGAGTCAAGTCTCGACATGCAAACCTTGGGGCACTCGCTGTCACTCTGTATGCCTCAGAGATTAGATATTCAATGACGGTAGAACAGAACCATTGCCTAGAGCATGTGAGATAATGTTATGATCAATGTTGCAAATCTCAAGGTAGGCTTTGATCTGCTGCTTTATGTTGTGTACAACAAAATGTTCACAAGTAATGGTTGGTTCATGAAAGCTGATGCTACTGAAACTTCCGAAGTACGACTGCCGAACACCTTTAAAATATTCAGTGTCAAAAGTAGAAATGAGATACAGTTACACACTAACGTATAGAAGGTATGCAGTTGTGGCAGAAATACTGCAAGGGTGGGGGGAAGGACTGGATGCAGCTTGGGGTTATAAGCTCTTCCAATGGAAAAAGGGGGTTAAGGGTATGTACAAGGAAATATTTACCAATTAACTGTATGCACCAGTGACAGGAACATACTCTCTCTTTACAAAATAAACTTCATGATATTTAATACAATGCATTCTTCAGTATGTGCGAGAGTACTACTGTACTTTATTTACAGTAAATGATCATTATACCTCTTCTTCCAAAGATTGATCAAAGTGAAATTGCTGTCCTAGGACAGGTTAAGAGCAAGGTGAAGTTAATCACTTAATTGCAAACTTGATTTCTAAATTAAGCAACTTCAAATTTTTCAAACCCATAACAAGCTAATTCTCCGTGGTAAGAGTATGTTAAACAAAATACAGAGGTGTGTATTCTTGCCACAATTATGAAGCGTGAATTCGCTGTATAAAGTAGACCTCAAACTCGAAAATAATTTAAGATGCACAGAACACAGAAGATCTATGACTGCAGCTGCTCTGACTACTTGATGTCTGGAGCAGCTCGTTATGCATGAATGATTTTGTTTGTAGTAACAAAGACAAGGCTTGCTCATTATATAGCTTTGTTGGTGTACATTTCTTAAATGTTAATTCAGTCTTTTACTCTTTTGCTAGTCTGTGAGCAAAGAACAATATCAAACTAAAGAAACATGTTTTTAAGCAAGTCAGCCTATAAATTGCCGTTGGGAAAGCAGAATAATCAAACTTTCTGCTCACATACTGTATTGTACACTATACATTGAAATCAAGGAGCTTTGGATGGTGTATGTTTATCTTAAAAACTCAAGTCTGGATGTCTTTCCAGCTCTCTTCTTGTAGATCTTCATTCAATTTTAAGTTAAGAGTTTGTGCTTTTTTTTTCAATTTTTTACCAAATTATGTACAGTATCTCTTGACATGGTGGATGAGTGCAGTTGTTGTATCAACTGACAAACGTGAAGGAAGAGGGAAGTAATTTCCCATAATTCACTTTTATCCAGCCTAAAGAGAAATTGGTTTTACATACAAAATTTGCCAGAAATCACTGTATGTCTTTAATACATATAAAGTATCTTCAATGTAGCATTAACTAGCCAAGGTACACAGGATACACAGTATTAAATTCACACTCTATTTAAAGGTTTTGTGACATGTATCTAGAAAAGGGCTGGCTTTATTCAAAAGCTGCAGAGTGAAACCCTGAATGAAAATCCCCTGGAATTGTGCCTACGTCTAATTGCCATTTTAGGCTTTTCAAAGTTTGTCGAATGCAAATATGATGACGTGCAGAGTTGCACAGTGTCAGTACTCCTTTTTTTAGGTCTATCTATTATCTATATTCATGATGCAGGTACAAAATAGTACTATGTCTGCAAAATTGTTGATATTTGATGGGTTGAGATGGAATTTGTGGCTTTTTTCAACAGTTTCAATGATTAACACAGCTTACAGTATACTCCAAAATGTCATTTTCATGTCACACAAGTAGGCCTGATATTTCAAGAACTTGTAACATATGGTGTTTGAAATCATGGCATGAAATTATGACCAGCTTTCATCACACTTGCATTACGTTCACAAAGATTCCAAACTGGGATCGTTCTCTGTATGGTAGCTTCACTTTCGCCAGTGACACCACATCAAGTAAAGTGACTGAATAGTACAGTGTGCTATAGAAAGTCAAACTTGTAATTGATATGCACCATCAAATATTGTTTTACACTCTAAAATTCAAGCTCATAATTTTCTCAACCAACTTCCCCCTATCACTTTGTCAGCAGTACATTTTCACTTTTCTTGAAACTGATCCCTATCTACAGTACAAAGGTGTTACTTTTAATGATACTGAAATGTGATCACTTTCCTACACCAAATGGCCATTAAATCTTACAAAGTTATTTCAGAATTAAAATTAGAGAAAAACAAGAATAGAAACCTGCCAATGGTATTAAAACAAAACTGATACACTATAGGTAATTTTCAATAACAATTTAGTCCATCAAAATTTCCAGAAATTCCAGGAAATAAACCGGCATATTCAGTGCCCAAATCCTTTTTTTAACATTTATTGACAGAAGAAAAAAAAAAACAAGAAAAAAAAAGGCTGGAAAATGTTTGTAAGGCAATGCAACACATCACACACTAATAATATAACTCTAAAAATGAGATCTTGTGCTGCAGGTTCATCAAATACTGCACAGTACTGTTTTCATGTAATGTAGATTCTCTTTGAACAAAACTACGTCATGATTCTTTCCCTTTAATAGTGATTAACTGCCACTGTATACTGAAACATTAAATTCACATACTTTAACATTTTGTGTATATTCTCAGATTCTTTCTATATAGATGCATGTTTTATGGATACAAAGTTATTACGGTAGGAATCCATTTCACGTCTAACCACGACAAGAATGCATCACAGAATCCATATATATCTGTTGGCGCACACACAATAAGCCCCAAAACAGCATTCATTGAACTGAAGTGTCGTTTCAGGTATTACAATCCTGTTCCAGTGCATAACAACACAGCTACTGTACATCATTGCAAGACTTTTGTAAAACCAGGGAGCGACCACTTGGTCCAAGTGGCAACTCCCTGTTAAAACATACATGAAGTACATGCACCTAATATAACAGACATACATGTCACCGTGACATGTCGTACAGTACATCACATGAGTCACATGACCTAGCTATTTTAATGTTTAGCACTAATGTAGCATCTCACATACTGGTTTCAGCAAACTCACAACTACAGTATCATCCCTAGAGTTCAGAACTTTAACGCTGCCTAAATCACTGTCAGGCATTAAACAGACTAATGCCCCTTTCTACTGTAATTCTCCTTGCACTAGATTAGTGCCCTCTCCTCTTTCTTCCTACATGTCCTTGAGAGTGACTCTTTCCATATTTAAGTAGGATATTAATTTTGCAAAGCAAACAATTCATCACATTTTAGTAACTGATAAATGCTCAACGTGAGAGGCATTGCCATGCTCAGAAAATTTAAATCAATTTTTCCAGACTTCATCCTATGCGAACTTTGAACATGGCAATAAAGCAATTACTGTACAGTTCAGAAATGTATGCCTCAAATATTTCTCCATTATCAACAGTTCTAAGTGCCCATTAACAAATAGGCCCACAGCCTACACTGTGCTCAAATATCAACGATGTTGAGACACAAACTTTGAAGGCAATTCTTCCATAACGGCATTTGGTTCGCCTCTATACTGCACACAGTGCTGCTCGGCACTATATAGCCAAATGATCTTTGCACTTTTCCTAACACTGCTTGTATGCTACGCAGTAATGTGCTGATAATACTGGAATTTGAATTCTGCAAACTGAGTGTCCAATACGTGTTAAATGAGCAATACTGATGTCTGTACGCATCATCAAAACTGGAACAACATTTCATTGATTCTCATTTTATTGATTCACTACTGCATGAGCGATCTACAGCACAACGCTCATTTTCACAAAAGAACACCTCTCTGGCAGTAGGCTGATCCAAATTATCTTTTTTGTCTATGTTCATGAGCAAACACTGTTAATGGCTGTTTTTTTGCATGCTATACTTCTTGGAGTAAAAGTGACAGTTCAAACATGGCGACATGCTGCAGAAATTTAGAAGGAAATTGCTAGAGCTCAGAAGAATCAGTACTACTCATATAAATGTTACACTCTGTAACCACTGTAGCTGATCAATTGACTGCAAACATTTACTAGTACCTAAATATCACTGGTCTATTAAATCATGAAAAAATATGCAAAATAACTTGCACCAGCACTGAGAGGCATATGGGTACAGATGAAAAAATTTTTTTCAATGAAAATGCCCTTTACAAACAGTGAGACACATCCAATATTTATTGTGCACTTAAAGTGCTGTACAGTAGTACTACCCCCTTCCACCTGTGGGCAATGTACGATTGAAATTTACGCCGTACAGTAGCTCATTATTATTACAGTAGTTTCACTTTGGGAGCAAAATCTTGTGGCATTTCAATACACTGCACACTAAGAGCAATGCATCTTGCATGTCGACTGATTTTCAGTTTATGATGGTTGGCAGAATTTCCCCAGAGAAGAAGCATACACAGAGCATACATTCTATGGATGTGGGCATGCTAAGCAAAGCTCTATAATACACTGACTGCAATATTACAGTATGTGCTGGATGTATGGTCTAGAATTCATCAATATTACAGCAACAATGGTAATAAATTTGGCAAAACTTCACACGTGACACTCAAAACAGGAAACAAATGATTTCATAGCAATATGTAATGGCTCCAAATATTGTTCACAAGCAACATTTGAGAAATTTATGGCAAAACATGAAAAAGAAGTGTTTGCTCAACAAACTTGAAGATGTGAGTGTTGCAACGTATTGGAATTCATTACTAAGATTTCTGCAAGGATTTTTTTTTTCCTGCAGGTCCTCCCCTAGCCCTACATAAATCACTTGAGATTTTCATTCTCAATGCTCATCACTCTGAACTACTTACTGTAGTTCTAACTCTGTGAAGACTAATAAGATACCCTGAAGAAAGTATCAGTAAATGCTAATCCATCTTCAAACTGAATTTGAGAAAGTAAGGATTTTTATTTGCAATCCAGGATGTGCATGAATTTGTTGATCTCACACCTGGTATGCTAAAAACTAGTTGAGAAGTTCTGTATGGGATATCTAAAGGTGGTAAAATAATTTTAAAGAGTGTAATTAGGTAAAATCAGTGAACTGCAATAATTAAATTTAAAATGAACTTTTTTTGGCATAAATTAGGAAAATCTGATTTATATAAATCAGTAGTTTTTAAAAAAATCATAAGACTTAAATTGATATTTAAATCAGTAATTTTAATGATGTGGTTTAATCAAACAACCCTGTTTGATTGCAAAGCTGGGCAAGTAGGGAAAAGTACCACAGTACAAGGAAATCAAAATTTGCATAATGTATGTACTATATATGCAAATTA
Organism: Stichopus chloronotus; assembly: GCA_021234535.1. Taxonomy (NCBI): domain Eukaryota; kingdom Metazoa; phylum Echinodermata; class Holothuroidea; order Aspidochirotida; family Stichopodidae; genus Stichopus; species Stichopus chloronotus. Next base: position 7,602,925 of record CM037837.1, on the reverse strand, counting down.
TTAATGACTATTAATCAATACATGCCAAACTGTTTCACAGAGCCTGTAACATTTCTGTGAAATATTATGGCATGTCACGTTCGATAGTTGCACAATTATGGCTTTAATTGTCCTAAATTAGGACAATTCATGGTGTAAGAAATTTATGGAGATGCTTATGACAATAAATCTACAAAAAGATGATCCACTGAAAGGATTTAAATGTTGATCATGAAGATTAACTGAGAGGCATGCCCACACCATGATTGCCACTTTCATGTACTGTAGGACTAAAAAAGCTTCTGACACTTCCCAAGATGAAGAAGCACACTGTCGTGTTCACAAAAATTGTCTATTTCGGAGGACATGCTAACAAGTGACTGCTATTTCTTCTATTGACCAGCATTTGATCGTACTAAGCTTCAGTTGTGAGAAACTAAAATGAATTCTTCTTTCCATGAACCCTCCAGTACCCTCCTAGTATTCATCTGGTGTGCCTACAAGAAATGTATCATGTTACTAACGTACAGTATCTCTCAGATAAGGTTAAAGCTTACCACCAATGGTATTGACTTTGGGAATTGCAATTATTCTGTTGCTAAGGTTATAGATAATTCAGATTAGTATGGACATCACGTTGCAGAGAATTGCACATATATGGCATGCACACATATTCTGAGAGTCAGACCAAAGTTTATATTTGAAAATTTATATCACTAAAATGCAAATGTCAGGGGAACAATTAAATGCTGTGGGTATCCAGACTCTACAAGTGGACAGAGGTATGGTTCCCTGAATGTACACATTAAATGGAAACATTTATCACAAAGTAATCATGACTGAATGTAGGCTGCCATACAAACCAAAATGCTGCTTGGAGGTTTTGGTAAAAGTTTACATGACTTTAGTTGGTGAGTTCTAAGTTCTGAGCAAATGCTTTTGGTGGTATTTACACAAGGAAACAACTTCATAAGATTTATTTAACCTAGACCTAATCCTATATATCCTACGAGGGCGAGCTAGGCCTTAGAGGGCGCGGTGTTAGAATTGACTTCGAGGTCAGTTTGAGCAAAGGTCAAATGATGCAGTAGTGTGGCGAGGGGTAGGTATATGTCTACAATGTGAATCTTAAAACCAGTGCTAATGACACAGTCTCCCCTCATCCCACCCCAATACATTTTCTGTTGTTTCGCTATCACGATTCCTACCCACCGATATGAAAATAGCGATTAAGTTTCCAGTACGCACAATATACAGCAGGCTACTGTACTGTATGCTAAAAGTTGTCATGGTGTACACTTCTGTTTACTTACACTGTAGTTGGGTTCAAAGATTGTTAGAGACTAGTACAGTGAGAAATATAACTTGAAAGAGTAACATGATTGGAGATAACTATAGAGCTTGGCAACATTGCCATTGGTTGGGAACTTTGAATCGCTAAAGTGTGATCACTGCAATCATAATGTCGCTCTTGCCAGAAATGTTGTAAATGTGAAATGTCACATGATCATCAAGTTTGCTGTGCGATTATGGGTCATTTTTCAGAACTGGTTAATGACAGTGCAACATGCATGCATTAAGTTAGAATTCATCATGTTATGTCCGAAGCAAACCTGTAATTTTACTTTCTTGCTTGATTAAACTGAACACGAAGTAAAAAGCCAGTTGACTATGACCGGACTGAAACTTCCACAAAAAAGGGTTGTACTCCAGATATGTGACTTATGTAACATGGTGTCTATACTTCATGCTTGGAAATGAACATGTAGATCTTTTTCCCCGAGTAATTTTTAAATGTTATCATCTTGAGCATCATAATACAAATTATGCCAAACAAAAGTTAAATTTACAAAAAGGGCATCAAAATTACACCAGAAATAAGTGAACACTGTTACATGCATCGAAATTCTTCATATTTGTTGTTATTCACTGAAAATTTGAATTTCTTAGTTTCAAGCAAGCACTAATTGACAGTTTAATTACTATGTCTTATTGAAGCAATTTAGCCAATGTTAAGCAATTTAGTCAATGTTTCACATTTATTGACATTTGATGTGGTTCTCATACACAATTTTGTTAATAATTTATGACAGATGTAACCACAGGACACCAAAATTTTCAAATCCTCAATTTTTCAAGGTAGGCGAATGTGTGCACACCACTCACTCTAGAGTTAAAGTGTCAACATGATCCTGAAATTCTGTCCCGAGCAAGCATCTTTCCAGAATGTACAGTAATGTACAGTATGTGACAGGACACCAGACGTGTATGCTACTATTGTGACTTTTATAGCAAACACTGCCACCAATGACAATGCCTCTAAGACAATATCCATTGGGTCAAAAGAATGAATTATGAGCAAAATTCAGCATGTAACTGTGCATTTTGTCCATTAACATCAGCGCATCAAACTGCCAAGTCACTGCCTCAAAATCACGTCATAGTGGCTTAGGGAAGCCTCACAAATGTAACCCAAGATCATTTTAGAGTGAGTTGTTGCTACCCATTGTAATAAGGATAGAAAACCAGACAGTAATGAGTCATGTCCCAAGACGTTTATCTCCCCCTGTCTCACAGAGCCCATGTACAGGCTGTGTGCACTGAAGCATGTGGGATATGCAGGCTGAAACAGTGAGAATCTTTGTGTACCCAAGATGATCTTAGTTCAGATTTGTGAGGCTTTCCTTAGTTGAAACACAGGACGATACTCAGTGAGACAATCGTAATGGACATATGGCTGCACATGTCATTTGAAATTGTTTGTACAGTATGCAGGTAGCCTATGGATACACTGCGTGATGTATGAAATTGGGTGGACACTGGTGAACACATATACATCGTAAATGAAGTTTATTTGTTTCTCTAGTTTCAAAGGAACGACTGACATATTTTTCCATGCTATGTGCTATATTCAGAGCTAATGGTGCCTAGATGTTGACAAGCAAACGTCAAATCACCAACAAAGGAATTGACAGTGTTATGCTGTCAGCGATGTGTGACATATATGACTGGGCACCAGTGTCACATATATGGAACACACAACATATAATTCAAACCATGTAATGATACTCTCTTATGTATCTCTATGGTGGACAAGGTCTGGGAAAAAACTACATCACATTTTGTACCTTAAAAAAGCTGAATAATTACTTATTGTGTTCACCTACTATAAGTCTCCTCAGTATTGTAGAATGACACACATAAATTTGTTGATTGTACTTCTAAATGCATATTGTTGCATTATCACTCTACAAAGTAACTTGTATCACACTTGAAATTTGTCACTAATCAGGTATACACAATGTGATATGACTATAATTAGATCTACACCAAATACTGTCAACAGGTTGGGAGATTAAACTTACTTTTAGTCTGTTCTGCTCTTTCTTAATGATGGCTTCCATTGCAAAGTGAAAGGCTGCCAGGCACTGGGCTTCTCTGCGATGACAGGAAAGCAGAGGCATCAACTTCATCAGCCATCCTTCAGATCGTCCCTGCGAGTGGGCCTTGTCACTCTTCCCAAATTCCCCTGGGTCATGAGTGCTGACGAATGGTTCTACGAGGTCCAACGTACCTGAGGTGGCCACTGCTCTCTCGATGTCCTGGTTTGCAGCAAGCACTGCAATGGCCAGGCAGGCGTAATACCTGATACTGTTGTCATTATTGAAAGCCAATGGAAATAGCCACTCTGATGCATGAAATTCTATCATCCTCTGTTGATTGGCTGGTCCACCGTACATGGCACAGTTGGCCAGAGCAGAGGCACAGTGACGGAGGGTGATGTTGTCACTCATTCGACACCCATATATGACTGCCTGCAGCCCTCCCCAGTCGATCACCTTCGTACAAGTTTCCTCAGAGTGCTTGAAAAGGTTTTCCAGAATCCCCATTCCAATTTGCAACAAGGTCGGTTCTTTCCTTGAGCAAGCCAACCTGACCACCGATCCGAGGCCCCTCTTGGCCACATAGTCCCTGTTTTCTGCTGTCATTATTTGCTCCAGAAGCCTGGCGGAGTTGAGTTGCACCGCTCTGTCTACTGATTTGCAATTGGCCAAGACGACGTCTAGTCCCCCTTCTACCCTCAGGGCATCGCTGATGCTGCAAGCCAGGTCCCTACCGTATTTTGGAGTGCTCCATGCATCATCCACCATACGGTAAAGTTGTTGCGTAGCTTCCACCACCTTCTCGCTGTTGTCCTGATTCAACTGGCTGATAACATCCTTGGCCAAAGATATCGTGCTGTCCATTCTCTGAGGCAGTTGACCTGAAGGAGGACCTTCGGAGGTACCTTTGCTCCCCTTCTGTTTCTTTTGTTTGCCTTTCCTGAGGGCGATGCTGCCCCCTGAGCTAGCCATGTCGTCCACCTCGCCATCCACGCATGTCTCTCGATCCTCACTCATGTTCTTCTCTTTTTCCAGACCTTCCTTCGACTTCTTCTTGGCAGGCTGATACGACGCGGGTGTCTCTACCTCGCCAGGCGGCCCCGTTGAAACTTTCTTGGAGCTTTTGCGGCCTTCTTTGTTTGCCTTTTCATTAGGCAAGTGGTATTCCTGTGGATGGCTGTGTCCTGCTTTGGATTCTTGAACACCCATACAGGGATCCTGATCTAGCAGGCTATCATTTACAGCATGCACAATCTAAAATGAAGAAAAAACAGAAAACAATGTGTAATTTGAGATGGGAACCAACAAACAAGACTGTAATAGACCAAAGCAAGGAACACAAAAAGTGGCCACAACATGATGATGAAGTAAATTGAAAGGTTTTTGTGCCGAATATGAGTCATTATACTGCACTCTATGTCATCATGACATACAGTAACAGTTTGGCACAGTGACGTAAACTTTTGGTACAGTGACATAAAAGTTTGATACAGAGACATATTTTCTCAGTGCAAGTGTATTTCTGGTAGTGTGACATACTGTATACTTTCGGGACAAGAATGTAATGAATCACATTATCACATGTTATGGTTCTTTTTGTGTTCAATACCAAAGAGCCAAAGCTACTGTATGGTTGGTCAAGGTTTGATGATATATGTAACTTAAATACTAAATGTCTTCAAATCACCAGAGTGTTACAAGTAGAATATCATTCACAGAATCTAAATGCCTGTTTTACAATTACGACTAGAAGATAATCCCAATATACTTCACTTCCAGAAAACAAGGTAACTAAGTTACATAGTTAATGTCCGTTTATTTCCCATTCTATGTTTTGCGTAAAAAACACACACGCTCAACCAATAACCATGCAGGGCCTTACTGTTTATGTAATCAGTGTTACACTCATATCAGATGCTCAGCTATGTACGTCACATACTACACTCTCAATGCACACAGATCTCATCATCAAACACCGCATCTCCCTCTACTGTGTATTCACTACCAACTCTAGCACATGTGTGTGTGTCAAACACGACACACGTAGATCAGAAAGGCTCTATTGAATTGCTTTACCAAACTACTGGGAATGTTCTGTCAGCTCAAGGTGGTCACACTACCGCAGAAAGGGTTCATGCACTTAAAAGATTTTACAGTGAGAGGGCTGTGATGCTCAATTATTGCTCTTTAGGTGGATAGAAGGTTTATTACCTGTGAAAATTTCTTCACAGCATCCTACTCCTAGAGGCAGTGTGGTCACAGTATAGTTATCAGAAAGACCTAGAGCAATGTAGTTTCATGGAATGGAGAAATTAATGGTACTATAAAATCTCCATTTCCAAGCTCTTAATTACTAATACATACTCGAGCTGTCTTGTATGCGAGTACCCTCAGCCTGCTCCGCTCTTGTTGACCCGGCCATCCTGTAAATACCTCAGGTCCTCCCCTGTTCCCCCCCTCCCCATCCCACTTAAAAGAAACATACCTGCTTCACGCTGATATTTAGCCATATATGGCACATAGCCACTTCCATATTGTTTATGGTATGTAGAGTTATCGCTACTGTATCACATGACAATTGGTACTGTATGTTAACTCGTTGCTACACAATGTTGTGGTAGCCATACTGAAATACACTCTGAATCACAGTTTACTCCCATGTTTCACTCTTATTTTATTCTCAGCCTACCTTACCATTTACATATAATGAAATAGCTGGTAGAAACTGGAAATTTATCTGATATTGTGAAAAGTGATGGACTCCACATGGGTTCAAACTCGGAACCTTCCATTTGCTAGTGTGGAGCGCCCTCTACCAACTGAGCTACAGTAAGCCCTGATGGTATGGTCCTTGGGTACTGCAAAACCCTAAGTGGGCATGCAGATCATCACAATTCACCAAGGAGCAAGGGATGATCCTTTTTGTTTGGAATGAAGCCATTAAATTTGCAGTTGTCTATGTTGTTCAACAACCATATGAATATCAGATCAAACATGATGGAATCCAACTGAAATTCACACATAATCCAAAAGGAGATTACAAAAGAGATCGCAGAAATGTTATATTTTAAACACAAAGTAGGAATTAGTATACACTATAGGCTGACGGTATATATGTTAAATGAAATGGCAGCTAGGACTTGGAACTCCACCAAGATTTGAACTTGGAACCCACTCGAATTTCTGGGGTGTATATGCAGCTACCATAAAAATGATAAATTTTGCTGATTTCGTTCATTTCAATGAACAGCACATTGCATGACACTGACTTACAGTATTTGATTGGGCAAACAGATCTGCATGTGGCCAGGCCTACACACTACAATGTTGCTGGTACATTGTACCAGCTGACTCAGATACGTATGCAGGCGGAACGTAAACCCTGACCCTCCGCTATATGGACATATGAACCCTAAATTTGCACAGAACGGCACATGTAGCTTAAGTTCACACAACATCACGACATTATTAGGAATTTAACAAATATAAGCGAATCATCTGTTCGCCAATGTTCAGCAACATGAAATTATATTTGCACTAGGGACATTTCCATGAATGAGGGGGCATAGGAATTAAAAAATGCCAGGCAAAGGCTGTATTCTATCTGAAAAGGTATTTAAAAGAAAACCATGTTATGTATTCAGGGGTCTTTTATTATTCACAATTAAGGGGTCGATCTTTTTCTCACAAGGCCTTTTGTCAAGAATATTATACAAAAAACAAACGTTTTTCAGGAGGGAACAAGCATGGTAGTAAAAATATCGCATCCGATATCGGCTGACATTGTGACAAAAACATTGGCCATTGGATCAGAATAGCAAAAAACCATATCGGTTAACCCGACAGTAAACATGATACTTTGACAATGATGATTGACATGCACTTGTGTGATGGTTCATATGTGGCTGAAAATGCATTGTCAAAATGAAATAATATGCTCTCAAAAGGGAATGTTCAATGCTGTAAAATCAGATCAAAACATTACAAAACAATAATGTCAGTCACTCTTTTCGTAAATTTTTGCCTAAACCATGGCATTTCACTTCACTATTGTGGTTTGTTGCTAAGAGTACCACAATTTATTTAATCATGTATATAATATAAGCTACGTTGCCTGTGCACAGCATGGTCGTTGTTTTGTATGTAAAGGAGTAAATATTCAATTTTTTTCCCCATGTCACCTCCTGTACATAACACCCACTCCACCCCATGGTAACATCCTTGCTACTTGCCTGTACAATTCTGATTCATAATAAAACATTATGACTCTTTTTTAAGTGCACATTCTATGGTCAGACCATCATAATTTAACATGTTAAAATTTCTGTCCTTCACAGAATATTAAAAGTAATGAATTATGAAAACGATGAATGTAATCTGACACTGTATATGACACTGTAGCCTATCTTCCTTCAACACACAAGTTACATATGAGCAGATTTATGTACGTATTAATTAGGCATATCACTACAATGGTACCAGTATAATCATGGATATTTAGTCAGCGATATTTTCTGGATATGGGGCCATAAGTCTTAACTTACGGCATCAAAAAGGCCTAACCCTAGTATTACAATAAGTATAAGAAGCCCAAGTTGAAAGAAACGCGGGACTGAGTTACGTCCTGGCGGGGAAATAGTTCATCATATGGTTAAAGTTATTCCCAGTAACAAGTAACGTTAGTAGAACCGGGTGTCAACACCGCTAACACTAGTATAAAACTGTGTAAACACTAGTCAAGACGGATAGCTCAAAACTCACGTAAACGTTTGATTATACTTGTAAAACACTTGTACACAGCACTTGTCAAAACAATCCTTAATCTTATTAGTGGCATAACCTCTGGTTACAAACGTCGTACCTCCTTACCCCAAAATACCCACTATAGTATAGTCAGGTGCAGGTCCAGGGACTCCACGCTGCGCTGCACATAGTCTGCAGTGCACTAAAGCCTCAGCTAGCTCATTAGTACAGTCACAGTGTATTCAGTGAAGTCCAGGGTATCGTTAATGATATTTGATAATTTACCCAGGAAGACTCAAGATATTGATACAAGGAAATAATAACAAACATGAACTGTTGTATCCACGGCTGAACTCTGTTCCAATTTCCTTGAAAAAAGAAAGTATTCATTGGAACACTACGAAAAGAGAGGTTGCCAGAGGACGCAAACTTTTACACTGCCAAGAGGCCCATCATAGGCCTTCTGGTTATGGTGTTTTCTATCCGCGCCGCGTATCCGTACTCCCAACTTTGTGAGAGATGTGAATAGAGGGCAATATACATAAAGCAAGATTTGGTATTTAATATTGTCAACATCCCTGGTCGGTAGGAAAATAGGGCTCAAATATGCATGAATCAATTCCAAGGGACATGTTAACTTGCTAAATTTGCCTAAAAGTAACCATAAATGTATTCCTAATGACTTAAAGTGTTGCAAATGAATTTTGCTTACTTCACTTTATCGTGGTTTTTCTCACAGGGCATAAAGGCAATAGACTACTCGTTAATATTCAAACATATCCATATTCATATTTTGGTCATTACATAGGCAAGTATCCGATAGTGAATCAATTTGTGACTTCGCAATTAAAGCGGGTCCCTCAGTGCTAGCCGCCAGCTCTAACTCAGCTCGGAAACGTTAGTTATTTACCTTAAAATGTAAAATACTGTAAAAAAAATAATAACTTGAATAACTTGTACAGGTTCTGACGAAAAAAATACTGATGTGTTCCTATACGCACAGAATATAATCCTAAGGCCAAGTAAGAAAAAAAAACGAGTTTCTCGTGATCCGCGCCCGTGCGAATTTTTAACGGAGTGTCCTGACCATGAAAATCATCTCTCCAAGTTTAGGGATGTCTTTGCAACATAGCACTCATTGCTACAGAGATGAAGTATGTAAAAAAAAAAAAACCACTTTGCCGTGCTGCCAACGGACCTTCGGTTTCCTGTGTGTACAAAAGGCCCTCACGCCCATTTTTTTTTTTTTTTTTTTTTGAAAAATGCGGACGAGAAACTAGTTTCTTCTTTTCACTTGTCCTAATAATTAACATGACCATGGTACTAGAGTATAGATAAATTAGCGGTTTGACGGTGACTTCACCGCACAGATCGCCCCTCTTACTAACAATACGTTCTTTTCGTTGCCTGGGTGCCGCCACTGGAAGCTGCTGTGGATGTCTCTGCAGTCGGGGATCCCCTGCAAGAACAAAGAAAAAGAGCATATAAGGAACGGGTCATCTGGAAGTTGCTGCGAAGGTTTACAAAAACAACAACGAACAAAAATTGGCACTTGAACACAACTATGAATTTAGCCAGGAATCAATGAATCAGTGACAGGTTCAGTACTTCTATGGTGAAAGTAGTTCTGTGTGGGGCTATGCGGGAAAGTAGCCGTTTGGTTGTAGCCGTCTAACCAGGGAGTCAAGTAGCAACTCCTCCCGTCGAACTGGCAAATGTCAGAGATGGCGAGCTCCTGCAAATCGCATCAGCGTGTAAACACAGAAATATAAACCAATGTAAGTCGGGAATACAATACGCGAACAACGTATGAAACACGAAGAGTTAGCCTGCAAACCTACCTAGTGTTGGGAACATGGTGGCTTCCCTGTGTGAATAGTTGATCTGCTGTGCCGTGTCTAGGAGCAACACAGGACAGAATGAAAAGCTCAGTTACGTAACATATGTAATATGAAGAGAGAAGCACATAACTAAGAAAACTCCCTCAAAGACCGAGTCCCTACAATGTTTCTCATTGTAACCTAGCCTTGTCGACAACTTCCTGATTTGCCCGAGTACTGTCCACGGGGCAACTTACCTTAGGAGACTGATTTGGAGGCAGGGAATCGGTGCAATTGCTGGGATTAAGATTTTAATAACTGCTCGGCCGGATACTATTTTTCTTCGCCTACTTTGAAAATGTTAAACCTAATGTGGAGTGGCTGCACCATATTTACTCAACAGGCCACTATCTGCGGACTGATCATAAATTTAATACTTGGGCATTCAAGTGCTCAATTTCTCATTACGTCAAAAGAACTTCGACTGTGCATGCAAAAGACAAAATTAGGAATTGACGGTACCGGTACAGGGGAGGGATCCAAGGGGTCCGAATCCCCTCTACTCTTCACCGAAGTACGATGTACAAATGGTTCCAGATCTCCCTCCCCCTTTCAGAAACATTTTTTTCTTAAATAGAAACTACGACAGTTGTGGTTGCAAATTCCATCCACTCCAGAGGTAGCCTGCTGAAGTGGCGTAAAAATCAGATACTCAGTTATGGGAAAACTTTAACAAGCTTTTGTTTAATCCACAGCCTCTTTCCAAAACACATTAAACTCTATTTCTATGATGCCGTCAGCCTATTTATCTGCTGCCCATCAACCAATTGGCCTGCCTTATAAGATTTGTCTGAGTCATGCGACGGTATTGTAGGTTGCAGTACACTCACATGGACTCTCCGAGTTACAAATAACTTGTCATCTCGACATAATTTTGCGCATTGTCGAGTTGTCGACTTAGACTAACTCGGTAACTCAACATTTTCCAAAGTTTCTTTTATTTGTAACGCGGTATCTCGATAATTTGCAAAAAAAAAAGTTTCCGAGATGTTTACTTAACGTAAAGCGGTAAGTCGACAATTTGCAAAATGTCGAGATAACAAGTTATTCATAACGGTATATCGACAATTTGAGATTTTTTTTTTTTCGAGATGTCGAGTTAGCGGAAGTCTGTATGTCGACAATATGATTAACTTTGTCGAGATAACAAGTTATTTCTAACACAATATCTCGACAATTTGGCAATTTTGTTGGCGAGATGCCGAGTAAGTTTTAAGTCGGTAACTCGACATCTAGCATATCCCCTTACGTCCGCTGTGCTTTTATTCTGACACATTAATTATATTCGATTTTTCAACAGTCCCATTTAGTCTCCCTATAGTCGAGATGTTCAGCAGCTCAAACGGGAGATACATTGCAATACTTAAAAATGGCTGTTCCATATTCACATGAGGACATGCCGAAATCCAAGAATCCTCGGTTGTCGTATTTAAAGGGGCGTGTGGGGACGGGGGTCAACGGTAACATCCACAAAGGTGGACCGAAATAATGTTTAATAATTAAGGAATGATTAAGGAATTAATAAACTGTACTAAGCAGATGAGCATTATGAAATTGTACACTTTTCTTGCTCAAAATTGAACCACGCTGCTTAGCGGGGGGGGGGGGGGGGGGGGCGGCAGGAAAGCCATGAACCTAAGCAAATTGTTTTTTTTTTAGGGCGTCCTTGATGTGCAAAGGGCTATTGTATAGCTTGGAAAGACGATATCTGGCGATCCAGGGGTCTTTTTTATTCAAACATTTTCTAGTACGCTTCCCCCCCCCCCCCCCCCCAAATGATATAGAGTGCTCCGAAAGATAGTCTTCCCACAAGTCTAGCTACTATGTAAGTGATGGTTGACGTCACTTGAGTCTCCAAACTTTCCCCCTAAGAAACCAGTTGCGAAGGGAAAATTGGGACTTGTCTTTGGGACTAACTGGCCCAATAAAAACAGTCGGTGAGGGCCATATAACAAATGAAAGAGAATGCATAATTCCTCATGATTTTCATCTCATTCAGTCTGATAGGGCCTATATGTATTTCTATTTTTCACGTAGCCTTTTGCATAGTGTGCAAGCACTGCTGCTAGGGCAAACAGGGTGCATGATCAAGAGGAACTTAAGTAATTTTAGTACAGATATTGTGTTTAAACAGTTGGTTAGGCCACATCTTGACTATGCTTTGCAGGCGTGGAGTCCCTATCATAAAAAAAAAAAAAAAAACAAGTTTCGTTAAGAGTAGGTTCAAGGCGGAGGGCCACTCGGCTTGTTCCCGACGTTCGTCATTTCCCTTACTGATCATGATAGGTTCAAATGTCGGCTGTGACTTATTACTCTTGAGTTAAGAAGGATCAGGGGAGATATGTTGCAGGTTTTCAAATTCCTATCTGGTAGGAATTCTCTGGCTAATTGTGATTACTTAGAGGTTTGTCCTCATTCCCGTATTCGTGGCCATTGTTAGAAGCTGGTGAAATATGCTTCTCTAGACTTGATGTGAGAAAGGTTAGCTTCTCTCAGAGTTGTCAATGAGTGGAATAGTCTACCCGCTTGGGTTGTAAATTCCACTTCAGTAAATAGCTCAAGGGCAGCATTGATAAGTCTTATCGTGACTGTTGCAGAATCTGATTTTGCTGGGTTTGTTGGGAATTAGCTTGGTTAGTTTTTTTTTTTTTGGTGGATTTGGATTACAGGGCATCTTAAGGGGCTTTTGCCCTCCTTTGCCCTTAAACTTGCTTTGTTATGTCATGTTATGTACTGATTTTTTTTTTCGCAACTTGAGAAATGTTACAGAGATCTCTTTTTCAGGTCTGGTTACACACATCTTAAATCATTCCGGGTTAGTGCTGTTTTCCGTCATCCTGGGGGGGGGGGGGGTGCAAAGCCACTTACATTTTTCTTCGGTTCGCCGTGCGCCAAAAAAAAAAGGGGCCGCTCCGCTTAGACGATAGTACTAACTGTACCCTTTTTATGTTGTACCCCACCTTAAAAAAAATATCCAAGACCCATCTCTGAGAATAATTTTCTCCACTGGCGGACAATCCCTTTAAGGTCCCATGATCTCCAACTCATGAATCAATAATAGGATGAAAAGAAAGCATGCAAGTGCATTGTCAGAATTAAGTCTCCGGTCAGGATCTGTGTCTATACCTGATTTTAAATACATATATTCTGTAGGCCTACTTGCGAAGAGCCACGAGAGACACAGGGACGTAGTATTAGCGTTTCCACGTCACAAAATGAGTTGTAGTTCAAATTTTCTGCGCTTCGGTTTTTTTTTTTTACTACACGCCCCATGGAGGTACGCGCTGTTTTTGCCATCTAACTATTGAACATAACACAAAAAATGTAAACATATCATCTCTGACTTAGTCTGAAGTAGGACTGCAATAAACCAAGCCCTGTAGGCCCTATAGCCAGGTCGGATTCCAAGGTGGAGCCACTAAAGAGGGGAGCACCCCACCGGCACATCTGTCTTAATGTTAGCCTACTAAAAAAGTCCTTCACCTAAAAATTGTAGGGAATGGGCAAAATTCACCAGCCCTCTGACCACCACTTCCTAACCTGGCGCCAGCTACCGCACATGGACCTGCACTGCATGAGAAAGTGGTATGAAGAAAGAAAAAAAAAGGTTAAAGGCTTTTGCCCCTCTGATTAAAATAAGGGGGGGGGGGGAATTGCTTCTTCAAATTCTTCAATTTCCACCAATTTTCCGTTGTTCTTTGGTCATTTCCTGTTATACTTTATCTGGGGACTCAAAATTGTACTTGTTCAGTAAAGCTGTTGCTAACAGTGGTGCTGAGGGCGGGTGTGTTTGGTGATTTTAATTTGGGTTCAGGTTGTCCGATTCAGGTGTCATCCGATCGTACGCTTCGGGTTGTTCGGTGCAGCTAGTCGGTTGCTCAGCTAGGTAGGTCCTCCACCCCTTCCAACACAGTGACTGTAAAGACTGCATGGGGGTCGGGAATGCACTCTCGTCCGACGGATGGGGACGTACGTTAAATGCAGGTGGTCCCGGGAAACAGGGTTGGGTTTGTACGCGATTGTTGGTTCACTCCTGCCTCTTTGTGACCCTCTAAACAGTAAATAGTAGGCGAATTTCTCTGTTGTTCATCCACGATCAACATGGAGAATGCGATTTAAGTTCAGGGTCTCTGATGCTCAAATTCTAAACTAAAACGTACATACTATGTGGCTCTGGTTTTCCCAAGTTATGCAATACTTGGCAGTCTTCGTTAATGTGTACGTGAGCACGATTTCAGACTGTAGCAAAACACCAGACTAGACCATAGAAAATCGTAGTATACGTATATGGATTCCAGCGAAACAGGAATGGCACACGGAAACCTGTGGGAAGGTAAAATCGTACACGTTGGAACCTTCACATTTCTCTCCATTATAACGTGAATTCTGATTCCTCTCAACATGAATGACGTAGTTGATAGTATGTCGCCTTACGGAATTACGTTGGTTGATTTTTGTAATTTAATGATCAAAATCTAAGTTAGGGTACAAGGCAAAACAGTCTGGAGTTAGACGTCATCAGTAGTACGTTTACAATTACGGTAACTGTAGGCCTAAGCTATGCTGCCAAAGTGCTACGTTAGACCTTCGTGTGTGCCTAATTAGTAGGCCCCATAGCCTATACTACTAGGCCTAGGTGTGCAACCCAACATAGGCCTAGACAACATTTGTAGGGAGTAATTGTTGCAATTTTATAGGTTTAATCATTTAGATATTGTGCAAATGAGCAGGTCTAGTACAACATTAATGGACTGTGGTTTGGCCAAACTCTACCCAGTGGTACAGTGTATACAGGTATTAGGTAATGCATTTTAACTTGGCATAATGAGTCAATTACCCAGGCTAACAATTAGTAAGTCTTTTGATTGTTAAAGTATACCTTAGGATACCTTAGGAACATCAGTGGACGCAGGTCTATCGACCTCTATGTCCGCATCTTCATAGTCTTGATCTTCACCATTGACAACTAAAGCAACAATCATAAGCTGTGGGTGACTGACATACTATAAAACTTACACAAAATCAGCCTTGTAGTTATACAACATCTCATAGCCAGCCCAAAACCTATCCAGTGCCTTCTCAAACTGAAAAACAGTGGTGGCTGAGACTACACTCTCAGGAAGGCTATTCCAAACATCAACAACTCTACTCATGAAACTAAATTTTCTAATGTTGAGTCTAGAAAACTCTTTGAGTAACTTCTGACTATGACCACGTGTATGAGTAATTTTACTAAATTTGAGGAAACCCTCTGTAACATCTCTGTCATACACACCTGAAACAATTTTAAAAACCTCAATCATATCACCTCTTAACCTACGATACTTTAGAGTTGGCAACTTGAGTTTCTTTAATCTTTCCATATAAGTTAAACCCTTTAAAGATGGAATCAACCTAGTTGCCCTCCTCTGAACATTTTCAATAGCATCAATGTCACGTTGATAATGAGGTGACCAAACAGCAGCAGCATATTCTAAATGTGGCCTTACCAAGGCCTGAAATAGAAGCTTGAAACATTGCTCATCCAAAAACGTATATGTTCGTCTAATAAGGCCCATAATACTATTGGCCTTGCTTACTTGGTACTGAATGTGCTCTGAAAAGTCCAGACCACTGTCCACAAAAATGCCTATATCCTTCTCACAATCTGACTTTTCCAAGAACACTTCATCGCCACTATCATTGTATAAGTGATAACTCCGAGGGAGACAACTATGATACCTATTAAGAGAGACAGTTAACACTTTGCACTTGTCGGGATGAAACTGCAAAAGCCACTTGTCAGACCAGCTCTGGAGTTGATCAAGATCTCTCTGCAAATCCTCATTATCATCCATGCCTCTAATTTCTTTAAATATCTTTGTATCATCCGCAAATATAGTAAGTACAACTAGAAGAACACATCCCCTAGAATAAGTGCCAACTGCTGAAACTATATTACTTCGGACAATCTAACTTATTTTATGGAAAGCACAATGACATAATTCCTTAAACATGGTATGTGGTTGATGAAGCCAGTCACACTTCTTGTTCTTTGATAAAATTTTTCCACCCTTGCCTACAGGTTAGACCTCGTAGCCAAATTTGAAATGCCACTTCAATAACAATGCAGAATACACCTCGAAATACCACCATGTCTCTAAAATGATGATCCTTCTGCTAGACATTTTGTTTACATGAAACATGGTTGCTTGGAACTCCACTTAAGTAATAGTGTGTCAATTTAGGTGCATAAAAATACTTCTAACAGCAGAAATCTTGGGTTCATGTTTTGCTTGATTTATATTACATTATAACAACATAGGTAAAATAAATGTAACTTTATGTACATATTTTTTGATGTGCCTTTTTCTTGCTTTTTTTTTATGTATGAATTTTTTTGTGTTTGGAGAGGGTTGTTGTTAGCCATCTAGAGAGCTTTTAAGGGTTCATCAAGGATGCAACATTGTGAATAAGTGTAGATGGGCTAGAAAGTTTACACAGAATGGTTACTAGAGGTAGACATAGATAGCAGGTTTCACCTCTCAGTCCGAAAAGTTTTCAGCGGGATAAGTTTCCAGTCCGAAAACGAAAAGTAAGTTTTAGTTCCGAAAAAGTAGACGCTTTCAGTCAGAAAATAAAATACATGTTTTTTCAGTTCAAAAATGAAATACTTGTTTTTCAGTCCAAAAAACTTTCAGTCTGACAAGTTTTCAGTCCGAAAAGAAAATACACCTTTTCAATCCAAAAGTAAAATATGCGTTTTCAGCCCAAACATGAATTTTTTTAAGGTCGTTGACCTTTGCCTTTGCTGTCAATGATTTTTTATCAGTTTTATGAAACTTTATTGACACCCCCGACATTTGAACTTTGTCACTTAACACAAAATCTGGAAGGTGCAAAAGGTACCGGGGATGATGGTACACTTAATACACAAATTAGAGCTCAAACCTCCCACCTTGTGAAAATGCAAAACCCCACTGTCTTAGCAAGAATTTATCATTCTCTCTGTTCATGATGTTAGCCTCGCATAAAACAAAGTGACAGAAAAGGTTCATTCCATGTAAAATCAACAAATGGATTGGTCGCTCACAGCGTGGATTTGGCTAATTTTTGGCTCATTTGTAGCAGTATGTTCTATCATCATTGTGACCTTATTTTTGAAATAAGGTCACTATGTAAATTGCATTCTTGAACTGGAAAATGCTTGTTTACCTTTCAGACTAAACACCCATATTTATTTTCGGAACTCGTGAAAACGCGTATTTAATTTTTCAGACTAAACACATGTATTTCATTTTCAGACTGAAAGCGTGTATTTCATTTTCAGACTAACAATGTGTATTTCATTTTTGGACTGACAATTTTTTTTTGACTAAAAATGTGTATCCAGTATTTGGACTGAGAACGTTTCAAACTGAAAACGTGTACCTTATCTTCAGATTGATAAGTTGTCTTTTCAGGCTGAAAACGTGTCTTTCATATTCGGACTGAAAAGTTGGCAGACTGAAAACTTGTTTTGTCACACTGAAAACTTGCATTTCATTTTCGGACTGAAAATTTGTTGGACTGAAGACGACGGTGTACCCCATAATAACTTCCTTTAGTAACATTCAAAAGCTCCCTTCCCAAGGTTAGTGCAATTCCATCAGCTTCTGCCTCATTTCTCTTTCCTAAAGACCTTCGGAAGAGGGCAAGGCAACTTGAAAATGAGATAGACTTAAAACTGGTGTCTTTCAGCAAGCTCGGGACAAGTTACAGCTCCCACAGAGATGATATTAGCAGGTAACTTTCAAGTATTATAACGTTTTTCATCTTTCATTACTGTTTAAAGTTTTAATAATGTGTTTATATGTCAGTCATAACTATTTCATATAAAATGTAAGGATCTCTCTGCACTTGCAACACTGAACAGATGGCAGAATTTTGATTGCATGCTTTAGAACGTGCATGCTTTCGTCTGAAGTATCTATGCAATGTCTTTTCTCAGATGATTTCGCCTTTTGCCTACCGTTTCCAGCTATGCATTTAGCATGAAGAAAACTTGGCAAACCTTGAAACTTTGTATCTTCTGCACATACACTTTTTATAATCAGAATTCACTTTTCTCCTGCAAATGCAGTCAGTGTATATTCTGTCTTTGTGTGAGATGTTCAACTTTGATCAATAGATGATAATGTAAGTGACGACTCACTCGTTCGTGTCCATTATTTCCTTTATTATTGCACAGTTTACTTCTTCACATAGTTGTCGCACACATTCACCTCCACTTTACAGTGTTTGGTGTTTTTGTGTTGCACATTCATTTAAGTAGCTTAAACTGTAGGCCTACACTTTTGTCTTCAGTATAATATAAATTATGTGTCACCTAAATTTTATGAATCTAAAATTAGCTGTTGAGCCAGAATTGTTGCCATAGACAAATTTGCAATCAAATGTCACTTTTGGTTTCAAGAGGATGTTTTTATTATTGTTTCGAAGTTGTTAAGTTTCATGTTTTCCTGTCAAAATATTCAGTTTGCATGTGAGTAATTTGTTCTTGTGATTATTCAACTGGGTAAAGAGTGGGTAATTACATAATGTTGTAATTTTTCTGTGCACAGCTCCGACACATCTCCGTTACTCAGTGCTTCGAACAGTGAACACATGTTTGACACCATGGCCATGGAAATTGAGCAACTCTTAAGGAAAGTAAGTACCTAAAGACTCCAAATAATAGTTGCACCCTGTGAATGCTACAAATATAATTTGCATGAAGTGTTGTACTGCATTTCATTCTAACCCCCACTGCCTTCCACTTTGCAGCTGCCCCTGAGAGAATGGCCATGGAAAGACTTTGTGAAGCACCAAAATGTTGTAAAATCAGAACATAAGTTTAGAAGTGTTATACAGCAGTAAAACCAGATAAAAGAGCAGATACAAAAAAGAAAGCTCTTGAGAGTCACATTAAAATGCGAGTGTTCTTGAAGATTTTGTATGATTGAAACTTTTGTATGTATTTGCCTGAAGAGGAAGATGTGAAATCTTCAAAAATGTTTGCATTTTAAAATGCCCTCTTAAGTACTTTCGTTGTTTTGGTTAAACAGATCAGAATGTACTTTGCAGCAGTTTTTTTTTTTTTCTTCTTCTTTTTTGCTGAAATCATTACTTTGCTATCTGATCTTACAGCTCACCGAAATCAATGACAAAATGTCCGAATACACAAACAGCATATCGATGACATCACCAAGCTCTGCCTTACTGCATACATTGCAGAGGCACAGAGACATCTTGCAAGACTACAGCCAAGAATTCCTGAAAACAAAAGCAAACATCACAGCTTGCAGAGAAAGGGAGGAACTGTTAGGGTCAGTGAAGAGGGATATTGATGCTTACAAGAGTTCCTCAGGCCTGAATAGAAGATCAGAAATATACCTTAAAGAGAACGAACATATTAGAAAGTAAGTTGTCGGGAGGGATTAAACTTTTAATTGGCTCTGAATCTATGACATGATAAAGTCTGTGACAGTTTTTAGAAAGGTCAGAGTCGTTCACCGATTTCAGGATCCTTTGTGCTTATTTGCAACGAATATGAAAATATCCTCTTGAATGGGATTTTAACATATTTGTGAATTGTTCTTCAGTAGGAAAACATTGCTATAAAAAATTGTATGTTCCATAAAAAAGATTACTGTAACATCATGCTTTGCAGCTCGTTGAAATTCCGCCTTGTCTTGTACTGTTGTGAAGAACATCTGCAGAGCTGAAGAGAACTGACTGAATGGTCCACACCTCCAGCTTAGGGTTTTGTTTGAAGTAATTGTTGCATTATTGAACCTGGTTTGATGAAACTATTTAGTTTGTGATAACATTTTGTTAATGTCGCTTTCATCTCTGCTTTTCTTTCACCAGTGCTGATAGGATAGCTGACGAAACGATAGAGTGAGTACTGTACACTTATACGAACCCCAGATAAAATCAGAAAAAAAGGGTATTGTTCCCCGGCCATGCTCAAGTCTTAATTTGTTACCTTCAAAGAAACAAGCTGTAGAAAGGTGGTGACATATATCCTCACCATGACTACCCCGTCAATCCCATTTGCCTCCTCACCCCCCCCCCCCCACCTCAGAAAAGTGAAAATGTATCAATTTACTTTAATTTATTTGTACCATGCAGTATTATCTATATAGGGAATTGAAAGCGCTGATGGAATTTTCTCCTGCTTCTTCTTGCTTCCTCAACAGTGTCGCCATGGCAACAAAGGAGAACTTGAGGGAACAAAGAAATACTATGAAGAAAATATCAACTGGAATGAATAATTTAGCCAGTATCCTTTGAACAAATTTGAGCAGTAGTCTTTATTTTTTTTCAGAGCTCTAGCATACATGTTACCTTTACCAATAGTAGGGCGAGCCAGTGGTGTGTGATTGGCTACTTGAGTGGCTATATTGCCTTACTTGTAGCAACATCAGAAAGCCATAAGTACAAGTTTATTGTTGACCCTTGCAAGCAGTAACAGGTTGTTGCTATTCTTACAAGGGTACCATCAATTGTTAGGAAGCTGAATTTTCCTTGTTATGTAGAGTGTTAAAAGTGTTTTGAATTTATAATTGCAATGATAATTGTAACTTTTTGGATTTGTAACCCATGGTGTGTGCGTATGTTTGTGTACATGTCTCAAGAAGCTAAACTTTGACAAAAAGCTTCGACAAAGTTCTTACAACGAAATCATCAAAACCAATGTATTTTCGTGTTCTGGATTTTTCCGGGTGGGGATGAAGAAAGTGTTCACTGTCATTCTTGGTTGGGGCGAGGAACCTGTTAGAGAGTAAATGGGGTTTCATTTTGTCACAGCATATTGTGCAAATAACTAACTAACCAGTTCAGTCCACATTATTGCAATGTTTACGTCCCTTTAACATGACTCAATTGTGATTCAATGTGGCAAGAAAAACAAGGCCCGAGTCAGTAGGTCACTCAGTAAGCTCACATTTATCAACAGAGTCAGTGGGATGCTCTATTTAATCATCTCAAGAAATTAGTGATTCTTGAGGTAGTGTTTATTTCACATCTTTTTTTTTTGTTGAGTTTAATAAGGAATTCTTGGTGAACTACCATCTTATTGGACCTTGACCGAACCTCCCAGATCGATTTCCACTCTTAAACAGTCTAATACAGAGGATAAACATCCGCAAGAGGCGAGACACGCTCATCATCGGTGGGGTGATAGCCGTGTGCATAATACTTTTGCTGCTTTATGCTATCCGATGAGCCCGGGCATTTTGACGGTGCCCTATGGTGAAACGTTTCAGTCGTGCTGGAAGTACAGTGACAGAAAGTTGGTTGTCAGATACACTAATTACATTGCTCTCTGGACATCTGTCAACTGTTGAATGCAACCTACATGGAATTGTCTGCCTTATAGCTACGCTTCACCTGGAATGAGTTTGCTTGTCTGTGAGGCTTTTCTAGAATTAAGAGTTTTAGTAGCAAAACTGTCTCAGCACTATACAGTAACAAAGATGAAACTGATTGGTAGGTCATTGCAGTCTACTTGTATTACGGTGAGATCCTGGAGGAGCAATTATTGCGATACCATTAAGTCGAAAATATGTTTTCTTGATGTGTGGTTCTATATTTGAGAGACTCATTCTTCACATTCAGAACTATCAGCTATACAGAACAATGGTATGACACATTACAAGCACTTTTTCTGCCCACCCTGGCTGGGTGGGTGTGCACCACAGTCAACGAAGTGATGTGGCACTGTGGAGGAGCTACTCTGGAAATATTGTGAAACCAAAATATTTTCTTTTCATAAATGGAACTGTAAGAGATTCATTCCTGTTGTTTACTGCCTTTCATTTTCAATTGATTTTGTGACTTTAGTTTGATGTATGTGTGGTTAGGCCACTCTGTTTTTCTGCATATATATAAATATATATATATACCTTTATTATGAATCAAAACTTCTTGTCAGGTCAGAGTTGTAGAACCACTTTTTTAACACAGACCTGTTTCTACGCATTGCACTATGGTTCAGATAAGAGAAAATGACCATGATTTATATGGAAGATGGATAACATCTGCATGTACTGTAATAAAGGAGGAACTGCAGCAAGTTCTTCATGTAGAAGAATTTCAGCAAGTAAAAGTAAAATGTTTCCCCTTATGAAAACATGTGTCAGGTCACTTTCCCAGGGACCTGTCTCCTGGAATGTCCATTGTCTATTATAAAGTTGCCTAAATATTTGCAGAAGGAAGTATTGCCATGGTGACACCATATTCTTCGAGCCTGAAAATTTTAACAACGAGGGGAAGGCAATTTCAAGTTTGACTGCAGGCCGAAATAGAAAAGAAATAGATCTCAGAATACATTTAGGAAACAAAACAAGGGAAGAATGCTCTTGTCATGAAACTAAAATGTTTATTTTATTATACACAAATAAATACGACAATACAGATTAATGTGTGTAAATGTTTACATGCAAATTCATTGCTACTTTTTGCACTTTGTTTAACATCCCATCTCTGGCAGTATGAATAATTGGCAGCTCTAAAAGTGGTTTGACCCAGAGGTTAGTCTGATCAGGTCTGATAGATTTGATGCAATATATTTTACCAGTGTACTACTAAAATCTACCCCAGGTGCAATGTGCATAATACTGAGGGGGGGGGGGGGGAAGAATGCATTAGCAACTTATGTCACTATGATGTCACAAGATTTAAAGGCACACGGGTAACATTTGGTGAGGAAAATCAGCTGCAAAATATGCATGAAGGAAGGCTTTAGTTCCTAAATATGCATAACATCGTGAGTAGAGGTGATGTCGTGACCTAATTTCCTATTGGGCTTCATCACTTGTCACTGCTTCCTTATAATCAAAATACTTCTAAATGCTTTGTCTCAGATTGCTTCCCCTCTTTATATATTCATGCCAAATCTCTGTTTGCTACATTTGATTTTTTTTTTTTCACATTTGATTTTTTTTTTTACATCAACTAACAAACCAGAGTGTCATAATAGCATCATTTGTTTTCCTTTCAAAGGAACCTTGTACTTGAAGGCAATATGTGTGGTTTGAAAACATAATAATCTTGTTTGGTGTTTAGATTCTCTGCTGGTGTTCAAGCAAAGCTATCACATCTTCAGAGTCAAGGGGTTCCTCTTGTGAGTTGGCATGTCTTGGTTTTAATGCCATCATCATTAACAAACTGGCCTGCACTATCTGACACATGAATCCTCACTACCTCCTATATTTGTTTTTCACCATAACCAAGTGTAAGAATTAGCACTCAGATTGTAGGCTGATTAAGTAGTCGGTCAGTTTACAGCGACAGGCTGGTGTTGTGGGTTTATAGTAAGTTTTAAGATTAAATGCTCATTGAAGTTTTAAGACTGAATACTACAGTTTGGGTCAATTAGTTGATTTTTTTTTCCTTAAAGCTCTGTTTACTGCTAAGGAACTCTGGACATTGGAAATGTCTGGGGGGCTAACAAATTAAGGTCAAACCATAATGCAGCATCTTATCTTAAGTTTGTCACTACCAGTCATGTTTCACAACAAGAAAGTCATTGTGAAGTTTTGGGACACATGTTGCTAAAGTGTAATGCACCCATTAATCCATACCACCTTTATCAGAGTGCACAGTAAAAAAATGTTTTCAGATCTAGAGAAATCATTTAAGTCACCAAACTAAAAGTTGTGTCCAAAGAATATGACAAACTGTGGTCTCTCAGACACCGTAAGAAACTGCGATCTTAAACATGAGAAAGGCCTCATGTTGTAAGGAAAGTTGGTGACCAAACTCCAGATGCTGTAGGTATTGAAGTCACCTGTCTGTGACCTAATGATAACATCATCACCTAGCACTACCAGTTCTCTTCAGTGTCGTTTGAAGTCTCAGAGCATGGTGTAGGACAGACTCGGCCGTATTCCGTGCTGCATTCGACCCGGGACGAAGTCCAGGAGTCTCGACGTCCGTTGACTGGATGTTGTGGATTAGAGTGGATAGTTTGTTTAGTCCTCTTTGTTTCAAGAGACCCTTTACAAAGACATGAAAATCAAAAAGTTTAGGGAAGGGCAATAAAATTTTGTCACCATATTAATCATGTGAGAGGGTTGTTGCATAGTGAACTGTGATCATTAAAGTTGCCTTCCTGATGTATCTATTGTTATCAAGCGTAGAACCATTTCATGTAATACAATAGTTAAAAGAGCACCTCTCATTGTTTTCATTTACTTCACGAATATTGTGTAGGAGTGATGTAACATGCTTCCCGAGAAGTGACCGGTGCAGTACAGGTGCCCAAAGCTTCGTATTAAATGCATCATTGACAAAGTGAAATACAGAGATTACATTCCAAACCACCTCACACACACACACACAAAAATAACCCACAACTTTCTCTTCTGATTGTTTACAAGAAATAGATCTTGTAGGCTGAATGTTCTGCATTACTATTGTATGGGAAAGACTGTAGCAGTAAGGTCCCCAGAGCTTGATGGTGGTGACCCCAGATGACCTTTCACCTCAAGTAAAATCAATGACCCTCATCTAACTAAAGGGAAGTTTTACATACCAAGTATGAAAGCTACTGTATCTATGCTTCCTACCTTGAGGCATGTGGTGATCATATGATTTTCAGCTTTTAAACTCTGCCACAGTAACCACCAAAAACAGATGATTTGTGTACATGATATGACACAACCCAAATAACCCAAATATGAAGAGTATCCAAGTTTCCTGTCTCAACAAGTTACCACCTCCAATAGCATGGTCTACTAAATGTGATACATTACAATACTAAGTATAAAAAGTGACCGTGACTGCTGTAGTGATATATCATGTTAATGAAGTTTCAGTGTTTGACCTCTGGTGACTTCAGATGACCGTTGACCTCCACCAAAAACAATATCATTCTTCTACTTGATACGTGGTAAGTATCAAAAGTTACAATGAATCGTACCTTTAAGATATGGTGTTAACAAAGTTTTCAGTGTTTGACCTATAAAGACATTAGAGACCTTTGACCTCCACCAAAAACAATAGGCTTCTTGCACTTGATGTAACAAATTTACATACTAAGTATCAAAAGTTTTCATGATTCCTATCTTGAGATATTATAAAACCAAACTTTTCAGTGTTTGATCTCTGATAACCTCAGATGGCCTTTGACCTCCACCAAAAACAGAGTTCTTTTACTGGATATAATGCATCCACACACTAAGTATCAAAAATTTTCAAGATTCCTATCATGAGATACTGTGTGAACAAAGTTTTCAGTGTTTGACCTCTGGTAACCTTAGATGACCTATGATCTCCATTAAAAATGAGAGGCTTCTTCTGGATATAATGCATCCTCATACTAGGTATCAAAAGCTTTCATGATTCATATCTTGAGATATTATTTAAACAAAGTTTTCAGTGTTTGATCTGTGGTGACCTCAGATAATGTTTGACCTCCATTAAAAGCAATAGCTCTTTTTTCTTGATATAATGCATCCACATTCTAAGGGTCAAACGTTTTCATGATTCCTACCCTGAGATACTGTAAAACCAAAGTTTTCAGTGTTTGGTCTCTGATGACCTCATATGACCTTTGACCTTCATAAAAAACTTAGGGTTCTTCAACTGGATATAATGCATCCACATACTAAGTTTTAAACGTTTTCATGATTTGCATTTTGAGATATCGTGTAAACAAAGTTTATGGTGTTTGACCTCTGGTGACCTCAGATGATCTTTGACCTTAACCAAAGTAATAGGGTTCTTCTACCTGATATGAGGCATCTATGTACAAAGTATGAGAATTCAAGGAATTGCCTATCTCAAGATAATGTGTAAACAAGTTAAGTGTCACAAACAAGCACACACACAAGCCATCATGACCACATAGGTTTCTCTTGCCATCAAAACCAAAGAGGCCACCCTTTTTGTTTGTACTGGTAGACACAATACTCAAAAAGATTGGAAACTTGAGGGATAGTAAGTGCTCTACACCACCTTATTTTTGTATTGGTACTTTACACATTTACATACATCAGGGTTCCTATGGTCATGGAAAACATGGAAAAAACTTTGGAAAATCATTTCAAGGCCTGGAAAAGTTTTGAAACTCAGGGAAATGATGTGAAACCCTAGAATATTTCACAAAATGACATTGTTCTCTTCTCACGTGTCAAAATGTATTCTCACTTGAAACACCAAATTTTTGTCTTCACCTCATACTGGCATTTGCTGTGAGAATTAAAAAAGATGTGTATGTAAGACATCAGGAGGAACTTCATGGAATTTTGGAATTTTTTTTTTTGTTCTGGGAAAATAATGGAAAAGCCATGAAAAATTGATTTCTGAGAAAGGGCAGGAACCCTAATATATCTATAACAAGGTGAGAGTGGAAAAAAGTTTGTCACATGACTGCATAGTTAGTCAAAAACTAAAGAGACTCATTAGTTTTCGTAAATGTCACATAGGACACGACTTTTGAATGTCGCTTTGTATTTGACCTCAGCATCTTGGGCAACTACCATATTTGTTATTCATGACAGTTTTCGTGGAGATCAAGGTCTCTGAGAAATCCCAGCTAACAATGTTCTTTCATCCACTCTTTTTAAAACTTGTAATGCTCACTTACTTGTTTCAAGTTTGCGTGTTTACACATGGTCCTGAGTGCAACCAGAGCTACTTCCTGCACGCCGTACCGACTGTCGTGACAGGCAACTTCCAACAAGCTGGAATTATACACAACAAAAAATTATATTGTATTCCATAAAAGTATGTGAAACTTTGTTATTGCTCAGCAAAGGTTTCTTAACAACTGATGGATTACAGAATTAATCTTTTTTTTTGACACAGGGAGAGCACAGGTTCATGATGTTGGTCGCATCCTGAACAAAAATGATTTGGTTGCACGACTGCATAACCAGACTGCTGCAATTATGCATTCAATACAATGAAATGATCTACAGCTACTTCTCTTTAAAGGATTGATGAATCTCCCCCACATTCAATACTGCCCTCTCAAAAAGTTTATAGTTTTTGTAGTTGCTATAGCAACTGAAAAGTACAACGGAGGAAGTTTGCGCACAGAGGAGAGTATCCAACAAAACCTGCAATTCTCAGTCATGCAAACAGAAACAAGACGACTTGTCTATCTTTAGAAACTTATCACTGCTTGTTGCATTTTGTGAGACAGCTGCAAAAATTGGCCACACATTGTTGCACGTTCACATTGCAGAGATGTAATCATACACAGCAGAAATATCATTGTTACATTTCTTGTGCACTGAGGAAGAATGAAGATACTCTGCACCTTGGGGCATGTGTCTGGTACCCCATGTCTAATTCACTGGCATTACATGTTTATCAAACCCTTTCAGGAAATCCTGGCCATATGAGGTCAACACAATGAACAATGAGAAATCTTTGGCAACTTCATACCATCTGAAGGCCTGAACGATGGTCTGAAAGTCTGAATAATGTGCATATCACAGATTAAGTTTGAAACTTCTGCAAAGTTTAGCAATGTGAACTTGGGGACAAAACTGATGTGGTTGAAAATACAAGCTCTGTCACTAGTTTGCTTAATTCTATGAGGATAGATTTGACTTGTCACTGCATGAGCAAACAAAAGATGCCTTCACTATTGTATCTCCACAAAACTGAGGCAGATGAATTTCATCAAAGTAATTTTATTACTTACTGTTCTGGTGCCTTATTCTTGATCAGCTGGGATGATAGTTTGTGGTTGTGTCTGGTGAGGTTTCCCAAAGCACCTGACAATGAAAAACAATGTACAACCCTCCATCATTTTATATATACATTTAAGTGATTGCATCGGTTCCAAAATTTTGACCTGGGTACCCGCAGTCCATGCCCGGGCAACCAAAATATGACTTCTGTTAGACTTTGAGTTTGAAGTGAAATCATAAAATGGTACATTTTGCTTCATATGTTGACAAAACATCATGTATCTTACACGTTCATATGACAATAAAGTGTTCTTTAGCATACATGCTGAATTTGTTACACATGCAATATACGCTACTGCATCCATCCATCCATCCATCCATCCATCCATCCATCCATCCATCCATCCATATGCATAGAAAAGATACCATTTGCTTTGAACCAGTGATGTATTGTACATGAGTATTTACCAGTAGGTGATTGAGTACCCACACAGGATGTTCATATGTGTAACAGCAGAAAACAAATCTTACCAGCAGCGTTTGTCTTCGTCCTCATCATCTGATCTGAGAGAAGCTGGACGAGAGGCGGGATGGCAGGAATCAGTTGGCTGTAGAGATCACCGGAATGATAAGCAGCATTGCCAACAGCAAAGGTTGCAGCCTGTTAATCATAACAACAAAATACTAATCATCCACATGCCAAAATGAATTATAGTCAGTTTCACTGGCTGTAATTTTCTACTCGTGTGGGTTTGACATAATAAGGATACAAACCGACAAAATTGTAAGTTAAAATGTGAACCAACTGAAGAAAACGAACAACATTTCAGAATATTACCAACATCTTGACCACATGCACCTTGGTCGGATTCACAAAATGGTACAGGATAACACCAGTAGTACGGAAAGAAAAAGAAAAAAGAAGACCAGCAACGTATTCAAACAAGAGATCCCAGGTGCAAAAGTCCTTCATGCCTCCTGAATTAGTTGTGCAGCCTTTCATTTCTAGTGCACCCTACTCCATTTTTTTGGCATAGGGAGTGCCAGCTTACACCCGATATTTTCCCCTTTGCTTTTTGACTCAAGTGTGCCTTAATTTCCAATTGGATACACAGCAGCAGGAACATAATGTCCTAGAGACATTTGTCTGTCAATGCACATAAGTGAGGACATTAATTTCCTCAAATAAAGTTAAAAATCTGCAAGAAACTTATCAACAAAGGATCAAGAGAGAAACGTACATGCAATGAGTTCGTTAAAGTAGTGAACAAACTAAATTGGGATAGAATAAATTGGAATAATAAAGACACAGTTCCTCTCCCATCCCATGTCCATCACCTCCCCTGCCTCTCCCTTTCACGGATAACATCTTCTTCAGTTAGACGAATAGAGCACACTGTCTTAATATTCATAATAACTGTACCCCTAACATTACAATCTTAGGGCACAATACTAATTGCCAACAACCCAGCTATATGATAACGTAAGCGGGGAATAGAAGGCACAGTAGGAGTCAATCGGGCGCAATTGATGATACTTTACAAACCTTTCGAACATCTGCATCTTCGCTGGATAGACACACTAGCAGTTCCCTCATTACTTCAGGCCTACTCTTCAAGACGGCATAGAACTGATCTGAATGTCGTAGAAGATTACCCATCATGCCACTGGCTCTGGACGCCACCACCACATCAGTACTGCCTAGAAGTGCCTTCAGACACTGAAAGTCATCTAAAAAAAATATGGAATAAATGTATACCATTTTATCAAGTACTTCCAAAATACTTTTGAAAGACATTCTGGGAAATGAAAAATACAAGAGGTGTCTCTTCAAACTGACTTCACTTTATGCGTGATTAATTCTTGTCAAAGGGTAGATTAATTGTTTTCACTATGTATACACATATCATTTGCATCATCTTTGATACCACTTCCTAACAAAAATAGACTTTGAAACTTGAATTCATTCTCTCTCTTCAACTATATTTTACAATATTTGTTTTGGAACTTGTCAGTCTTTCCTTGCTACAAAATTTGCTATACCTTCACATCTAATGTGCCTGACATTGTTTTTGAATGAAAGGATTTCCTCCTTTTAATTTAAGGAGTGTCTCACAGACTCACACAAAATACACTTGAACTTCAAAAATCTGTAGATATTAAGATGAAAAAGGTCAGAGTTTCAGTACATATTGGACAAACATCTAAGATACTTCTCTTTGATTGATTGATTGATTGATTGATTGATTGACTGATTGATTGATTGTAGATTATGCGCATTGAATCCATAGAATGCATATATAGGTATCACACCACACACACAAGCTTGTAACAAATCTGCACATTCACAGATGCATACTGAATGTTGTGACAATGCTCGGTCTGGTTTCAACATACATTTCACTTGTATTTATCCTTACAGTTTATACGTTATCCATGTTTTACATAAAGCTGACCATGACCACATACTCTAACCTTTTTCTCCAGACACGGCTTTCTTTATCATTGGTAAATGTTTGTCTGAGGACCTTGCCAGCTGGGTACAGATTGAGAGGGCATCGCTCTGGAATTCAGAGGAACTGTTGGATGAAAGCGCCCTGGAGAGAAACACCTGGTTCTACAGATGATGACAAAGAAAATGAAACGGTCCTGAATGCCTTACTCTGGCTGGCTGGCTGATTACTGACACAACTGCTCCTAGGAAGGTGTACATGTCACTAGTATGTTTACACACTCTACAGACAATCCACTGTATGCAGCAATGCAATAAAACCTTGTGGATGACTTCTAACCTATGTCCCTTACATCAGTGCTTACCTAAGGAAATTTTTAACACTTAAAATTGTCAAATGATTTACATGTTTTAAACTTAGTTTAGTTGCATGATAACAATGCTCTTACAGTATCTTTTCTTTAGGACAAGTTTAAAAATTTCTTTGCTCTTTTCTTCTAATAATTGCTCCTTTCCTTCTTTTTGAAAACAAGACCTCATCCCAGACTAAGTTCATGTTGCATTTGCTTCTATGGGTAAAAATGTATATATAACAAAGAAAAAACTTACTCCTGTCCATAATGCTAGTTACAGTACAAAAGCAGTTAGACACAAAACATGCAATTCACGAGAGATATAGAGTGGTGGAGACAGTATTAAATGGAGCAAACTCCACTAGGCAAGCAGTCTTTGATGTTGTGTTATATGTCCACACAACTTTGAAACAGAATGGACACGGTTAACCATTTAAAACACTTAAGCATGCATCATGTACAACACAACCATTATGGGTGTATGGTGTGCAGTATGTACATGTTACACCACCAATACTCACGGTGGACATCTCAGCATAAACAAACTGTTCCACAAAGTCTTCACTACACAGTACTAGCCTGGAAACCAACCCCATCATGAGCTCCAAGCGTTCCATTTGGCTGACGTATCTCTGACAGCCGATCACAAGCTTGATGACAATGTAGCACTCCTCCATGGTTGCCATGACAGCAGACAACATGGAAGCATGAGTATCAATGGCGAAGGGAAAGCAAAGGAGCTGTGTTACGTTAGTTAGGATGTCAGAGGCAAAGTCTTCATGGCTCACTTCCAACAATGCACTTGAAATTGGAAAGATGAAGACAAAATTCAAGTAACTGGGACTAAAATTGATCAGAAACTTGAGAAAATTGTACTGAGATTGATATTATCAAAAAAAAAAAAAAAAATCTATGGATGTTCAGAATGGATTTCCTTCGGGTCGTTTCACGACTAAAAATGAATGCTGTGCAACGTGAAAAGCTTTTAGCAAATGTCTACCAACACAGTTGTACTCCTGGATGAATTCTGAGGGAATTTTAGCTCCAAAGAGAAAGGCGAGGGAGAGGGGAAGGTCATATGGGGGAGTTGGAAGTCTCTGAATGTAGTTTAAGAGTCAACCTCCACCTCCTTTGGAATTCATTCAGTGCATCTGTATGTTGCTAGATCACAGACTTTTAAGTTAACTCGGACACTTGGTTTTCAGAAAATTGACAGCTTAACATGAAATGTACCCCTTGCAGTGAACAGCTCAAAAACATGATACAGTCTAATTATAGTATCATACGTTGATCCACAAGTTCTCCTGACTACGAGTCAATGTCATGATAGTTCATGTTGCTACCAATGGTTCAATGGCACACTATTTTCACTCTGTTACTTTGCCCTGCCATCTGGATTAGACCTACCAGTCTCCTAGGGCTTCCAAAAATTCTTCCGATATCAAGCTGGACAGACACACCATCGGTAGACTATCTGGGGAACACAGTGTTGGAACACACTGGTAAGGTTCCTGGTAGGTGACAAGAATGAGAAAAATCTGAGCTTTTTCGCACTCAAAAGGAAATTGACACCAAGATTCAAGACCAACACAATTGCAACATTGATGGAAAACATCCTGAGAAAACAACACGAACGACTTTTGATTCACTTTGCTACATTCTGTGGGCGGCAACAAGGAAAAAAGTGTGAGGCTGACTCACCAGTGTAAATATCCTAAGCATGACCTGTAATGCAGCCATTAATCCTCCTTGTGAGAGTAAAGACCACTGGGGGAGACAGTGAACTCTCTTCACCATCTTCATCTTCTGCCATTCACTATCCTCCTCCTGGTCAAGATTCTCTATTTCAGTTTCACCGAGACCAACCGTCTGCAGTATCCTAAGAATTGATGACCGAGAGAAAAGAAAAGGAAATATGCTTCTCTTTTTTGCGGCACGAAAATTTGTATGGTTAACATCTTGATAGCATGGACCTCTGTTGGCCTGTGCCATTCCATTCTCACTCCCTGTGAAGAACATTTCTTTGCATTGTGCCAATAATTTTACACATATCGTCGATAAGGTTATTGCGAAGAGTGGCTATTAAAATGTACTTGGGGCACCAAATTTTCAGGAAGTCTGCAAAGAACTGTTCTTCTTGTTCTCAAGCTTACTACAAGATCATGCTGTAAAACATACCATGTATAAGATCATAGCATACATAAATTGTAGAACTTACCAGCCAATCTGAAGAACTCATGCCCTGGGGGTGGTAAGTACCCTATTCATTGGTCTCAAGAGGAAGGAGGTGATTATCAGAGGAGAATAGAGCTGCTAAATGAAGAGTTTGACATACAATAGTTCCAATGCTGTAACAACAGTAGAGGAACCATGTGTATCAATGGATCCTAAACTCTCTGTAAAGATTACTCCAAGTGGACCAACCAGACAATAAAAAACAAAATGCATCACACGTTTGAAACACAAAGTCAAGTTAGGCCATGAAAGGCAGCTAGTTTACAATGCTTAAGTGATTAAACTAGTGTGGAAGAAGCGTGTGGTTTATTACAACTTCATGTCGGCTGATGACTGACTTAACAACTTTACATCAAATTTGGTAACTTTTCCCACAAAGTCTGTTCAAATGAGAAAAACGTACACAGCTCTCACACAAAAACCCATCTCACTGTGACCCGGCCGGGAATCAAACCATGTGTCTCCCTGGCTGCTAAGCTTTATTGCTTCAGATGTCACCGCCTTTATCCACTCAGCTACGGCATCAGTTAACAAAAGTTGACGGGTTTACCTTTGCCAGAGCATGTTCCACACTCCTGATTCTATCATGTATCTTGCCATCATACTCTGTGGGGCATTCAGGATCTGTGTGAGCAGCATCACCAGACCGTCCAGTACACCGTAATTAAATGGACACCGGACGCAAATCTGTCGGAGCAGGGACGATGATTACATGAGAAAGTAGCTATCCAGCTGAAGAATTCTTTACACGACTGAAATCTCGTGAGCGATTGTCAGACTGCGGTCATTTTTATCATAATTACGATTCTATCCGAATCTGTGACCGAACAATTTCCCCCTGGACCCTTCCCCTCTGGACAATTTCCTATCTGACAATTACCCCCTGACAACTCCCTTGGACAATTCCCACTCAGACAATTCCCAACCCAGAGAATTTCTGCTCAGACAACTTACTACCCCCCCCTGATGAATTCCTTCAGGGAAGGGTTAGGGTGATGTTTAGGGCAAGTGCCAATTGTCCAGGGGGAAATTGCCTGAGTTGAGAAATGTCCAGTTTGGAATTATACGCAAGAAAGTTGTCTGGGTAAGAGTTGTTCATTAGCAATGGTCCAGGAGAAAAGCTGTCCATGAGGAAATTGTCCCGGGTAACCGTTGTTTCTGCTGAGTAATCACTGCACTGGAGGTTACTTTATAATACAATGGATGAGTTATGTCATTGACATCTCCAGTCCCATCAATTTGTTAGTGTAACCTTTCTTATGTAAAAGCATTCAAATCTAATTCATCTTAAACTGGTGGGGTTACCATAGCAACCACGACTGATGTTCACCTTGACCAGGTAACTCCCCCTGAGGGAGTTTCCCCCAGGATAGTCCCCTCCAGGCAACCTCCCCAAGACAATTCCAACCTAAACAATTCCCAACCCCAAGAATTCCCCCTTTGACAACTCCCCCCTGACAATTCCTTCTGGAAAAAGATTTGGGTTGAGAAAAGGTTTGGGTAAAGAGAGGATGAGGTAGGGGAATTGTGAGGAGGAATTGCCTGGGAAGAATATGTCCAGGAACTGATGTTCACACTTAGAACTTAACCAATAATGCCTTGTTACTTGTAACTGATTTAAAGGGAGCTAAGGACTTTGTTTTACAAGAAAAATCATATTTTTAAATGACTACTTTTAGACACAGAATGATAGATAATTGAAAGTAAGGAAGGAGGGTAAGCTTTTCAAGAAATAAGTTTCTAAAAGATAGAAATTCAGTCTTTTACTGCTCAAGAATAATTTGTTCATGCATACTTTTAAACAGTCACATGATGCATGATTTCTGATGATTACTGGTGAGACTGCATGGTTTAACAACAATTATTAGCTATTTTCTTAGAATAAAATGTTGATGCATTTTAAACACTGCCCTTATTTCCCTTTACCTGTGTGAAATTATCTTTGAAATCTACACAACACTCTTTCCCATCTTCAGATGAAGATTAATTTTTTACATCATTCGTACATAAAATTAATTGTTCAGGAGTGTGTTAAGAAATCTGCAGAAATATAGCATTATGAGTTCACACATTGTGATGTCTTGATGGTTC
Organism: Stichopus chloronotus; assembly: GCA_021234535.1. Classification (NCBI taxonomy): domain Eukaryota; kingdom Metazoa; phylum Echinodermata; class Holothuroidea; order Aspidochirotida; family Stichopodidae; genus Stichopus; species Stichopus chloronotus. Next base: position 7,568,155 of record CM037837.1, on the reverse strand, counting down.
TTCAAGTTTTTGGTTGAAAAAAAAGAAAAAAACAAGAATATGAAAACTCAAGTCTGACATGGTAAAATACAAGGCAAGCCATCTGTTTGACAAAGTCCAACTAGATCTTTAATTGTCTAGGTGGTGGCTATCGTCACTCAATCTGACTGCATCAGTCAAATTTGGCTGAAGAATAAGTTACTTTACTTCATCTCCTCAAATTAAACTGCTTGTTACCCTACGACAGTATGGACAGATGTGAAGCATGTCTCTCCCACCACTGTGTCTGCCCTTCACTGTAGAGTTCAGACATGTATGTTGTCTCTCGCTCATCTAATATCTTTGTCTTACCTGAGTCAGGTCTGTCAGGGCAGAATCAAAGGCTGCCAGTAAGTCTTCGCCCGGCATCTCAACCATGATGCCGAAACAGAGAAGCTGACTGACCAGTAGGGCGGCCGCAGTCTGCCAAGGAAAATGGACGTAAAATGACGAAAATGGAGGAACAAATAGGAAATTATTCTCTACAAATTTCGACGCTTCACAGTTCTACAGGTAAAGTTCATCTTAACACTTTCAGCAGAGATTTATATGGCAATCTGTGTAAGTGAGTTCAGGTTGAGATATGTTCATCAAATATTTGGCTAGTAGAAGGAACCATTTGGCTGCTGACTGACCACATCATGGAACATTATGAGGGTCACACAAATTCAGTTCTGTTTTGGGACACATACATGATCAATATACTTACTTTTTCAATGCTAAAAAGATTGCTAAATATTGCAATTAATGGTAACTCTTGGTGATATTCATACACTTATTTTGCAATGGCCCTGAGGTCATACCTCCCCGACTGACAGATTCAATTCCTGATGTGGCCTTTAAGCTCTATGCAAAATCCTGTCCGAGAAGGCTCGACATAGCACCACTGCATCATTCCATTTGGAAAGTCTTATTATAACAGCAGATGGTCTGTTATGGTCATTATAGACTCATTTTGTTTTGGTGGATGGTTTAACTTAAGAAGAAACAAACCCCACCATTGTTCAACCTGCCTCACAGCACCCCCCCAAAAAAACAGCATCCCCAAAACTAAGACAGTCACAAATTTACTTCACCAGCAGTACCAGTCATTTGACATTCATTCATACATCATGTAAAGAAAGTCCAAGCTCACCTGGTTTGTTTTTTTACTGTGACTCACTTACCTGTCACAGCAAAACTGCACTCCCATCTAACTCACCAACAGTGGAACATAAAAAAATGCACATACACTGCAAAGACCTGCTAGACCCTGATTACTCAGGGGTGACAGAATGGGGAGGGCGCACTACGCCACTTCATGGCAGATGGTGGTACAGTGCGGTTCCAAAAGGTAGTCAAGACTCGAGAGCACTGTAAGTGAGAGTCCAGCAGTTGTACTGAGACAGGTAAGCATGAAGTAAAAGAAAAACGACTCACAGTGTGACTTGCGACCTGTGAATCCAGCAGGATGGCAGCAAAGATGACACTGGTATCCACAAGTCTGCAGTTAGTGGTTCAAGGAAAAATATAAATCTGACGATGCGTTTGTACATAAATGAGGTAATTACAAAAAAAAAATTAAGCCATGCTTCCAATGTTTTCAGTCTAAAATGCCACCTGTCCAAACGTGCATTTCTTCCCATCTTATCTTTGGTTCATCCCCAATATATGACTTTTTAATCAGAGTTGTAGGCATTGAGAACCAGCATTCAAGAAACGTTGACAGTGACTACACCATTCAGGAGGATTAACAGTATTTTCAATGTAAGCACAAACAGACAGTGTGCTTTTTTTGTATTGGATTGTGACATCTTCTGTCTTCCCAAAACAGTAAAAGTGTTAAAAAAACATAAATTTAGACAAATGTCAGCAAATGCAAGTGAAGGCTTACATGAAACAGGATCTGACAAAGCCCAAGATATCTCATCTTTAGTGGTAAGATAACTGATTTTGAGTGATACATGTAAAATAACCATCTTTGCTGGTATGTAAGATAAACTCAGTATTTGGTGGTATGTAAGATAACCTACCTTTGGTTGTATGTGAGATAACTTTGGTGGTATGTAAGATAACCCATCTTTGGTTTTGTGTAAGATAACAAATCTTTCATAATATGTAAGAAAACTCATCGATGGTGCCATACAGGATAACCTACCTTGGAGGTATGTTTTCAGTCAGCATAACTATGACAGTTACAGTATGAAGGGCAGTCTCGTACACGACGTTCTGATACATGTCATCAATATCCAGCTGACGGAAAAGAAAACCAGACTGCCAAAATGCATTGCGGTTTCGATGGTTCTGAATAATGAAATGTTATCTCTTTTCTTTGTGTACGGGTAAATCTGAATATATTGGCGAAATATAGTTTTGTGTTGATCATGGAAATCATTGCACATCTACTTTACATTAGGTATAATATTCATCCCAAGGTTCCTGTCTCAAAATATTATGTTAACAAGGTATTTAAATTTCATTTCTGCTCTATTTATCAAAAGACATCATGTTAATGAGGTTTGACTCTAGTTACTCAGATGACCTTGACCCCCACTGAAAACAGTAAGGTTGCCTCCTGTGATGAAAATACATCTACATTTGAAGTATGACATTCAGCAAAGTTTCCTACTTGAAGATATTGTGTTAATGTGATTTTTGGGGTTCGACCACAGGTGACCCCTTTAAAACAATTCGGTTCTTCCTTTGATCAATAAATCCATCTACAAAGTATGATATCTATCAATGGCACAATCTAATCTGTGACACCCTCCGGGCTGTGGTATGGTTAGGATATCTTTAACACTGTACTGTGTAAGGTTTAACATACGTATTAACGTTAATCGTTAGTGTTGTACTATCGATAACTTCGGCAAACTCGTTAATGAAATATTTTAGTATCTTCGCCTGATTTCCTTCTGAATCTTTCCACAAACTAACTGAATAGATACATTTCAACCATGCATCTCGTTAGAATTGGTCTAATATCGCCATGAATCCCACAAATATGCGCAAAACACTTCATCTTCCTCCAGGAGCTCTGCTTTTTATGTTGACAAATCAATGTATACATCCTGTGTTACAGTACATGCTTTTTGATTTGTTGAAGAAAAGTGCAGCCTACTGAAATGCTATGAGACAAAGAATCTGATTGGTTAAAATATGCAACTTTTTCAGTTACCAAGAAAGCCAAGAGGCTTAGTGATTCCTTGCCACTAATACATGCAATATACTGTAGTAACCACAGGCTACCAGATGAAGCCATTAATACTGTACATCATTTTCCAATACCTACTGCACACACGTAATGTAAGATAACACTGGAGGCCAAGAATTCTCTAGCATGCACAGTGGTACCCTAGGTACAGTACAAATTTTCCAGGAACAAGAAATATACTCATATGACAGTTGAAATGACTGCTAATGATATAAACTACATAAATTCCGCCATGTACCCGATCACATGACCAAATAATATCTCTATTCTACAATAAGACTTTTCCCTCAAAGAAATCTTTGATGTAAAACTATCTCCACTTCAGAAAACAAATCTATTCCACATTGTTTGATGACAGAAGGAGAGCTGTATTTCAGATAGTGATTCCTCTGGGAAAGCAGGTCAACCTTTTCTCCACATTTTCAACAGAGGTCATTGGTCAATCACCATTTTCAGACAAAAAAAATGACTCAGATGGAATTAGAAGCCAATTATGGCTTTGGGAACTATATATGTGAGCACTTTTAACTGTCAAAACAAGAACAATAAAGAAGCATGATACCAAATACTGTACTGCTGATTCGTGGACTAAATACTGTAGAAACTTAAGGGTGCATGTTACCTGCTGAACTTAATCAACCAAATTGGGCTTTCAGATACCTTACAGATGTTTTCAGACATATTTTATCAGAAACCAGCGTAATGCCAGCTGAAGATGCATAGATGAAGTTTTATCATTACAAGTCAAAGACTTGTAAAATTAGTACAGCAACTATTGTACACTTTATAACCTGACTGACAGATAAAAGTTTTCAAATTGGAACTTCTTAAATGTGCAAGCATTGCCAGCCTTTGCTTGGAAGGGAGCTCAAATACCTTCTACCCATAGGAAAAGACAGAAAAGTGAAACAACACCAGCACAGGTCCTAACATTTTGTACTCAGATGACCTCAGATGACCTTTGGCCCACATCAAAACCAAAACCAATGATGATATTTATATACTCCATCTAAAAAGAACTTTAAAGTGTGAAATTGTCTCCCCTTTGTAAATAGTGAAATTATCTCCCTTTTGTAAATAGTGTGTTTACATGTTTTTTTGCATGTTATGACCTCTGATGGCCTTCGACCCCCACAGAAAACGATTCCATTTCTCCTTTGACCCAACTGCATCTACACACCAAGTATGACATGCATCAAAGTTTCCCATCTCAAGATATTTTGTTAACAATGTTTTTGGGGTCTGACCTCCAGTGACCTCAAATGACCTTTGACCCCCACCAAAACGATAGGGTTCTTCCACTGATGATAATGCATCTACACATAAAGTATGACATTAATCCATGTTTCCTGTCTCAAGATATTGTGTTAACAAGGTTTTCAGAGTTTGAGCCCTGGTGGCCCCAAATGACCTTTGACCCCCACCAAAAATAATAGGGTTCTTCCTATCACTATGGGGCATTCATGTACCAAGTTTGAAAACATTCAGACCTTCCCTTCTTCAGATATCGTGTTAACAAGTGAAGTGTCACACACACATCCACACACACACACACACATACACACATACATACACACCATCGTGAATGCATAGGTTTCTCTTTCATCGAAACCAAAAATGTCTCAGTTTGGGGGGGGGGGGGAACTAATGGTATGTGGTACCCCTCAGATTACCCTGAGTCAAGGACATTCAAAATCTGACTGGATGAAGTTGACTGGAACCACATGGACAATTAATGTTGCAAAGTTGCAATAAAAAAGTCACTAAACAAAGATCACGTTTTTGTTTAGTAACTGGGAAACTGTGTTTCGAAAAAAACTTAAGCATTATCAGTCTTTTCCATTTTGGACTGCACTTGTTTACTCACAAAGAATGAAACACTTTCAGCAGATGCAGGACTGCGAAAAAAATGACAGCAAACCAACCACAAAAACAAAACAGTGGCAACGACAAACTAAACAAACAAATAGTGAAATAGGAAATGTTTTCTTCACAATACTATCACCAGCCATTATACCTAAAAGAACACAATAGAGATGATGGTCGGGGGATGTTCACCAGATTATCAGGGACGATCCTGAGATTAAATACAGATAATAATTCAACTGTCATCACGAGAATGCAAACGAAGGGTGAGAATAGACATTACTGTACCTTTCCCTGGAGCAGAAGCAGCATTGTCTCCATAAACTCATCTTCTTTACTCAGGAATTCAGCAAAAGCTGGAGATGCTTGGCACGTGAAATAAACACACTGATAAAGAGAGAGAAGATAAAAAACATGTGGAAGTCAGATCTGTAATGATGACGAAGCAAGTTGGTAAGACTTGAGTATTCCTTTTTACGAAGGGACATAATTTGTGAAATTTTGGTGTCCAGATTCAGATCAGACACTTCTTGTGTTTACTCCATGGTCCTGTCTTATAAGTTTTCACTAAATGAAAACAAGTTGTAAAAATATGCTTTTAGCATATCACATCTTTAGTCACTGTAAAGGTCAGAAAGTTTGAAATCTCTCAAAAACAAAGTACCAGATGAGCTTATTGAAACTGGTGCCTTAGTAACTGGGACAACAAACAATACAACACACTTGGCAAACATGTAAAATGTACTTCCCAAGATAATAAAATATGGCAAGAAACAATTTTATCCCATTCATTAACAATTATTGTACCAAATGTTGCAGTATCATGATGTCAGTAGCAAATGATTAATCGTTACTTCCTTGTAAGAAACAAAAAAGAAGAGCCTTTGAAAATAGGGCCAAAATCATGCAGAAGTTCAGTAACATCATATCTCTTTTTGATCCTTTAACAAGTATATTACCAAATGTTGATGTCATACAAACTCACTAACTTGAACATTATGTCCTGCAAAATATGATTGCTTACTTTTAGAGCATTTTCTCCAAATGTTGGATTTCTGATGAACCTGAGAAAGTTCCTTGTCAACTCTTGATGTTTAACAAACTGTTCTCCGACACATGCAGCCATCTACGTATCAAAGAAACACCAATTTATCAAACATGTATGCTTGGAGGAAGAAGAGGATAGTCCTTACTGTTAACCTTGAAAAAAAAAATACTTTGAAACATTTAAATTACCCTACAATTTGAAAGATTACAAAGCTATTAGTTACTGTTGAAAATCATGAAACAATTACAAACAATTTTTAATGTGATCACAGAAGCAGAATCGAAAATGTAACAAAATCATCAGAATGCCTGCTTGAAATGACTCGGTCATGACGTACATGTGTAACTGACAGACCACTTGATTCATTTAAAACAGGAATTTGGGGAACCTAAATGCTGTGACAGACAGACCAAGAAACAGAGAGAAAGAAGAAACCCAACACCTAATCAGCCAAATAAAGAAAAAACTTTGGAATAAGACGTTTGAAAGAAGAAGACAGAGCATGGTGGGCTTACCTTGGTTTTACCATTCACACAGGAATCCAAACCAAGAGGTAGATAGACTAATTCAGCAAGGCAACCGACAGAAAGACCACACAATTGCTCCCAGTGGCTGTTGGCATCTACGTTATCCTTCAGACCAGCTTGAATGAAGGGGGGAAAAAAAACATGTTTTGACTTTAAAAATGTTGATGTGGTTTAATTTCTAAAAAAAAAAGAACTTTACTGTCACATCCACCTGCCTTTCATTTTCAGATCATACTCAGTCATCATTTCGCAATTTTGTTTGTAAATTCCTCCCGGTCTGTTATGACAAATACAATTTACTATGGGGAGTATGAAATGCCAGGCTTGCTGTTACCTCGGCAACAACTGGGAAGGCAGAATTGCATAATCCCATTCTGAAGGGCACCCTTCGCCGCTGCGTGAACATTTCTCCTACCGCTCACTACGCAATCTGTGCAACGTGTTATTGGGTACATTACATGAGCCTATGTATCACAAGGACGGACAAAGGATTACCAGTTAGGATTCCAAGTGCAAATGGAGAGACAAAAAGGATATACTTCAAGTGTTTTAAACGTGTCAATATTTTTAAGTAATGTAGTCTTGTACGTTAAAGTTTTATTTCCTTGAAATTATGTATTTGCATAGCACTAAACGCAAAAGTCTTATAAGATTTACAAACTGAAAGAGCAATGTTCTTTAATTCTGAGATTTGCATATTTTCTGGAGTGGAATGATGTTGTATTTGTATTCTGTTGCACACCTTTTTGGATTCTCTCGTTTGGTCTTGCACAGTGCCCTCCACAGCAGAACCATGAGATTCAAAAACTAATGAGAATGTCTTGACCAATGCAAAAGGAACATCTAGAATTAATTTAGAAATTGTCTCCCATCCAAACTTTTTGGGTCTGTCTGGTTTGTGTGAGATCATACTAAGTTACTTGTTCCTCTCATGAAATTTATGCAGCCCAACTGCACCCCTCTTGAGAAAACCAAAAGACAAAACAAGAAACTTTGGTCTCCTAAAACTGTTGTAGAAACACGTGGCTGATTTTACATGAAATCAAATAAGGACAGAAATGGATGCCAAATATTGTTCGCCATGGGAGCTAAATCATTCTGCTCAAACCAAATCAATGTGATGGTATGCATTTCACTCCCACATTTGAGCGAGAGGATAAGGGTCCGCATAACTGTTGCATTTAGAGGAAGTGAAAATTCCTGCGATTTCGTAAAACCTTATTTCTAACTCACCAGATAATTTCTTCAAAGCTGTTTCACTGATGGTCAAGGTCTGTAGCAGGGCAGCCACGCAGTCATCGTGAGTTGAAGCCAAACCGGAGAAAAATCCAGTCACAAATTCTGGAGGCGATCTGTCCATCGTCTCGCACTGGTATATGAAGCTCTAGGATTTCAAAATGAAAAAATTCGGTTTTTCCATTCTTTTCAACCTTTCTAAAATGCAAAAGGATTAACAGAAATTTTTCTGCCTCAGAGATTACAGACATGCGTATAATGTTTGAGCTTTGAATTTAATGAACAAAAGAAAAAGAAAGAACAGACTGAGCAAGGACAAAGAGCGGAAGAGATCTACACAGGAGAATGGAAGGAGAAGAGGCAGCAGACAGGAAATGTTGTGTCCTCCATGATGCTGCCATCACTAGTCCTGAATCAAATTTAATACCAGGTATCCTCTTCTTCATTTTCATCTCATCATAAGGTTTAGTCGCTATCAGTAATCTCCGTCAAAATTTTTGCATGCAGCCTTCGATTGATGATAAATAGTTGCTGCTGCCTTGTTGCTGACACGAGAGAAAGATGCACAGTCACTTAAACAGCAAAATTAAGGGACCTTTAAACCAACAGTTGCATTTTCAGTTTTGCCACGGTACATAGTCTCCATATATCTACAAGACAATCAACCTGTCCACCTATTGACATTTCCTTGCTGTCCTACCACCACCTTTTCCAGAGGCTCCATTTTCAGTTACCTGGACCCAGTGCCTGCAGGTAAATGATACATGCATCAGGTTCAATAATTGCCATTTCATTCCATATCGCAATTTTGGTACATGAAGGATTAACTGAAACAGACTTCAACATCATCTGACCAAGATAAAAGCATGCATCTCCCTGCTGAGTTGAATCAAGCAGCAACCATAGGTTAACTTCTGCTCACTGGATGTGTAAACAAGTTTATATTTTCAATTTTCTTATCTGAACTTGAAAACATGCAATGCAGTTCACACTCCTGAAAACCTTGTCCAAATGTCTGTCCCCTTGCCTACTCGAACTCACGTAAATTGCCTGTGTTCTCAACATCAGCTGCTCATCCTGCTTGACGTGCAGTAACCATGGTAACAGTCCAGAGAAAATAAATGATGACTCCATCACACCTCTTGCCCTGGAAATGTACAAGATCAAACTTAAGGGATAAGCCAAATGAGGAGATTTCAAGATAAATGGCACATACATGGACATTAAACTACTTACTATCAAAGCATGAATCAAAGTTTAAAAACTGATACTTTACAGTTTTTTTCACCAAAAGAGAGATGTTGCTGACTGATAGACTTGTTACTAATATAGTTTTAAGTCAAGTCTCAATAAACCTTACACATCAGGAATTGTGACAGGACAAATGAGATAAAAAAAAACTGACATGCATGTCACAATAACTACTTTTAAGGACATGCCTTGAGCACTAATTAGTTAAAAGTGAATGTGTGGTTGCACTGATGTCCCATACATTTACTACAGGACCTGGTTCTACTAAAATTATTGTTTGGCTCAAGAATAAAACGAAGTAGATAGTCACCAGGCCAGCCGCAAGACTGTTGGTGTTAGGGTTAGGTTCATGTGGCCTTATAAATAAGCATTCAATGACTGTACAGTGGGGCATAGGAGCACAGGCACACTTTAAAAGGCTGCTGTGCCAATAATACTCAACCCCAAGACTTGTGTTTTCACTTCTGAGGAAAACATTAACGAATAAACTGAACTTTGTTTCTCACAGACTTGAAGAATGAACAATTTGATAATTTAAGCACATAAGCACTGATGTAAACTCCAGGCATCTGACTTACAGGTGTGATGTTTTCATGTCCTCACCTGTCTATATTCAAATGTGTTCCGATATCGGAGATTATGTACGCTGTGATCACGCTCACTGCATCCATCAGTATTTGACTGCACCAGGGTTGCTGGTGTGAAAAAAAAAAAAACAAGTGAAATGTGATGTCAGAAGAGACACATGAAACTGATTTCAATGTGAGGGGATAAAATTGCATCTACAAAACTTACAAATTACAATAATTGCAGAAAGAGGGAGTTTATTGACATCCAGTTATTTCTTATTTTTCTGTTCCACCAGCACATGTATTTCCCAGATTCACTTTTACAATTTTTGCTGTTTTCAAGAGTTTTTGACGAGATTTCCTTTTAATGATTGCAGCTTTGCGGCCTCACCTTTTTGACGGTGACATTGTCCTTGAGTTTGGTGAGAAAATCGAGAACCTTCGCTGGAATGGACAGGCTTACACAAAACTGTTCCAGGTCTTCCACACAGCTGTAAGAGAGAACCAAAGAAACAATTCAGGTAAAGCAAAGTGCAGTAAATGGGGGTGCATTTGTTGTGCTGAGAAAGGCAAGGAGTGAAATGGATAAAGGGACAAGGAAGACTTTCTGTTGCTTGTTGTTGCAACATGTGTAAATGTAACTCTTCAGAATGAAGTCAATGATATTTATGTGGCATAATACTGACAAAAGAAAGAGATTTCAAAATAACTGTCTTGCTAAATCAATAAAATTTTCAAAGGAGTACTTACAGAATGTATTAGATGTGAAAAATCATCACATTTTATGTGCCACTAAGATGTTCTTAATGGTAGCATCAGGTGGAGAGGGGAAGAAACAAGGAACAGGAATGAAGATGGAAAGAAAAATGGTAAGGCAGAGGGGAGAGAAGGTAGAGATTTGGGAAAAGAGAAAGTGGCTGGGAAAGGAATAAGGTAAGGAGAGAGGAAGAAATGGGATGGGAGAGGAAAAAGAAAGAGCAGAAGAATGAGGAAGGGAGGATTTCTCTCCATCCCATACCAACAAACTCAGTCCTTGTCAATACTTGTGAACATTGCAAACCCAGAAGACAGTATGCTGAAAATTTACATCTTTATCTTTCTCTTTTCGTCTTTCTCCAATCAGTTTCCAAAAACAATTTTGGGTCAAGTTAACAAATAAAAACCAAAGGCATAAAAATGAAATGGTGACTTTCGATGACAGTATTACCATCTTTACGGTTAAACTGTGTATGGGACACTGGTGCACAAGGGATTCATCTGCATGGTACGGTCACAAAACAAACGATGTACAACAATACACGATGTTGCTGGTACTACAAAAATATTCTTCAATGGTTTTCAGAGAATTTGGGAAATTTAAATCATATTCTTTGCATGCAAATCTGAAAAGAATTTAACACATCTGATAAAACGAGCAAAATGTGGCTGTTTTTCCACTTTTATTGCAGATTCTCTTCTCTCTCTTGTAACAATTACAGGCAGCCTTGAATAGTATTTGAAAAGATGAGCAGTATTTCACATTTTTCTCATTAGGACTAGCGGTGTTACCCTCTTCCACGTGACACTTGGCCCCTAACCAACAAATGTTAAGCCTACCTTTAGTGCCATTAAATCTCCACAACTTACTGGTGTGGGTATTCACGAGTGACTATACTTACCCCTTGCTTCACTAATGCATCATTTGATCCTATGCTCAAATTGTCTTCGAAACTAATTCTAGCAACGCGCCCTCTGAGGCCTCGCCCGCCCTCCTTTGTCTTTTGCTCAAATGATGCATTAGTGAAGCAAGGGGTAAGTATATGTCTACGATGTGAATAGAAGGCTTCAGTTTTCATTCTTTGATGAAGAGGGTTCACTTTCAACAGGTAAAATGCACCATTTAGCTGTTCTGATGGCAAATTGACGAGACAAAGTACCAATTGTTGTTCACTCCCATCCAGAAGTCCAGCCTCAGCATAACAAAATACCAGCTCAATAAACTATACCATCAGATCAATAGAATGGGTAGCAACTACGCATGAACCAAGGCATCCATGCTTTAGTGTGACAGTTATCACTGTTAAAATGTTGTGACAAGCTCACTTTAAAAAGTTTACTTTATGTCACATAGTGACGCAAGAGTTTAAATGACCTACCCTCGTGATCCTAACATGTTGGCGATGACTCTCAGGACCAGTCTCATCCTCGAGGCTCCCTCCAGCATTCCCTCTAGGACCTGGGTGACTGTCTCCTCCAGTCTCAGAGACAACTTGCTGATGAGGCTGGGGTCACGAATTAACCCTTGGAGGGACGTGGGGTCGACCGCCTCTGGGTTGGTGACCTCACAGAGGGCATCCCATTCTTCTTCACTGTCTAACTCCTGCATAGCGAGAAGAATAGGACAACACGATCAGAGAGGAAAGGTGAAGAGACTCATAAAAATATAAAGAAATTGCTACAAAAAGACAGCACTGGAATGTAAGTTAGTTTGCCTGGTTTGGGAACAAGCAACCACAATGCAAATTGAGAATGCCCTTTTCAGAGACTTGTTCTTCGAAAGGTATGACATTTATACTCTTTACAAAATTGTCCTATAATCTATGGATGTTTGAGCGATGTGTGGTTGCCAGACAGTTACCCGACAGGGAAATACCCTCAGACAAATACCCCAAGGTTTTTACTATCAGGTGAAAAAAAAAAACACCCAACTAGGGGGCTATTTCCCAGGGGGAATCTGTTAAGGGAATTTGTCATGGGGGATACTTGTCACATATACATATCTATATATACTACATTTAAATGAAGTTAATTTTCAGCATTATGCGTCATTTAAATATAAACAGGGATAACTATGGGACATAGTGGTGCTGTGGCTGAGTGGACAATGGCAGTGGCATCTGAAGCAACGAATCTTAGCAAAAGAGAGGTTTGGGGTTTGATCCCTGGCTGGGTCACAGTAGAATGGATTTTCCATCCGAGAGCAATTGAGTCAGTTTTACTTTCTGAGCTGACCTAGTGAAAAGGTAGCCAGTTTTATCCAAATAATGTTGAGTAAAGAAGTTGTGAGTCACAAGCAGCAGGCTTCTTCCAAATTTGTAGCTGCGTAGTGTTAAATATATGTCAGAAATGTCAAGTTATTGTCAGGGGTGCATCTATTTGATTCTGATTGCTGGATAACTTTAACACATCCACTTTGTGTGATCCAGCTTCAAATTACTAAAGTTAATGCATGCTACTGATTTGAAAAAGCTGAAAAGATTGCCAGGTCTTTCTGGCCATTTCTGGATGAGTGCCAAGTGAAATGCGCAAGTGCTGGGTAACAACACACGGCAACACCTGGCGTGGGAACATCCCTGAGTTATTTCAAGTCATTAATTGCCAGCCAGAAACTCTAATTAATTTATTAAGCTGGACAGTGAAGAAGTTTAATCTCTGACAGACGACCAGATTTTGTTACAAGGCAGTTATACAGACAACAAAGGCAGTTAATACTTGAACCAGATTCAGATTATACTTAAGAACATACGAAACAATAAAATGGAATTTGGCATGATGCAAGTATGTTTGTGGTAGCACAACCTTGGAATCTAAGTTGGTCAAATGAAGCAATGACATAATTTTTGGTAGGACAACTCAAACTCAAAAAGATAAACACATTTTGCTTGTTAGTTGTTTCTTGGAAGTCCAGGCAAATTCTTTAAGTTTTTTTCACTGCTGACCACGTTCAGTCCTAGCTTTTGTGACAAATACAGCTCTTTACCTCCTCCTCCTTGAGCTGGACTTGGTCAATGCTCCGTCTCATCTTCTCTCCGCCCTTCTTCACAAGTTGACGGCTTTCTACCTCCACGGCGGGGAATTCCCTGTTGTAGTCCTGACTGATGGGGTTTTCCCCGGCCGTTGCTTCGGCCGGTTTCTTGCTGTTCCCATTCTTATCCTGTTTCTGTTTTGTCTTTTTGACCTTTGTCTCTGCTCTGTCTGGCTCAGTCCATGCTTGCTGCTGCGGTTGATCATTGTGCTGATTTGAAATACATAAATTTGAAATACTTGGTTTTAAACGTTGTGCCAAGTGTAGGGGATTCTTGATGTTCCCTTTCAACTTTGGTTCTTTGTTTTCGTCAAATTTCTACATGTTACAGCTGTCAGGATGCAGTGTACTAAAAATGTTTCCCAACTTGCCATCATTTTGTGGAAAAGCAAACAACAGAACCAGAGACACAGACAAAAAGTCACTGATGTAAAAAGATACACCAAAATGTTCCAAACTGGTCCCTTAATAAAGGAATGATCAACTTTTGAATGTGTTGTCATCAAACAGTAACATGTTTACATTCCAGCTGACGAGTTAATTAATGTCACATGTCATTGCATTTTAAGGAGTCCAGGGAGTCCATTTGTAATTAGAATCAGTTTTTATTTAAACTTGTAGCTGATATAAAACTTTGTAAATGATTCATCTGCACCCAGGCCTCCCTGTCTGCAACTCCAAATGTAAACATCCAGAAACACCACAGGAAATGCAATTAAGTTCCAGTTGTGAAGAGGTTGTGACTGTGTTCTGTTCAGACTCTGACATTCAGACCACACTTGATACTTTGTACTGCAGGAAGTAACATTTACATCCTGATCACAGTCATGTATGCACAGATGTTTCTTTCTGAAATAAAAGACCATAGCGTGCATGAGAATCACACATCACCGTCTTTTATGAGTGTCCCATACCTCATATTGAAATGAATTGCATGGCTTCATACAACAAGAGAAGTCCTCTAAGTGAGTCCACGCTCTCCAGGACACTATCAACCACACACATTTATTATACAAACATCTGCTGCTATAACTTCACTGGTCGCAACAGTTTATCAGAGTGCACATTTATGATAAGACCTTTCTATATCAGATACACCACACCAATTGCTGTTTTAGATCTGTACACAGAAATTAACTGCATGTGACATCCACCGGGTTGGACTGTCAGTTATCCTCACTGCAGGGATTAATTGACTTACTTTATTCATAATCACTTTACCTGCATCTCTTGCTGCTCCCTCCCTTTCAGTTTCTTCATGATTGTAGTCCCCGGTGCGACGTTTGTTTTCCTCATCTCAACAGCTTTCTTCTTTGCCACTCTGACCTCCGGCGTGGGCTCCTCGGTGAATGGAAACTGGACGCTCTGGCTAAAACTCTCTGGAACTGATAGGGACAAAAACAAAACAAACTGCAGATTGAAAACATGAAAGATCAAATAGGGGCACTTTCAGCTGAGGGAAGGATTGCATTGTGAAGGAACATATTAAGAGCTAGATGAACCTAATATAAAAACTATTGTTACTATTCATTTTTAATGTTAATTCCCTGTCAAAATTGATTGGTTCGACATATAAGACAGTGAACTTTTATTGAAACAAAGTTTGAAGTTCTGTTTCTTTCTTCATTCCTCAACCAACTTGACTGCATCTCAAAAGTTCTGAAACGAAGGGTAGACTACAAGAAAATAAAACAGCGAATGAGATCTTAGTTTGATAACCTGTGACTTTGTCAGATACAAAAGGATGGTGGAGGAGATGAGGCCAAGACAATCGCTGAGATGGATTCTTGGTGAGAAGGCCCTGAAGAAAACTCTGGAAGGAAACAAAAAAAAGTAAAATAATCTCTGATAAAAAGGTAGCGTATGATCCTTCATTTGAGACAAGGAAGAAACTGACAGTAGTTTTGTCGTGCTGACGACTTTTCACCCTCAACTAATTAGGAAACTTATGCTGCATGATACTGTGAGTGGCATTTCATCAATATTATGCAGCATGACTGAACACATGATTATACATTATAAAATACACAAGATAATAGCTACAGTAAAACATAGAGGACATTGTCGGAATGAAAAAAGAGAAGCTCTATTATACTGTAATTCTATTAACACCCATGGTCAGATACATTTGTTATACAATTATTTGTTAATTCATAAAGTTCCTGCACATTAGAATCTAACATCAAAGCTAAGAGAAAACGCTGTCTCCTTTCCTAAAACACACCACACAACAGTGGGTAAGAATTCCATGCATGCCTACTGAGTGTACTTCAGTATACCAGCTCTATGTGCTAATAGTAAATCAGGGGCAGTGCTTTTTTCTCTCTGCATGTGCAATGAACATTTTGCAACCAGTTTGTTTCTTTGAAATATACAAAAATGTTGGGAAAAAGAACATAAATGGCGACAGTGTGATTCTAGGTGACCAATAACTAGTGATGAAGACAACATCGGTCTTCAGAAGTTTGCTTACTTTTTATGGCTATGTAGCAATAATGATTTAGCAAATAACGTTCTCTCCCTCCGAGCAACTGATCAATTTCTGCTCACCTCAGAAATCATAAATAAATACAAAATTTAAATTAAGTGCATTAACTATACATCTGATGTTTATTTGGGTTAACTGACCTTAAATTCAGGACTCATCGACTTAGGCCATTTCACAGGGTCCTGCAGAGAGGTAAATGTCAGAGATACAGACATACCAATATCAGAAAAGCAGTCTGAGCTGTCACTTAAAGGCTGTATTGCATCACCCTAAGCTATATTCCTACCTCCCGGAAAGCAAAGCTCTCAACTGGTTCTAAGTTACAGTACTCTTAGATTGACAGAAAATTCGAAAGATGCAGAGCAGCTCGTATTACACAGCGCACACAGGGATCCATTGTTTTGATTACACATGTGGTGGAATTTAAGACCGGCTGAGGGAGGGACTAGAGGTAGGTGGTTGGGAGAATTGAAACTGTCTGGGGTGATGAGGTTTTGTCTTTAAAGCAGCAAACAGAGCTTGGGCTATCAGATCTTTTTTATGACCCATATAGGTATACAGTTTTCCTTTTATAAGAAGTAAAAAAAAAAAAAAAAAATGACATAGTAAGAAGAAGCAAAGAAACTATTAAGAAGTTTTACATCACTGAACACAAAAATAAGCTAAAGCAATTTGTTTAAATTGAAAATAGTTTTCTCTGTTGTACATTTTCTTGAATCAGTTTGGAGTCTTTCAATCTGTTACAGTTTCTTAATAAGAGAGTCTCATTGCTGCAGTTTATATCACTTTTTTATCTGTAATCCTGACATCCTGACATTATACTTATTTATCTTATATGGTTTACAGAAATTGATCTAGACCTGTATGCAGTGGGCACCATCAGAAGGATAACTGCTTCCATATAGCTAAACATTACATTGTGTTTCACATTGCCCATTAATTTTCAACAGACCATGGGTAGTGATATTCTATAGGTCCCCGCAACTATATTTTTAATCATTACTATCATTAAATGAATATTTTACCATGTGGTGAACTGACTGACCGATTGACAAAGTCATGTTCTATTTAAAAAAAAAAAAAAAGCTGACTAAATAATATTTACAGATCTACTTACTTATACCGCGAAAAAGACCTTATCACAGTGCGCTTAATGCAAACACTGCCTAGATGTCAGAAATGTTTACATGCCAGAAATAACTTAGTTCAAAGAAGAAGTCACAGAAGTGATACATCTGGATGACCTATTTCATCATGGACACAATATGAAATACACGTACCTTAATGATAAGACTAACGAGCTGAAAGATACTGTTGGTATAAAAAGGTGGTGTTCCCACAAATAACTCATACAGGATGCATCCAAGTGACCACAGATCAGTGGTGTGGTCGTACGGCTTCTCTTCTACTAACTCTGGTGCCATGTAGAGGGGGGTGCCCTGCAAGAATGCATGTAAACACCAATTGCAGACAGCATATTAACTTTTACAGCATAGTGCTCAAACCCCCCCCCTCACCATTGATGCTTGGAGTGCACTTTGGTATATTTCACTGATATATGCGACATGCTACATATCAAATACAAAGCACACCCATCCCCTCCCCCATAAAAACTATAAAAATTTCATGATGTGTATGAAATTTAAGTCAGTAAATATGTCTAAGATACAATTAAATCATGTTGTTCAAACAACTGCAATCCATGAATTATGCATACCTTGATTGATGTTAAGACTAAAGTGTGCACACTCATAGCTCTGGCAAAGCCAAAGTCACAGAGTTTGACAACTCCCCCTTTCCCCAGCAGGATGTTCTGAGGTTTCATGTCTCGATGGAGTATCCGATGAGAGTGGAGGTAATACAGAGCTGACACCAGCTGGCATGCGATCACCTGAACCTGGTTTTTAAAACAAAAATACAAAATTATTGCTTGGGCAAAGCACAAAAGAAAAAAAAATGCCATTTTGGGGCATTTGTATCATAAAACTTGAACAAAAGGATGGGTGCTTAGTGATATTTGATAATTTGTGCTCTTGCACATAAACACGGGATATAGTGAGAACAGTGCATCAATGGGTATGTAACTTTTTTGGTATATTAGCCACAAAATGCATGGTTGGATATTGAACACAAGATATGACTTCTGTGGATTGAGTTTAAAGTTGTAAGTGATACTTCATATTTATTATATATATCTATTATTAATTGTTTTGCAACTTAAAATCACCTTTATTGTACAGGCATCTTACTAACAAAAGTGAATCGTTGTTATGTTGATTCATGGTAATTTCTGCCCATGATAATTAAATGACTTTTCAATTAAACTTAGTATTAAGTAGTAGTAAGTATTAAACACATGGTATTAGAGAAGTAAATATACTTAACACAGAAGCAGCATGCAAGTGTAATTTCTTTCTTTGAAGATTAAGTAGCTACTGTGTATCAATACTCACTTGCTCTTCTGGCAGGGTTCCATCATCTTCAAGAATCTGAAAGAGCTCCCCCTCCGCGTAGTCTGTGACTGCTACAACCTAAAACATCATACGTTACATGTTAAAACCACTATTGACGAATCAAACCCTTGCAGTTCGATCCATCTCTGCTAATCACACTCCTCAAGCAGGGTCCAGATGACATCTCTCTTGAAGAGTGAACACAATCAATGCTAGGAGCATCAAGAATGGGGTACCAAATGACACTATTCCACAATGTAAATCATCTTTTTCAAGCAATCTAAAACACTGAAGGTGTTAATTTTACAAGAAGAATAATTTTGATCTTCCTCTCCTTGAAAATGAGCTATTTGTCAGATTAAAACAGTCGTCAATAAAGTATGCTGTTCAAGCCAAGATAAGTCATGTGGTTCAGCTCACAGTGTCGGGTGTTGAACAGCTAAGTTTGGATGAATATTATCAACTACAATTGTCGAATGAAAGTATTCTTTGCAAACTGAATTTATAAATTATCGAAAAAAGTAGAGCACATATGCACTGATCAGTGATAGATTCAACCCACTCAAACCATAACACTGTAATCTTGGTTTAATACGACAACTAAGATTGTACCTCTTTCTCAGTCTCAAAAGTATCCAACATTTCGATGATGTTTTCATGGTGCAGTGTCCTCATTATCTCTATTTCTTTCCTGAGGCTCTGAAGTTCTTTCTCAGATCGACCCAACTTAGGAATGAACTTCAACGCAACCACCTGGAACAAATCAAAACAGAACAAATAGTAGAAAATAGTAGAAGTTTACGAAACTTTTCAAACCAGTTTGAACTACAGTACTCTTTTCTGACGACATTTTCTGCTTTTTTTTTCTCCGATGCTAAAAGATGTATGGTGTTAGCCTGATTGCAAACAACAAAATGTCTTAAGTCCAAGTTCAAAATGAATAACAGTACAATTCTTTACTGTATGTACTTCAGCTGGCTCTGCATGATGAAAACAGTCAATTACCACTTTCTCTTTTGAAAGTGTTCAGAATATGATCATACAAGTAACAAAAAGCACTGTATGACATTCTGGATCACTATTGGGTTGACTCAATCCAAGGATGAGTATTGTCTTCCATAATGTCCTAGTCACAAGAATTGTCAAATGTAACAACCTTTTAAATCTTGTGGTTAACTACAGTCTGTGGCTATACTTCAAGTTCATATGGTGTTCTATGCTTCGAATGATGGTGAATGAATCCAATGCTAATTTTTTTCGAAGTGGAATACTTACCTTGCCGGTGAACTTTCGTCTGCCTCTGAAAACCTTCCCGAACGATCCCTCGCCGATACATTCCAAAATGTGGTAGTTCTCCATGGCAACTAGTTGATGTAGTCAGTGAACCTTGCAGGTGCATAACATGACCTCTATGACATTCTGCTCTGAGTCTATCGATAAGGAAATGTAATAATTGCACATTTACCCCCAAAAATACTTCAGAAACACAGGATGAGTATTGACATAAGACCAACAAGAAAGACAACACCAACACATGCCCCAAACATAAGTGTTTTCACAGGCAACCTGCACTGTGTTAAATATTATTACATTTTAGGAATTGATGAAAACACTACCAAACACTACGAAAGACAAGTTGAAGGGGAGGTGGTTTTTGAACCTTGACACTACTGTACGTGAAGAGTAAACCTAAAAAATTGGTATACAGAAGTTAAAAGTTTAAAACTATTTGCTCTTTTATATGAAACAGTAACCAGAAAGCCAAAAGGCTTTGTGATTCCTTGCTACATGGTTATATTACAACAAACATGAATTATTCACATGACAAGTATAAGATCAACTGCAGTTATTTTTCTTGATACTCCACAAGCCTTTAACCCAAAATGACCCTTATTTTGGTGACCTAAAATGACCGCAACATTTGAAGTCCACCAAAAACAATAGGGATCACCTACCCAGGCCATACAACCCACACATCAAGTACAGTATGAGTATGACATCAGTCAACATTATCTCTGAGCTCCAAGAAACATACAGTAATCAATGCTGCTTCTAGTTTTGCCTGTTGTTAGTTGAATCAAATAACTCAACCTTACCTCATCTGAACTCAGCTTGTCTGCCATATTTACCTCAAAATTCTTCATAAACGACCAGAATGTTCTTGGGTCTCCATCGTATGGTGGAATTTCTGCCTTAGGTAATTCCAACTCTAATTTTAAACTCAATTTCCTCCTTTAACTTTTTCAATGCTTCCTCCCTCAGTATAATGCTTTTGGCATTCCAACATCCAGCTTTCTGCTTGCTCAAATGCTTCATCAGACAACAAGCCAGCCAGATCAGCATGAACCTCTTCCATTGCCTCAAATTGGTGCTCTGCCTTTTGCAAATTTTCCTTTATCGACTCTGCGATAATTTCTTCCTTGTTACAAGTAGCTTTTAACACACTCAAAGTCCTCATAAGTTGACCCTAAGTTATATTCCTCCTCAATATTTTTGCTTCCTCCATCCTTTCCGACATTGTGAAATATGATTGAAAGCACTCCAATTTGATTGTTAAGAAAACTTGTTCTGCTACCAGCTGTTCCTCTGGATATTGATATTATCCAAATAAATGACAGAACAGATGGTTTATTTATTTTCTTCTTTTTTATAAACCCATTAACATTCCAATGCATGGGGTCTATCTGACCCCATGACCCTCCATACCAAGACTATCTCTCTGGACAACTTATCATCGAGGCCCCTCACACTAGAAGTTACTCACTAAGTTACAAATGCAGTACTGTAGGGAGCAATCCCATTGCGTTAACTGTATGCAACAGAATCAAAAACTGAAATTGCACAAAGTAGCCCCATAAGTATTTGTACGGTAGTTTATAATAACCACAATGATGGTGTTTAGGCTATTATTATTGTTTTATGGTGAACAATTATCCCTTCCTCTCTATTGATAAGCATTAAATTTCACAGGGTCGTGAACCTGTTAATAACAGACAACCTTATCAAGTTTAAAACAAATCTGACCCACGGATAAGGAACTATGGCAGTTTTAACATTTTTTATGTTTCACCCCATAACCTCATTAATATGCAAGATTTGGACACCAAAAACAATAGGGATCATCTACTCAATATGGGCAACCTACATGCCAAAAATGAAATTACTCAGGGTTACCCTTCTTGAGATAGAGTGTTTACGAGCAACCGTCACACACACACGCAAGGAATAAAAAAGTAATGCAAATTTGTAATGTATGGTAGCTGGAACTACTTGCTTTATTCAAAAAGCAGATCTTTTCCAGACACACTAGGTATGTACTATGTACATACCGAACAAGGATTAAATGTTTTTGCAACAAGTTTATGTGTAGAACAATAACAGATATAGATCAGTTAAACAATTTCACGATTTTTTACACTTTTTTTTTCTACCACCTTTTATTCAAGATCATTTTTCAACAACAATACCATACTTGCCCTATGTCTTTTACAAAAATGCAACACAAACACTCCCAAGGCAGGAAAATAAAGAGAAAACTTACTTTTAGCAAATACCCCTGCAATCTGATATTATCAGGAAAATGCAGCATACAAGTTTCCCACTGAATATATCACTTACATGCATTCCGGCATACATCATAAAGTAACATACGTTTCCATGTTTTGATTGTTCGACAGGTGCGAATGTACAGTAACAAACTAAGGAGAGAAAACTGAATTGACATTAAATGCATAAATACATGCATCATAAGGAACTTGATTTTTGACCCTGGATTTGTTTTTCTTCTTGTGCCACAAACGGAAACTTATGTATAAATTCGTTAAACAATGGCAACTCAAAGTTTAATTTCTTATTAAATAGATACTATTTAAGGTGATTTTGTTTAAGGTGATAATATTTAAGGTGATATTTAAGAGATATAGGGATGATTGGGAATAAACTTGTGGCCAAAAAAGAGATCCTGTTTTGAAAACAGAAACTGTTGTCCAGGTGAGGACTGCGCTACCTCTAAAATAAACAGGTAATTTAACATTCACAGAAAAGGTGATCGATAGTTTCATCGTGTACCCCACACATAATGAACACAGTGAAACACCCCCCCCCACCCTTCTTTTCATTTTCCATAAGAGTGTATCGGTACAAAGAATTCTATGGATGAAATACTTGATACTTACGGTACATTGTGTAATCTTTCAAGCCTGTTTTCTCTTAAAGCAAGGTTCCCAAGAAGGAATCTAAATTATTTTTCCAATGTCTGGGGTTAGCTGTCAAAATTCCTTAGTACACAGTAAAGGGGCAATTATGTAAGAGAAACCCTTGTTTGAAATGCTAATAGTCTAGTGGCAAATGATTGTCATCAAATAAATACTTTAACCCTTAAAATACCTCTGTCATAGATAGATTTTTATTATTTTCAATTTTTACCATAGAGAAAAATCTTTCCCAAAATCGTTCCCAACTAGTTCTCTGAAATTACAAGAAGACCTTGCTCTACATACATTCCTAATGAATACATTTCCTCTATCAAGGTCAATAGGTCATTGATCTGGAATTGCGACTGAACTAAAGACGTTTTCCATAACTTTTGGAAGTCCACAAGCAAGCGTAGCCCAGAGATATTAAACTTCTAAGTTCTTACGGTAATTAATGCAAACAAGTGTAGAACGAACATCCTCCCCAATAAACCCCCCCCCCCCCTTCAGAAAACCAGTTTGATTAACATTAATCAATGATGGGAAAACCTTCTTTAGCCTGATAGCCAGTGTCTTCAATGCAATTTTGTAGTCAATGTTTAATAAGGAGATGGGGCAGTAATTTTTAGCAAATGTTGTATCTTTGTCTGATTTTGGTGGTAAAGTGATTACACCCCATCCCTGATGACATGCCAAAAATGACTTTTCATAAGCACAATTAAGAGACTCAACAACAAGATCTCCAATAATCAGCCAAAATTTTTCCAGGGTTCCCAGGGTTTACCACTACCCATCGTATTAAGGGCTTCCCAGCATTCCCTTATTGTCAAAAAACCTCCACAGCTATCAGCATCCTCTTGTGAAAGAGTATTTTTACAAACAACATCGTTCAAAATATACATTGGATTAGCAATTTGTTTCATCCACAACGTCTTATAAAACTCTGGTCACTTACTGAGTATATCATAATCATTGCTCATATACTCCCCATCAACAGTTTGAAGGTTGTGAATGACGTTATTTGTTTATTGTGTGATTCAAGATTAAGAACGTATTTAGAAGATTTTTTCCCCTTGCTCTACCCAATGTGCTCTAGAATGAATGATTCCATTGAATTTATAATAGTAAATACATTGTAACTGGCCTCTGTCAGGTGCACATAAATTTCTGGTCGGTTAGTTTGAAAACAATTTTGTTCTAAACGAGAAATGTCACTTATGAGTTTTTGATTCACTGTTTTTAAATTTAATGTACTATATGCAACACAAAATGCCCTGTCATTCTGCCATTGGAACATTACGCCATAGGTTTCATGCCTTTCAGCATCTGATACCTATGGCAGAGTATCCTAAAGGAAAGAGTACAAATGTCTGGGGAATATTGCTTATTAATGTCTTTTGGTCTGGGAGAGATGGTGTTGTATCTGAGGATGCAGGTAAATATTGAAATTTGATTTTAAGTCTGAAAAGTATTGTAGAAGTACTGGGATACATCATAACGTAAAATGCAGATGTCTCCAGTAATAATTTTCTGTGTACATGGGTATCAAGTGTATTTAATGGTAGCAGGAGTGCATGTTTTCAAATTTATGGTTGACTTAGACAAATTTATTTGTAGGCCTAGTTACTAGTAAATTAAACATGTATTCATAAAATGCAACAATGGTTGGTTGCACACTTAATTTAATAGATCATCACGTTGTAATATCTTTGGGGATTTGGAAAATAGAAATATGTGGAAGGATATTCTGTGATACGGAGGCATGCACACGTAGTCTATGTAACATAGTAACTAGAACCAGATTCATAAATACACAGGAAAAAGGGTCGTTTCGCCCCCTTGCAAGTTTGCTCCCAACCAGTTCTCCCCCAATCTGTAAATGTAAGTTTACGTTGTTACATTATGTTAATGGTAACAGTTTTATGGGATTTTGTTACATGTCAAGTATTTTGTCTCCTGTTTATAGCACTGTTCATGTGTTTTCTCATTTTTGTGTGTTGTTGTGTTGCATTTCTTGTTTCTCGTCTCCTGTCCATTGTATTGCTCATGTGTTTTCTCATTTTTTTTGCTATGTGTGTGTTATGTTAGTAGTAACAATATTATTATTATTACATTATCTTTTTTTTCTTTTTAATGTGTTACTTGATATTGGAATAAAAGGAAGAATAACAAATTACCAGTGTAACAGTGAGGTTGCTTTTTCTTCCTTATATTGACAGCACATTTTTCTTTGCACTCATAACATTGTTGTCTAATCGTACCCTATCCCCCCTAATCTTTGCATAGAACATGAAGGATAATGCATGATTGATGATTCTTGTGCATCATCTAATGATCTATGCATGTCATAAAAAGTTAGTCTTTTTGACTGGTTTCCTATAAACTTGGAAGCAAAAATACAAAATATTTGAAAGTTAAATTTCCAGCCCTACTGTAGTTTAGAGAAAGTGATGGGCTGGAAAATGCAACGGGTCATTCCATGAAGTTGAGGCTCACTGCCATATTGAGACTACAATGACTTTAAAGTGCCTGCATAAATGTCCCTTAAGTTGAAGCACATTCAGAGATTCCAAGGACATTGAATATTAAATTACTGTATAGGCCTAACGTTAGAGTAGATCTAGTCAAATCAACTTTTGTCTCCAATTTTCTAGCGTGAGTAATTTAGACCTAGGCTTAAATTATTCAACTTGTTCTCATAAGGCCACCATGTCTTATTCTCATAAGGCTACCATCGCAGGTTTTCAAATTCCTATGTGGTAGGAATTCTCTGTCTAATTGTGATTACTTAGAGGTTTGTCCTAATTCCCGTATTCGTGGTCATTGTAAGAAGCTGGTGAAATGCTTCTCTATGCCTGATGTGAGAAAGTTTAGCTTCTCATAGAGTTGTAAATCAGTGGAATAGTCTGCGTGATTTTGATTGGGTTGTAAAATCCACTTCAGCAAATAGCTTCAAAGGTAACATTGATAAGTTTTATTGTGACTGTGGCAGAATCTAATTATGCTGGGATATATTGGATATAGTTTGGTTAGGGTTTTTTTAGGGGGGGAGGGGTCCGGATTACAGGGCATCTTATGGGGCTTTTGCCCTCCTTTCCCCTTAAACTTGTTATGTTATGTTAATCATAATTCATAGGTCCTACTAGGTAGTGTGATTTGGCCTAGGCCTAGTTGAATTAGGCCTAGCCTACGTAGGTTAGCCTGGTTAGGCCATCATACTAAGAGTAAAAGCGTCTGTAGTAACGAAACTGTTATAAGTTTGTGACGTAGTAAATTTTGTGAGATATACCGCTAAACGCAATAAAACTGAGATGCTGACCTGCTTTCTTTAACTCTTTGCCTCTAATCCTTACTTACCATGAAGTAAACAATCATTTTTCTCAATCCCTTATTAAGTGTAAACTCAGAAGTAGAACAGTAGCAGAAAACCCTCTCGCAACTGCTTCATATTAATGACGTGTTACGTCATTTTAAATATTCATATTGATGTCAAAGTGCACATAGCCCATGGATGACTGAAACTTCGGACTGTTATCAATAGTACCAGTCAACTGCACAGTACTCCCGGTGGGAATATGTGTGTTGACTTTGGGTTGGACGGTAGGCCTACGCATATGGTGTATGGTAGGTGTTGCATTTCATTGATTTTGGAGCAAACTATCAAAATTTATCAGGGGATAGTGCTGTTTATTAATGTAGTGGTACATTAAAATTTGAAGAGAGATTTAATATTGTATGCAACTTTCCTTTCCATATTGATTTGAATTTACGTTTCGTCTTTCAGTTGACAAAAATATCATTCACACTGAGGCTCACTGTTGTTCCCATAAAAAATTATTATTTTCAAATTGAATAAATTTTAGTCTCATTATTTTCGTATTGGTATACTTATATAGGCTAGGACTAAAAGTCAACCATGCTATCAACACGTCATGCAGTAGCAGTGTGGGTGTATTTCCTGAGTTGGGGCAAAGGCCCATGTACAGGTAATGTAGTATAAGTTACGTTTTCATTGATATATCTTCATTAAGGACAAAACTGGTTTTCCAACCAATAGCAGTATTGGTTATTGATCACAAGTCTCACCCTTTGTGTGACATGTATCACTCTGGGCTGACTTTATGGTACAGGACAATACGTATACCTAATTATTATGCATGATAGTCCTTCATCACTTAGTTAAGATCAAACCGCTGTTCAAATAGTTGGGTTACTTGACATCTTTCTTTAATTTTTTTTCTGTATTTTGTCATAGGTTGATCAATTGTTGCATGCACATAAATTTACATTCCCCCTCCCCCCCCCCTCCTGGAGATAAGTGGTATGCAACCCTTCAAGAAAAAAGGGATGTCATGCTACTGGGAATTGGTTACTATGTTCCAACTCTAGCTAGCTGTTTAACCAATAAACAATTTCCAGTTGATTAAATAATTTTCTCTAACCCTAGCATTTTATATAGCCTTTCCCCTTCTCTCTTTTTTACATGGAAGCTGGCAATTAGCCAAGCACGTCAGTGGTGATATTAACTCCAGATCTTTGCACATCATATTAAAATCAGAAAGTCACTTGAGATGAGAACCGGTATGTGAATATACAGAACTGCATCCCAATCCATAGGAGTAAACACTTTTCACAATACTTTTTGTAAGCTAAATTTAATTTAACATTTATCTTTACAGTTATTTCTTCTCTCAATCAATTTAAAATGCGATAACATTAAAAACAATATGAATATAAAATACAGCTGATCAAAGGAAAGTCCTCAGTTTATGTGCTTCATTTGATTTAGATCAGCTTTTGCCTTTTGCAGTTGTGTATGTGATACACTAGGGGAAGCTCCTTCCTCTTCCCATTGGGATAGAGTACTCTGTGGGGGGGGGGGGGTGGAACATCACATGTCGTCTTTGAAAATTTTTTGCCTTTTTGCAGGTTCTAGATGCAAAATGGTGCGAGATTTCCATCTTTTCAGATGTTCTTTTCAGATCTTTTCAGATGGACTTACGTCTCCGAGACTTCTGTTTTTATTGAGACCTTTCCTATATGATGATGATTACATGAAATATAGAAACGGATTGATCACATAATGGGAAACTAATCATTTAAAAAACACAAATTGGAGCCACGAAAAAATTCCTTCGTTTAAGGGGGTGGGGTTTAATCGTCTTGATAGTGTAAACTAAGAAAACATCTATAAAAACGTTCAAAGTTGCGTTATGCACCTTTTAAATATTTTGTGTTAGCACTTGCCTGCAATAACGTCCTGTGAAATGATTTGGGAGTTTATATAAGCACACAATGATTACAAAATGAGGTAACAAATAATTGGCCTCTTGCAACTAAATTTAAGACTGCGTGGTGAGGGTATATGGTAACTTGGAAGTGACATAAATAGTCACCTCAATCGTCAGCTATATCGTGAGTTGTAGTAATTCCAATTCCTACCATTAGTGAAACCTTAATTATGGATTTACAATCAAGGTTTCCTCTAGAAATAGGTGTATTAGAATATGTTCAAAATATTGCAAAAACTAAGGGATGGGGTGGTTGAGGTACGCGACCTGTACAGGACACCATACAAATTGGAAAGCTAAGAAGTATAGTAACGGTGCATTATAGTCGTTGAAACTTTGGGCTACGAGGACTTTTAACATAGGCTATTGCAATTTTTTTCTTTTACGTCATTCATTACCTAGAATCATTTCTTAGAATTATAAAGTTTACACAACAGTATGTGTACTTTTCTGTGGGTTTAAGTTCTTTTTCCCAGAAAAGGCTACCGTTACTATGTGCGGCTATTGTTCGCCAGCGGCTATTGCTTCTGCCATTCCTTAACAATCAATGCACCGTGAAATGAGGACAATAGTCACCTATTGTTCGTAGCTAATAACCCCTCCCCCTTAAAAGGTTTACTTTCTACTATCAATTGAAAAAAAAAATGAAGAAAAGAAATTTATGAATATTCATTACAAACTGCTTCTCTTCTCAAAAAGAAATATTTCATTCTAAAGGTAGATGAATTCGGACTCAATAAAAACAGAAGGGGTGGGGGTTGGGTGGTTGAACTACGCGACCTGTACAAAACCCCACATACTGATTTGAAATGTAACAAGTAAAACTTTAACGTCTTAAAGGCTTAATTTATTCCATCAATTGGAAAAAAAAAAACTTGTGAAGTTTTGTTTTTGAAAGATGGCTACTCAGTGATGGCTACTCGATTCAGTGTAGAAGCATGTACTTAAGCTCACGAAAGCAAAGAATTGAATTATTATTACATAATACAAACTGCATATATTACCAAACAAAGTTTGCACTCACCAACTGTAGTCCCCTTACCACAATAACCAATTTTATTTCACGGAGCAACGTTTAATGCGAGCAAAGTACCAAACCTTTTCTTATAGTACTTAAAAAGTCACTAATCTTCCTAAAACAAAAACAGAGGGTAAACTTATGACAATTATTGTAATCACAGAAGTCTCATTAACAGACTATAAATATTTTCTCGAGACCCCTTCATCAAAACAAATAAAAGGCAATCCACAGAGTTGAAATCCTCATCAATATCGTTTTCCCATCAATATGTTTTTCGCCCTTTTAACTCAAAGCAAGCCTTTCTATTAAGTGGAATCTGTCTAATCTGAACAAATAACCCCGAATCCCCATTATTTTCTCTATTCAAGTAAGTGTTACGTCTCCTAAATTTTTTCACGAACCACTGATTGGTAGTCGTTCACTTCGTCTCGTTTAGTGTTATAAATAACCTGACAATAGAAGCTGACCTTCCGAAACATGTAGTGTTTTCATTAAAATCTTTGTGTACATTGAAAATATATTGACGTTTGCCATCAAATCAGTGATGTCATGTTATTATCATGACTTGCCCTTCGAAGAACATTCCCAATATCGTTTCCTATCATACCCATCATGCTGTACTGTCTCGCAAACCGCGTGTGATTCACATTCAGAAATTATCTTTACAAAAGCATGACGAATATTCAAACTTATTTAATGATCTGATGTGCCCCTCAGATTCGACACAAATCCTTGAGTGTGGCACAAAATCGCATATAACACGCGTCAGATATATTCCCAGAAAAAGAAACCAATAGATCCGCACGCGCCGTCACTGTTGGCGTTTTGTAACAGCCCCTGAAAAGTGCGTGTCACGTTATTCAGTTTCTTCCCTACAAATATGTAAACATATAAACTCCTCCCGTATACAACAGTGAGGAGAATACTAACATACACCAGCGAATAAAAATCATATTGTTACCAGACATAATATCTTAACTAAAGGCATGGCTGCATTGGTTGAAATCTGTGGGACATTCATGGAAAATAACATAAATAACCGTCTACAGGAGGAGATGATATACTTAGGTACATACAGTACACTCACATAAGCACACACACACACACACTCATCTAGGTACCCCTTCCCGCCACCTCACCACAACCGGTAATCTCGATCCTTGTCATTTGTGTATCGTGAGGTACCTCCTAATGAAACCTACTAACGCCATTTGGTTTTAGCTGAATGCTGGTTTTAAAATCAGAGTGAAGAGACCTTTAATCTTCGAAACTACAAAACGTCTTCGAAAAACTTCGAGAGGAATTCAAAGATAGTGGCGCTATTTCTTTTTCCCCGGATTGCCAGATTGGAAAATACACAAAAACATGTCATAGGCATGTGCAAAGATGTCAGACTCCAAGGCCAGATTTTACATAATGTTTTTTCTTTGTTTTTTATTCTCAAAATACATTCAATAGACAATTACTTTTACACTTAAAATACTGAAATAAAGTTGAAGTAACTTTCTTTTACAGTACAACAAAGGAGAATTATGAAATCCTGAGTGGGAATGATCTCATAGAAATGATTGGCAAACTCCTCAAAGTTTTATTAATAAATATAAATACATATAATAAATACTGTTTCCATACCAGATAATACACTTTTGAAATTTTAGATGAAGGTGCTGAACCATTTTGTTGGCAGTCTCTTTTGCGTCAGGCGAAGCGTGGTGTCACATGACCCCGGCAATGGCAGTGTGGCGTTTCAGTCTTTGTATAATTGTCATCACCAATGTACATGACCGTACAAATTTTCATTAAATAACTGAGGAGTATCATGCAATAATCAAATTATTAATAGGTCTACTTTGATTTGATTCTTTGCATATCTGTTTAAAAAAATATTAGACAATCAATTGTAAAGAAAAACTGGCCAACGCTTTTCAATAATCTACACTGGCAGCTTCCTGATTGATTACTTTATAAAATTTCAACTTGCAATATCTTGGAAAGTAAACAATATATCGTGTAGATGAACTAATCTGGTGATGTTGCTCACCACATGTTAGTCTCTCATTTAACAATATTACATCGTGAAAAGTTCTGACTTTCGTTCCCTTTTTTATGTTGCAAATTTTAGTGAAAAATATATGTCAGAATTAAAAAAAAAAATTGGACTTGAGGTGGAGGCCTTCTAAGTTGGTGAATTTAGAGAAAACTTGCGCTTCAGTTGTCCAGCATTTTTTTATGTTGTTGTTTATGTTTTTCATCCAACTACTCTCCTTTGTTAACCCTGGTTCAGTGTGCAAGTTGATATTCCACCTTTTTTGGAGGAAAGTCCACTTACCGTAGTCAGAACTTAGTGTTCAATAATTTAACAATTAGAGACACGGAGTGAAACAAAATAAGATCAAATCCAGAATTAAACGTATTTTTCTTGCCAGTCTTCCAGTGACCCTCGTTTTAGTCGTAAGACAGAGAAAATCAGGCTTATTAACTTCAGGAATTCATCCCACGGAACCATGGCTCGGTTTAAGGAGGGCCAAAATCAATTTTGAGAAACAAAGAAACTGGGGAGAACGGACGAATAATCCAAGTCGTATATGGCAGATCTAGTCATTGAAAGAACTTTCGTATTCTCTGACAAAAACAGAATAGAACAGTAAACCCATTTGTTAGGACACGGCTAATTACTTGCTTGTCCGAAAATGGCGGCGCTGTTCTTCTGTTGATGTTACGGTTCCCATAAAGGAACCCTAGTTGACGTAAGGGTTCCTTTTTAGAGTAAAAGGAACCCTAGTTGATGTAATTCTAGTTCGTCCGTCAGGAAAAAAAAAAAAACGGGTGTAGTTTAACCCTGTTCAGTGTTCAATGGCTTCACAATGGTTGTTTGTAGACGGTCAAGTGACTCCAACGAGGTGCGCGAGGAGCGTTGCTACAATTTGTTCATATTGGCCCGACACATGAATGAGCGTGTCATTGCGGGTCATTTAAAACAGAGTTACATTGTAATACGGAAATACTGTATGCCTCTACTGCAGTGACACACCCAGGATTTTGGAACATAGAGGTTGGTTGAGGATTTTGGGAAATTTCTCTAAGCGGAGAGCCACCATTAATTGGAGAGAAGCATATTGTTGTGTTCTCAACAAGGGAATGGGACACCTTTTTTTGGTTAGGAGACCCTCTATATACTTTAATCGGTGCTAATTAATGTACTCCAGGAGATAAATCTCAATTGTTTTGTAATTTAGTATTTATCCTTCACTGTATAGCATGCTAGAGATGAACTGAGTTACCTCCGGGCATTGAGGCCCAGGGCAAGCAACTGCTGTTCTCTTGTTTTCTCTTGGATTTGAGGTTTAGGTCGAAAGTGTCAGGCATTCATCATTGGGAATGAATTTCAACTAAACTTTAAATTTTCACAATTTTGACAGGTTTTAGTTGTTTAATGTTTTCACTTAATTTGGGGATCACCTGTTCTGTCTTCTTTTCTATATTATCTCAAACTTTATGGGTCATCCCAGCGTTAACTGTTCTCTGCATTTTCACAGAATCCACAAATCGTAGCTACGTTGACTGTTTCCTATATATTCTCTCAAAATCAGTAAATCACTTCCGTAAACAAGTTGTTACATTTTTGCAGAGTTCACCACATGTATACCGACGAGATTGCTATATGTATTTTAACAAACATATACAAATCTGCTGATGTTTCTGATCGAATCATCAGTTGGATCTGGTGTATGTACAAAATTTCCATCATACATGCTAGTGTAATGTATTGCTTTCACACTTTGATGTAACGAAGCATTGGCAAGTTATGCCAGGACTACATTACGTTTTGCATTATTTTCCAATGGGGAGTTCAATAAGTTGTGGAGGCTCGATTTTCTTTAAAAGGGGACGCAACCGCCACATCAGACTGGATAAGAAGAGCTAAGTTTATTGTGGGCTCCGAACTTAGAAAAGCAGCCTTGGCTGTAAAATCGCCAAACCAGCTGACTTAAGTTTGACATGGTTTCCACTATGTTACTAATCATCATGTTCTTTTACATGTACTTAATCCAAAATGTCATTTAGTGATTTAGCTTCAAATTAATGACTCGTCTGCTCTCTATATTTTTCTATGAACTCTGTCGTCCGTTCTATGGAGTTTGTCTCTCGTCGTGGTCTCAAATTATATGTTGTTTTCATTGAAACTTGTTTGTAATACCGTCGCCATGTTATCAGAATGGTAAAGTGTGGTCAACACTCTTTTTTTCACAGGTTCGTTTCGTTTGAATTTGTATGTAAACCCTCTGAGCCAGGAGCTCAGCTCACAGAGCTAAGGTATTTTCAGATGTTGATATATTCACGCATATCTTTTTTGTCAATGATGAAACCGTATGGATGATATATGGGGTGCCCCCTACTTGTCCTCTTTATTCACGGGTTGGTTATATCATATCGATCATCCTCATTAATAATTCATTGCTCTAGTGGTGGTGGGTATAACTCTATCGATCGGATGACCCTGCAGAGAAAGGAACGTCTTAAAAAAACAAAAAACGATGGCGTCCTCAGAATGGGGGGCTAACACCAGTGTAAAGAGTATGTTGGATGCACTACCGCTGCTTAGTGCCACATCATATGTAGGTGGCCAAATAGTTCACCCAGTAGTGGATAGAATTAGAAAGTGCATTTGATTTAACATTTAGGAGGACCTCAATACGAAGCTTACAGGTTTACTACGACGGTGTTACGCTAGTCACTCAGACTATGGCCTGGGTGTAACACCAAGTGCGGTGTTATCTGGTAATAGCATAAATTTACCTCACCGGTATGTACTGAGACTTGAACTAAAAACGTTTTGTTTACAGTGTCATTACCTATTCCATACATTCAACTTCAAGGTGACGCGGCCGACGTGAACTTGAAAATGTCTCATTATACTGGTAGTTTTTCGCGGTAAGACGTAATGTAAAAATAAAATCAACAAAACTAACAAAAGCGTTAATCTATGGTAATTCGATGAACCGCTTTTCAGTCGGGTGAAACGTTGAAAATATTTGTGATATCGATAAAAAGGGGAAAAGGAAAATAAAAATGGCTGATAGCAGAGACAGGGGACCACACCAAATGTTCTTTAGGAGTTCGTGGTCGACGTCAATATCCCCTTCGTCGGGAAGGAAACTTCAGCGCACACGAAGCATGGACACACCTCAACACCTCGCTGTCTGGCTCCCCAGGGGTAAGGAGGACACACCGTCACCGGAAGAAGTAGGGAAGCCCACAAAGAAAGAATGGAAAGCAACGGAAAATGAAATCAACTTGAAGAATGAAAACAACAGCTGTGAATTCATTGACACACTGCACCAGAAGGCAGTATCGGTATGTCAAATTTCTATCAGTAATCCAAAAAGACAATAACATAATAACAATAGCAATACTAATGACAATAATAATAAAAAAAGGGGAAAGTGGCGTTGAGTGGTTTTTGATGATACTTTAAGAACGTTGATGGAGACATTTTGTTCTCTCGGGTAACAATGTCCCCAACTACAATCTCAAATCAAAATTCTTATCAGCTGAATCACAAAAGCAAAGGGAAATTAAGAGCATAGCCAGTAAAATCTCTACTTATCATGTGAAACTTAGGTATAAACCTATGCACATGGATGCTTTAGCAGGAATAACGTAAGGATTGACCTATATATACTAAAGCCCTAGGCTAGGCTTATATACGGCATGCTTGAGTAGTATGTGTCATGTGTGCTTTCACTTTTTAGTGGTTAATGATAGCCAAGATCAAATTTAACTCAAATCGGGAGACAGGTGTGAATGCAAGTTAAAGTTCCAACTTCCAAGTCATTATCCATGTATGTATGGGGGGGGGGGGGTGGACGGGGTTGGGGGGTGGGCGTGGTGGTTGGTGTGAATGTGAGAGGCCACGATGGTCTTCACAGATAAATAGTAACGTTCAAACGTGCACGATCAATGTATCCTAGTTACTAATATATATCATGCATCTCACTCGGTATCATTACCATGGCTACAAAAGCCGTTATATAGCTACAAAATGTGTTAAAACCATGTTCCCTAAATCTTGGCATATTTACGATTTATTATCTTATAAACTCGCCATATATCCGTTCCATCTTCACTCACTATAAACAAACCATTCCGTACACCCCTGTACAAACGATATGTGCGACTGATATTTTCAAGTGGCATCTGGAAGGATAGCAATTTAAGTTTTCCATATTGCAAACATGTAAAAGGCGTCTTCCAAGTCCAAGATACATTGTTCTCGTGCAAGGATAGTACATTCCTTTTCGTTTACTCGTGGTGTCACTGATATCCGGGGGGGGGAAATGGGACGAATTATTACTTGTTAGACCAAAGGTCAAACACGTAATAAAAAAAAAAAAAAAATGAATGAGTGTGCCTTGTTATTGATGTTGAGTAATCGCATTGAAAGAAATGTGTAGATGTCAAGCTCAAGTACGGAGGTCAGACATGTCTCTTTCACACGGTTTAGTGTAAAGGTCTTGGGTTGATATTTTGGAGAATTTACAATGTGGCCCGTCTTACTAAAGTAAGAAAGGTCACATTATTTACATGTTGTGATTATTATATTAAATTATGAAATTGTTGATAGCGATAAAAATTCTATTGTGTCTCTCCGTACCCTGCTTCCAAATCCGGACCACTTAACTCTTCTGCTCGAGAGACAACACATCTGGGAAGTTCAAACGGGTAAACTTATCTACGGAAGCGTAGAAGTGACATTGCGTTGACGAATTACCAACTTGACCAAGTCTGCAATTTGACGACTAGGCAACATGGTAACGCGACAAAATTAAGACGAAATTTTGACGAGAAACGGGATGTCGTGAATGCATCGATTTTCTGCAAATAGACATTTTGTTTACTACTGTTTGCTAGTGTTTCGTCAAAATGACAAAATTCAGAAAAATTGACATTTGACGAGAAACGAGATCTTATCAATGCATTTTCTGAAAATTGACGAGTCGCTGTTGTCTCAGACTAAAAGGTCTAATCCGTCATGTGTAGATATGGACTTCTGACATAATATCTCTGCTGCATGTGGTCACCAGGACCCACTAAAAAGGGACCCACTTAAGAGGGACTTACTACATAGTGACCAAAACACCCTTAATATCCAAATGTTTAATGTACCACCTGGGCGCAAAACTATATGTAGCCCTTCATTCACCCGAATTCAGATTGGCCACTGCCAAAAAATCCTTCTTGCTGCAAAGGGCCCTACAGTTGCCTTTTCAGGGACCCAAAAATAG
This sequence comes from Stichopus chloronotus, assembly GCA_021234535.1. Lineage (NCBI taxonomy): Eukaryota > Metazoa > Echinodermata > Holothuroidea > Aspidochirotida > Stichopodidae > Stichopus > Stichopus chloronotus. Next base: position 7,531,931 of record CM037837.1, on the reverse strand, counting down.
AGCCTAAATTTAACGCAGGGGGTAAAAGTAAAACATATATCAATTCCAAATCCCTCCTCCAGGGGGCGGGGGTTCAGATAAAATGTCTTCTGCTGAGGACCCCTAAAGGGTCCATAGAACCCCTTGTCCTTTAATTAGGTCAGAGTAAATATCCGAAATGGACAGTAGGTACTTATTCAACGGACTCTTTGAGTAGGGATTAACCATTGCTTGTGAAGTCTTGGTCAAGACTTAGTGAATCTTTCCCCCTCCCTTTCCATATCCCCACAATGTTGATAGCTCTATACTCCAGTGTACGGCCCCCTTCTGTGTACTGCTATGCTTTGAACTGGTATATTTTCGAATGGCTTTTATGCACTGGTGGACAGTGACTCGTACATCGTAGTAAGGGCGTGTTATATGTATGAGTTTCTAGAGCTGTATGGGATGTGACAATAACTTACTGGAAAAAAAGAAAATACTATCATCGCCTCAACACAAGACTATTGCTTGTACTGCTAAAGAATTCAGGACCCCACCCCTAGTCATTGTATCGATTCCTTTCTCTCTCTCTCTCTCTCTCTCCATCTTTTTTTTTTGACATGTAACCAGGCGAGTCCTTACCCAGCTGGATGAGTGGCTACATGTCGAAACAAAAAAGGGAAACGTCTACTTACTTATTCTTGGCGTTTCTCGAGATATATTAGCAACTCTGCAACACGTAAAGTTTACAGAAAATTGAGGCATTGATGAGATACCGGTTCTCTTCCAAACGCCAGTTTTCTGAATTTTGTCATTTTGACGAGACAGTTACTCTGTAAAACGTCAACTTGCAGAAAATTGATTGGTTGGTAAGATCGGGGGTTCTCGTCAAAACGTAAATTTTCTTAATTTTGTCACGTGACGTTGTCTTACAGATAGCCTAATTGAACGTGAAGTCGGTTACTCCTCAATGCAATGTCCCTTACACGTTACCGTTGTTATAGTTTATCAAGAGGAGACGTCAGATGCTGTACACGGCTCTAGCTAGGTTATCCTAGTACATTGAAAATCCGTATACAAGATATGGCACGTCAACGAAAATACAGAATATCTTAGCGCTGTAACAAGAAAAAAAGAAATGAAGCAGGGAGGGGGAGGGGTGAAAAATTGCAGGGGTATCGATTTGCATTTTAGACATATGTAAGGCCTGTTCCTTTTGACAATTACGACAACCGAATTTTTCCTTAGCCGCCGGTATCGACGGAGTTACGCCGTACTTGGTATCTAGGCCTACGTACGACGCTCCGTGGCTGCTATTTAATACAAACACGCCTTGACGAGCGTCCCGACTCCTCGGGTCAACGGGGTCATTCCTTGTGTTGAAATGAGGGTAAGATCAAACCTCCGGGGTCAAACGCATATCATAAAATACACCTACAGATAAACAACTTTGGTACCCGCCTCGTTGTCTTGAAGGTTGGTACCAGAGTAAGAGAGATATGTTGCTATGATAACGTGATTTACTGTTGCCATTGGAAGAATCATCAACATCACCTCTTGTCTAGTGAAACTTACACTTCAAGCGTTCTTCATTTCCTTTTTCTAGTGTATCTTTATCAAAACTTTTAAAAAGCCTTACGTGTGCTTTCCCCTAAAGACAGGAACAAAGATCGAGGTGGGAATAAACTAGTATTCCCCCCTCCCTCACGCTCTCTCTCCACCTTAGAAACTGATATCATATTTATGTCTGCTGAGGACACATACACTGCATGTCGATAGTCTGACTACATTCCTAGGTGATTTTGAAGGAAACACGTGACTTCTGATTAGACTTTTCCACCTGATTGAAGTGTGTGAATAGGCAGGCTATGTTTTACTGTGTGTCCCACATCCAGTCTAAACACCAGCTAAACCTTTACGTTGTGTATTACGTTACAACATACATGAGGAAGAATCAAACGCTTTCCCGCCATTCTCCAGGTTCCGTTTGTAAATATTGATTTGTTTGTTCTGTTCCAATACATCTGATGACTAACCTTCTAAAATGGAATACCTCTTTGATTCACCATCCCCCCCCCCCCCTCCATTGGCCTTTCATCTCAGTGTAGAAAAAATCGATGCCTTCTGCGTGTGGTATATCATGTGGTGCGCATGTGTGTTGATTAAACGCTTAAATTTAGTCTCACTAGTCAATGGAAAGTATAGCTAGCTTTCTATAGATGCGTTGATTTTGAGAGAGTTTTTTTATTGTGTTGTAGCAAGTAGCCGAGACAGAAATAACACAATATACAGTAAAGCAAGTATAGTGAAGTGATGTTTATTGCTCTCTGTCTAAAACGCCTCTGAAGCAGGCTCTTTGTTCTTACATTCAACACAAGGTGCTGTACCTACATGACTCATTACAATTACTCATATTTCTCAGAAAAGGCATGTATCAGAGAAGAGGTTAGAAAACCGGATATAACAGTTAACGGTTAACAAAGAGTTACTTTATAAAACACAACATTTCCCCCTCTGTAAAAAAGTTAATTCCCTTGGTGAGTGTCAACGGTTTAAGCTCTAAATCCAACAAGTAAACAGATTGAATTTAAGAGTAAACATGAGTGATTAAATCGTTGGTACAAAGAAACAGCTTAGCCGTAAAATACATAGTCTTTTCCCCACAGCGGCATTCGTCTCTGTCTCTGTGGTCGATTAGTGGTGTCAGTAGTGAAGTCAATGGCCTCATTGTTTCGTCGAGTGAGTTCGTTTTCTGCTGGTGGTGGTCCTGTGTATTTGGCAAGTCGTTCAACGTTCCATTGTTTCCCATCAACAGTTTCATAAGTGTTTTGGGCAATTTTCCTTGAAATTTGTATGGGTTCACTAAACTTTGAATAACCCTTTTGCACATTTCCTGGTTTCTTTATACGGACCCACTCACCTTTTGTGAACTCTCGGTACTGTACTCCTTTTCGTTTATCGAAGTATTCCTTGCTCTCTGCCTGTTTACGTTGGACTCGAAGACGTAATTCATGCAGAGGTGCAGGAGAAGGGTCTTTGGTGACTCCTGTAATGTCTAATTTTGTCCTAAGGTGTCGGCCGTGCAGTAAAATGGATGGTTCTACACCCGTCGTCGCATGTGGTGTAGACCTGTAAATTGCTAGAAATTCTCTGGTAGAAAGTTTTATGTCCCGTCCAGTCAACTTGGTAGTCTGTACACTGTCATTAAGTACTCGATTGAATCTTTCAATCTCACTATTACCTTGGGGGTGATAGATGGCAGAAAACCGATGTTTAATATTACGTTCCTGCAAGTACATCTTAAAATCATTACAAGTGAATTGTGGTCCATTGTCAGTCACAATCTCTTCTGGGAATCCTTCCCTTGAAAAAATAGTTGTAAGTGTATCAATTACAGTAGAAGCAGTCACATTGCCAGCAAATGCCACTTCTGGCCATTTACTGTAGTAGTCGATAACCGTAATAGCAAAACGACAATCTCTTGGTGCAGTATTATCAGGACCAACAATATCAATCGCTAGTTTCTTCCAACCGGAAGTGGGTAAAGGAACGGGTTGCATAGGACCAGTTCGTACACGCGCTGATTTGTCATGGTTTTGACAAATTGCACAATCTTTAACCATCTGCATTACAGTATCATCCATCTTAGGCCACCAATATAGCTGACGCAATCTTTGTTTGGTGCGAACTATACCCTGATGACCTTCGTGGGCAAAATTGACAATCTTAGAAATAAAAGTAAATGGAATAACAACTCTCTCCTCTTTAAAAATTATGTTATCATGCATTGACAAACTATCACGGACTCTGTAAAATGGCAACAAGTCGTCAGCTAAACCTTTAGCAGAAATAGGCCAGCTGGAAGAGAGGAATTTGACAACGGCAGTTAACACTGGATCAGACTTTGTAGCCTGTTGTAAGGAACTCTTGGTAAGGCACATATCCTTAAGCAGTATTTCACATACAGCATAGATATCATCGTGATCAGTACTAGAATGAATATTATGATCATTAAGTGGCAACCTTGATAGAGCATCAGACACTTTGTTCTGATCTCCTGGTTTATATTCAACCGCAAAATTATAATGTAATAAGCGCGCTCCCCAGCGAGCAATTCTCATGGGTCTATGACCTGTACCTGAAGTAGCTAACAGAGTAACTAGGGCTTGATGATCAGTGCGCAGAGTAAACTTTCGACCCCACAAGTATGTATGCCAGCGCTCTATAGCCCACACACAAGCTAATGCTTCACGCTCCCCTGTGGAGTACTTTTTCTCAGCCTCAGTGAGTTTCCGAGAGATGCATGCAACAAGTTTCTCCTGACTTTGGATCAGCTGAGTCATTGTAGCACCAATACCGTAGCCCGATGCATCAGTGGTTACAATTACATCTAAGTTAGGGTCAAACAGGGACAAAGCTGCACTATTCGAAATAGTGTACTTAAGTTCTTTAAACGCTGCATCAGCTTCCGCATTCCAAGCAAACTCATGAGCGGTCTGAAGGTCCCGGATTGGCTGAACTTTGGTAGCAAAGTTAGGTACAAATTTTGCGTAATAGCCGGCAAGTCCTAAGAAAGAACGAACTTGTTCCCTAGAAGTAGGAATTCGGGCGTCTCTAATAGCAGCAACTAAATCGGGGTTAGGGTGAAGTCCCGCATGATCAATTACATGGCCCAATACCTGAATTGATTGTACATTAAATACACACTTCTCATTGAGAGTCATTCCCGATTCTTGTAAACGAGACAAAACATTACGTAAAGTAGTAGCGTGCTCTTCTGGAGTAGAACCGTAAACAATAATATCATCGATAAAACACATTACACCTTTAATACCTGTCAGAATACGTGACATAACCTTCTGAAAGCATGCAGGTGCTGACGCTAGGCCAAAGCAAACACGTTTGTATCTGTAAAGTCCCTCGTGAGTAATAAATGTAGTAATATCTCTACTCTCGGGGTGCAAATCAAGTTGGTGGTAAGCAGACTTCAGATCAAGTTTAGAAAAATACTTAGATCCTCTTAATTCATGAAACATCTCATCAATATTTGGTAGCGGGTGTTTATCCACCACAACATTCTCATTGACCTTACGTAAATCTACACAAATACGAACATTTCCAGACTTTTTGTAAGCTACGACAATAGGAGAAACCCATTCGGTAGCATCGGGGGCTTTCTCGATAACACCTTCCCGTTCTAGTCGGGCAAGTTCCTGTGATACTTTTTCCCTAGCAGAAAACGGTAGGGGACGTAATTTCTGTTGCACAGGGCGTGATTCCGATTTCAGTTTAATTCGGTGTTGATAGCCTTTGATTAAACCCAAATTATTCGAAAAAAGTGAAGGAAACTCCGAAGGTACATTAGAAGAAGGCGTACTAGGTGACTCAACCTCTGTATTAGAATAGCAAGATAGGGAAGCACCGTCAATCTGCAAATTTAACAGTTGAATTGCATCTTTCCCAATAAGTGTAGTGCCTTCCCGAACAACATGTATAACGATATTTGCACATCGACCTTGAAATGAAATTTTAGCATCAAAGTAACCTACAACAGCTATTTCGGTATTAGTGTAGGATTTAACAGAACTCTCACAAGGCTTAAGAGTCTCGTCTAGAAAATGCTTCTTAAATGTACCTAAGTTCATTAAAGTAACATCACTTGCTGTATCAACAACAACTGAAATACATACATTGTTAATCAACACATCACAAGTAATATTAGGTCTATGTCTAGCATTTACATGGTAAACATTTTCAGTTTGTAGTACTTGCGGTTGTTGCGGCGTAGTGGTAGTAGCAGAAGGTGAAGGAAGGGCAGCAGCGGTAGTAGGAATGAGATGAGAAGAAGCAGTAGTATCTGAAGTAGACGCAACTGAACGTACCTTATTACGGCCTAAGCACATTTTCTCAAAATGTCCTTTCTTCTTACAAGTTCTGCATGTAGCGTGAACAGCCTTACACTCCGTAGAATTTGCAAGGTGCTTTTTGGATCCACAGCGATAGCATTTCGTAGAATTGCGTGTCTTGCTGTCGCGGACTTGTGAAGTAGAAAACGGACTTGGCTTCGATGACATCGACCGCGCTTCACGTTGTGCTTGTTCGAAGTTCCTTGAGACTTCCAAAGCTTTCGACAGGGTCAACTTTGGCTCAAGAAGAAGTCGTTCTCTTAGGTTGGGGGAACTGATCTTCTCGACGAGCTGGTCTCGTAACATCTCATCCAGAAATGTGTCAAATTCACACGTTGACGCAAGTTCCCGCAATGATGAAATATAGACGTCAATCGATTCACCTGGCAACTGCGCTCGTTGTCGAAACCTGTAGCGCTCGGCAACCACGTTGACGGTTGGCAGAAAATGCTCCTCCAACGTCTTGACGGCCTTCTTGTAAACGTCTAGACCTGACGTGGAACATACAGGCAAGGTGTAGAAAATCCTCTGGCCCTCCGTACCCAGGCAGTGAAGTAAAATAGCTTTCTTGCGAGCCGCACTCGCGTCAAAAGCAGCAGCAACAAGGTAGTTCTCAAAGAGACGGTACCATTGTGTCCACGGGCGTGAAGGTTCTCCAGGAGAAGGTAAAAACTGGGGCGGAGGCAATAACCCAGACATCGTAGTAAAATAGAGTAAATACCGACCGTTGAAGAAGTAAATGCGAAAGATCCAAAATCTTCGTCGCCAAATTTATTGTGTTGTAGCAAGTAGCCGAGACAGAAATAACACAATATACAGTAAAGCAAGTATAGTGAAGTGATGTTTATTGCTCTCTGTCTAAAACGCCTCTGAAGCAGGCTCTTTGTTCTTACATTCAACACAAGGTGCTGTACCTACATGACTCATTACAATTACTCATATTTCTCAGAAAAGGCATGTATCAGAGAAGAGGTTAGAAAACCGGATATAACAGTTAACGGTTAACAAAGAGTTACTTTATAAAACACAACATTTTTGTTCATTTGTACTGTTCTTTTCTTTGTCCGCAAGGGCAGTGTCTGCAGTGGAACCGATTGTTGAAAAATTTAAGCGGTGTTTTTTGCTACGAAATACAAACAACAAATTTGTCTGTAGTACATTTTTGGCCCAATAATTCCCCTTTGTTACAGAGAGAAAAAAATAACTGCATAGCTTAATAAATTTGTCTTAATGGAGACTGGTAAAGCGTAAGGGTTTCATGAAGAGTTTTCACGGCAGTTATAGCTTTAAGGCTATACAGACTGAAATATCAGTGAACTATAGCCCCTGTTACCAGTGGAAATAAAAAAAAAAATGACAAAGGCCTGGTTTGATTACCGCTGATATGAAGATGGTAAGTTTACTGAAATTTTTCAATAGATATGACAAAAAAAAAGAGTCTGAGATATGTATTTAAGCTGATATCCGCTGCTCTACTGCCCATCTCAGCTAGGCGGGGCTCTTGGGACTTAGTACTAGGGGCTAATTCACATTTTACAATCTATAAGGGGAGCCCCACCATCAGTTGGCGCTTTGCTCACAGAGAAATTCTTTGCCATAACAGCCACCCAGATTGCATGAAATGGCACTTTTCGGGCCTCATGAAAGGCATCCAGACATTCTCTATTTTGATATCTCGTTCTTCAAAATCTTACTCTTCCAAAATAAGATAATGGTCAATGGTGACAGTTTGTGTACGAGCCTGCCCCTCCGTCTTTCCAATTCTCAGTTTCCTGTTGTTTTTGATTCCTTGCCGAAGGCAGAAGGAATCTATGCGATGGTGATGTTGTGTGTGTGTGTGTGTGTGTGTATGTGACACTTCTTGTAAACACGATATCTCAAGAAGGGTAACCATGACTGATGTCATACTTGGTGTGTGGGTTGGTCATATTGAGTAGATGATCCCTAATGTTTTTAGTGGAGGTCAAAGGTCATTTGAGGTCACCAGAGGTCAAAATGTGAAAACCTTGTAAACACGATATCTCAAGAACGGTAACTGTGTCTGATGTCATACCTAGTGTGTGGGTTAGTCATATTAAGTAGATGATCCCTATTGTTTTTGGTGGCGGTCAAAGGTCATTTGAGGTCAACGGAGGTCAAATTGGAAAAACCTTGTAAACATAATATCTCCAGAAGGGTAACTGTGACTGATGTCATACTTACTGTGTGGGTTGGTCATATTAAGTAGATGATCCCTATTGCTTTTGGTGGAGGTCAAAGGTCATTTGAGGTCACCAGAGGTCAAAATGTGAAAACCTTGTAAACATAATATCTCAAGAACGGTAACTGCGACTGATGCCATACTTGGTGTGTTTGTTGGTCATATTGAGTAGATGATCCCTATTGTTTTTTGGTGGAGATAAAGGTCAATTGAGGTCACCCTGAGTCAAACTGTAAACACATTGTAAACACAGTATCTCTAGAAGGGTAAGTGTGACTGATGTCATACTTGGTGTGTGGGTTAGTCATATTGAGTAGATGACTCCTATTGTTTTTGTGGAGGTCAAAGGTCGTTTGAGGTCCCCCGAGGTGAAAATTTTCTAGCACATTATCTCCAGAAGAGTAATGTTGACTGATGTCATACTTGATGTGTAGGTTCCCCATACTGGGTAGGTGATCCCTATTGCTTTTAGTGGACGTCAAATGTCATTTGAGGTCACCAAAATAAAGGTTATTTGGGTTAAAGGCTTATTAATGTGGTGTTTCAAGACCAGTAACTGCAGTTGATCTCATACTTGTCATGTGAATAATTCATGCTTGTTATAATATAACCATGTGGCAAGGAATCACAAAGCCTTTTGGCTTTCTGGTTTCTTCTTGTGCTTGATAATGGCAAGTTTTGTTGATACAATTAGCTCTTCACCGAAGATGCATCAACAATGTACCTTACAGCCTCTCTTTTTAGTGGATGCTTCTCTTTTATATTCCTGAACAGCACGTGATCCAATCTAACAGCAGTTCATCTTTGCTCTCTGTTGCTACCGAAGGCAAAAGTGATGGAGAATTGGCGTCGAAGGTTCAGCTGCTCCGTGAGGCAGTAGAATTTATCGATCATTACTACGCTAGTCTACAAAGGTATGTACTTCTCTCTCTGACATAACTATCGCATGATCACAAAAATTAGAAGTATCATCATCGTTATCATAATACTTATTATTACTATCAACATAATTTTCAATAATATCAGGCTGTTATCAGCAATATCTTACCCACCATTATCACACCATCGTCATTATCATTTTCACCACCGTTACCAACACTCTCATAACTATCAACACTTCCATCATTACTAGTATCATTATAACCATCATCATTAACATCATCATCATCATCATCATCATCATCATCATCATCATCATCATCATCATCATCATCATCATCATCACATCATCATCATCATCCATGCGATAAATTGTCGTCACCGTCATTATCATCATCACCAACACCACCATCATCATCGATATCACCATAACCATCGTTATCATCATTATCACCATCACCATCGTAGTTGTCATAATCATTATCATCATCATTATCACCATCATCGTATCATCATTATCGTCATTATCATCACCACCATAATCATCATTACTGTTATCGTCATTACCGCCATCATTATCATCACCATCATCATTATCACCGTTATCATCATTATCACTATTAGGCTATCATTACCATCATCATTATTACCATCATCATTATCGTATCATCATCATCATGATCATTACCAAATTGTTATCATAGTTATCACTATTATTATCGGCATTATCATCACCATCACTATCATCACCATCATGATCACTATCATCTGTCATGATATATATATTATACTACTCTTTTAGGGCTGGGACAATCGCTCATCAAACCAGATTAGCAGAGGTTCGCGCCTACGTACAAGACTCATGTACGTACACACTGACAGAGTCGGAGCTAATATTCGGAGCAAGATTGGCCTGGAGAAACTCACCATCCTCTGTTATGAGAATCAACTGGAGTAACTTGAAGGTATAGCATCATTTCGCTACGACATATATATATATCACACAAAAGTAGGAAAACTTCATGTGTAGTCTCGGAGTGTTTACAGCCAACAGACTAATGATTTACATATTAGTTCCTTACTTCTGGTAGCAGCTCGTATATATAGGCCTACAAATAGTGGACCATGAAGGATAAAATTGATTGAAACGGCATTTCTCAAGTTAGAAAGGGGACGCCGATGCACAGTTCGTCTCGTCACAAGGGTCTGTGGGTTTTATGAGGTCCTACTACAGGTTATCTCTTCATCTGTATGTTATATAGGCTAGTTATGCATACATCAATTTTACACAAAACCACATTGTTATTGTAGGGGGATATGATCTTAAGCCTAGGGTGTCTCTATTACGCCCGTGCACTTGAACACCTCGCAGATAATTTGATGTCATAATTCTTCCATAAACTCAGGCAAATCTACGATTTTTGACGTCTGATCTCGAAAAAAAAAAGGAAGCACTTGGACATGGCATGAAACCTAACGTGCACGCTCACAGTGATTTACATGTTTGTAAAAAAAAACATTGATAAGAACGCCGTCCGCAAAATGTATGCAAATATCTTAACGAATTTTGATAATTTCCTCAAGCGCTACATGTCAGCGTAATCTCTGCCATATCTTGACAACTATTCGAATGATATATGGAGATACTTTATGTTGCTAAACGAATGATTACAACATCGTAGGTATCAATTTACAAACAATTTTGACAGGCCCCCCTTTGACCGGCCTATGATAACATCGAGTTCCCACCGTATAGCGTGATTTCCGCATAATGCTAGATTTGGTAAATGTCAAGTAAATCATTCGTCGCCATCTGTCACATTATTATCGATGTAAAATTCTCTACCATAAATTTCGAAAATATACATCCTCTGAACAGTGGGTTGCGCGTATGTTTTAATTCTGAAATATACCAAGTTCTTTTACATCTTATATCTAAATAGTTACCGGTAACTTTGGGATAGTCTATCACAAATCGAGCAAAAAAAAAATAAAATAAGAACAAGTACAATTTTAATGAACGTTTTTCTATTTAATGATAACATTGTTGTGAAGGATGTTGTTTGCAATATACGGTATGAGAGATTATGAACCGATACATCACATTAAATAAAAATGTATTTTCTTCATGTATTAGGATTAATCTCAATTGTGCTACCTGCAGGTTTGTGACGCAAGAAAAGTAAAAACACCGAGGGAAATGTTTGAAGCTGTGTGCCGCCATCTGCTGTACGCCGTTAACGGTGGACACATCAAGTGAGTGAGAGAAAAGTATAAATACAAGTGGGACCGGTTTTAGAGTGCCGTCACGACGAGAAATAAGACAAAGATTGGCACCAAAGTTATTAATTTTTCATGTTGTTCAGATTTGGGGGAAGGGGGGGGGGAGTAGGAATCCCAAGTGGCGGGTTTTGATGGGGCAAGGTGCTTAAGGGCGAAGCCGTGCCCAAGTATGGTTGATAGGAGACAGCCACCGACAGAAATTGAAAGATTAAAAATTAGAACACTACTAGACGTCCTGACGGACTCAATCATTTCAACATGCCGGGGGCCTTGAAATTGCTCATTCCATCATTATTTACATTTTAGCTATTACGACAATGGGCATCACTTGGGATCCCCCCTCCCCGGACAAGCTTACCGCAGGAAAGTTGCACACACGCCGCCACTGAGCAAATACTCCTACAACATGAATAGTAAACATCTAATGTACTTTTTGTTGACGTTTTCCTCCAATTTTATCTACAGGTGTGCAGTGACTATATTTCCTCAAATATCTGACCAATCCAGACAGTTCCGAATTTGGAACCAGCGTCTGATCGGATATGCCGGTTATGAAGATCAGAGCGGTGGCGTGATCGGAGATCCTAACGCTGTCGAATTTACCAAGGTATGTTAACAGTTTCATATAATTCATGTCTTAACATTCTTTACCGGCATCGAATGAAACAATGAAATGTACTAAATAGTTTTTTTTAACGTCACAATAAACATTTTATTTTGGAGCGTCTTTAAATTTGTTTTTCTTCAATGAGTCGTGGAACACTTTAGTTATTTTTTTATGTCATTAAACAATTAATTCATTGGATGAACTTGTTGATCAATGAATATGCAATGGTACATGTCATATTCGCACTTGATATGTACGTGGGAGTTACTTTGTGCTGGAATTTAGCACAAGGAAAGACGTCTCCTGTGACCTTATCATCATCTGAGTTAGGGATGGAAATCTTCCACCAGCTTGGTTGTCTTAGACATGCATCAACTTTGTAGCTACTAAGCGGGAGAGGCACGTTTTCAAAATGGCTGATACTCACGCTTTCAGCGACTCCAACTGCAGGATTACTTGTGTCACAATTTAGGTCCATTTAGGACAATTTAGGTCCATTATTGTTTTCCTCAAATGCAACAGATTTTTCTCATGTAAATCTCATTTCCAGGAAACGTTTCCAATAAAAAACAGGCTTCTTCTTTTAAGGTTGCATTCTCTTCATCACCTGACAGGAAGTAAGACTTTAAGGATGCATTGATCACTATTACATATGCTGCTACACACATAAGGTCTTGTCACTCCCCCCCCCCCCCCCCCCATACACCCACACTCGACCCCACCCAGTGCTAGTTGAATGTATTCCAGTACATAAAAGCATATCATCCTCGGTGAATCGAATGAATATGGATATGTTGATGGCTTCCTGGTCACACATTTCAGATATGTACAACGTTAGGATGGCATAGCGAGCGAGATAGATACGACGTCTTACCGTTGGTAATGCAAGCCGCAGGAGGGGAACCAGAATTATTCGAGTTACCAAAGGAACTTGTCATGGAGGTGAACCTTTGTCATCCAGAGTAAGTAACTCCGTGCGTTGACCAACCTGTCGTCAATTAAATAGTATAAAAAAAGTTCTGACTATACATCCATACAGCAGGTCTCAATAGTATTAACATTTTTAACAATTCTAAAGGGAAAAACAAAGAGAGATAGGAAACGATTGTGACATCCACTAAAGATAAATCAACTTGGCATTGTTTACATCTTGTACGTAGCCGAAAGATATATGTGAACTCGCCATGACAGGCATTTGATACAAGTTAGATAAATTTCTCTGATTTTGTTATCTTTTGCCTGAAGATAGCTAACTGACGGAAAACCGGAACAAATACGAACTTTCATAAGAAAGATATATAATTTGTGAGAAGCATTCCTTAAATTTGACAAGAGGAATACAAATCATCCGATATCATTTTTATAAGCAGTGTGCATGTAGTTTGCACTCGTCGAAAAGACCATAAGGACCGGTTAATAACAATTTGGAAAGAAGACTGGCATGGGTTCGTTATATTGTTTTAATATTATTATTGTAATTCCCAAAACAAAAAGATTTCTGTTGTTCAGTAGTTTTTCACTTTACGTTTCCAATGGTCGTACACAGGTGTGACAGCTTTGAAGATCTTGATCTTAAGTGTTACGCCATGCCGTCGACAGCCAATCAGGGATTAGAAATTGGTGGTTTGGTCTTTCCAGCTTGTCCGATGAACGAAATCTACACGGATTCCCAAATTTGCAGACAACCGACCTTCAGGGATCTGCATCTCCTCAAGGTGATTATTTGTCGCCATTATTTTCAATTGAAAACAACGCTCATTCTTTTTTCCATGTTTTTCCAGTTTTTTTCCATGACTATGAATGGCGACATGTTAGTATCATCATACCCGACCTGTTATAGCACTTTGCCAAGGAGCACTTCAAAAGCATCCAATATTCTTAAAAAGCTTTCGAGGGATTGCAAGTGGTAGACCCAAAAAGTGCAAATAATAAAAAATAAAACCAATAATCAAAGCATAAAAGAAAAGACTGGTCTTTGAGGGTTTTTTTGTCTCTAAGCTATCTACTTTGGGGCCATTCTAATGAACGGAAAGAAATGAGCTATAGCAAAGATAACCGTGACCACGGTCGTCGGCAGACAAAGAATCAAGAAAAGGGGGGGGGGGGGCAAGACTTTCAATTGATCAGACCAGGGATTTTTTCCTCCCCGAAGTGTGCTTTGATTGAGAGGCGTAACCAACAGTTGTCATCGAAGGGTGCTGCAGGAGGAAAAGAGTTCAAGTGTGTTTGTCGGAGGGGTAGGGTGGGGGGACCATCAGGACACCATCTAAGAGGAATGATTTCAGTTGATGCGTATCGTACTAAGGAAATGTTTGGAAAATGTTAGCTCTCAGATTCCAGGAAACTTCTTCGTTTAGTAATTGATGGTGGGCGCCACTTCAGCTTCGGCCCCCAAGGAAGGATGCATCCAAACCACCGCTAAACTTAGTAAAACTTGATGAACAAATCTAAGTTATTGCTTGGGGCATTTCAAATCTGTGAACGGCTGAGATGAGAATTGCAAAGTTAAGCGTAGTAACTTTAGGAAAAATACAATTTAATATTAAAGGCTATCAATTCATAGCTTTGGTTAATGCTTACGATTACCTTGTATGAATGTGCGTAATATGTTGACAATGATTGATAATGTTGTATTTAATGACGGCGTTTAATCTCTGATCTTTTTTTCTTCATTTCTATCTTCAGGAGATGGCAAATCATTTCAAAATCGATAGTGAGGGCGACATCCTTTGGATGGAGAGAACCTGCATGGAGATTAACGTAGCAGTTCTTCACAGTTTCAAGGTAAGTAGCCTACAAAAATGTGCCCTTCACACAGCAGACCACATTACAGCACAGAAAACGACTTTCGTTATCCTGTTTGTAAACACTTGGCTTGATCGGTTCTATCATTTTAGTGCCAAGATATGATCTTTGTCTGCAACTGACTGATGCTTGATTGCACACTATTTCAGTTCCTCTAATCCAATGTTATGTTACCAGTCAAATTTTGGTATCCGCATAGATACTCTATCGCTAAATAACAAGGACCTAGTCTTTGAGCAAAAGAGAGAGCATCTTTTCAACCATCAGAGACCAGAAGATGTCTTTTTATAAGTTTTAACTCGCAAATTGCTTTAAGTATTGTTTGTTAATAGAATACAACAAATTCAAACCACTTTATAACAAAATTGACAATGAATTCGATGCTACTCTCGCCTCGCTCAAGGAAAAAAAGTCATTCAAAATTATTGTAAAATTTATTGATTGGATTAATTCGCAGAAATTTTCACAACACGTACGTGATGTAGTTTGAATTGTGTACATCTTATCTTATATGATTTCATGTGAAGTAATATACAAAGTCCCTCTGCAAACTGCAAACACACTTTGGCTTAAATTGAAAAAAAAAGATCATATACCTCGAATTGCAAATCATGTAAAAACGGTAAACGTTTGGGAATATGGCTTTCATTTGTTAACTACCGTCTCATCACTCACAGGCCTACAGTTCTTAACGTTGATTTTATTACTTTTTTATATTTCTTCTCGATTATGTTCAGAAACAAGGCATATCCATCACAGATCACCACACGGCACTAGAAAATTTCAGTAAGTTCTTCGAAGACGAACACTTACTGCGAGGAGGATGTCCGACCGATGTAAGAGCCGTGCGATGTATGACGTCATCATACGGGAGAGAATTCGACCAACAGACGTTGTGTTACCTTCTTAAGCCAGCTTTCGTCGAGCAGGTACGTGAAAACTGGTAAATTAAATGGTTTATCGTCTAGAAAAATTTGAAGTTTTTTTCTTGTGATATGTATTTCTATAGCCTATGTTATGAAGTTTTAACGTATTCTGTTGAAATATTTAGCGAAATACGGTGCGTATTCTTAATTATGATGACTGAAAATATGGAATAAACATGACATTATCAGTACAAATTATTTAAGAAACTAACTCAAGAAAACGAAAGCAACTTCAAGTGTGACTTATTACCGAGACATTGACATTAATTTGTTACCAGTTTCATGTTTCTAGTTGTAATAGTTTAAATACTATCTGCCCATTTGTTTCTTGATCGTTACTCTCTATTCTTGTTTAGAGCGATCCATGGAAGACTGCCCAACTGCAATATAGACCACGTAAATCTCCTTCGAGAGCTGAAGTCAAACCTCTTCCATGTCTTAAAGAAGATTCATCTTCTGTGGATGAGATTACCAAGCAACCAGAAAATAAACACACGACGCCGAAAATAACCCCAACAAAGCACTCCGAGGTGTCAAAGGCAATGTCACGTGTTTCCGCGAAACCAAACAAAGAAGAGACAAAATCATCGCCGCCAGGTTATTCAAAGCAAACACCACAGTAAGTGATTCAAACCGTTACCGATATTTCGATAAACGAAACATATGACGTCACTGGATTTTCAGCTGTAAATCATACATCATCTGTGGCTAATTCAAGTTTTCACACTAGGTGCAATAGCCCTTCCATTTGACGTATCACCAATGGTGGCGTTAATTGATGGCAGTTATGACATGTGCCATGGGCTTCGATTAAAGCAAGGTGTCACAGTGTAAATTGAAGGCAGATGTGTCAAACTGTTTTTAGATGTTTAACACAAATACATATACACACTGCTGTTGTGTGGAGAGTTTTGGTGAAAGTATCGGAATTAAAAATCAATACACGAATGAATCGAAAAAAAAAAATATTCTTAACAGTGCCGCTAATAGATCATATCATTTTTTACTCCACTTCACTACAAGTCAATTGCAAGTTTATGAACTGTACGAATCTGAGGAAAATTATAACCGCTCTGCACTTTGCTCTGAACAAGTTCTCAAGTTCCTATACAGCATTCGAATATGTGTGTGTAGTAACTTAAAAATGTACATGTAACTTATCCATGACTGCTAATCTTCATTGAAAAAAATCCAGTGGAAAAGTTATCATTAGAAACCTGACACTACATACCTTAATAAATTCAGTCCCCAAAAGAGAAGCATTTTCATTAAAGTGTCGCAAAGTTTCGCTCGCAACCAGTTTGCGACTTTCTATCTTTTTAACAGCATCTCTTCATGCAAATTCAAGTTCTCACCTTGATATATTCCTCCAATGACAGACCGCTGCCTCTCCCAACGCCAAAGTCTATACCCCAGAACACTTCCCAGAATGTAAAGGCTACCGTATTGTTTGCGACACAGACCGGGACATCAGAGAGATTCGCTAACAAAACGTTTGACTTACTGAGAAGGGCAATCAATACCAGAGTAAGTAATAAAATGATAAATCCTATTTAAAACGCCCTCACGAACATTTATGATGCTCCTCTGAGCCTTATCTTTAGTTACTGCAGACAGGACATGGGGCAAGTTGTGTGTATTTGTATAATGACCGGTAACAATGAATCGTTTAGCACTAATGTTAAAGGTACGGTAGATTAGTTAAAGCAA
Source organism: Stichopus chloronotus (assembly GCA_021234535.1). Classification (NCBI taxonomy): domain Eukaryota; kingdom Metazoa; phylum Echinodermata; class Holothuroidea; order Aspidochirotida; family Stichopodidae; genus Stichopus; species Stichopus chloronotus. The sequence goes on along the minus strand of CM037837.1, from coordinate 7,514,654 downwards.
TATTGATTTTGAAAAAGTATGGTACGTGTACTGTTTAGCGGAAACGTCATCCTAGAATAAAATGATGAGAAACACTGTTATGAAATAAAGTGTAACTTATCGTTTCAAGGGAATCGTAAGGTTGTGATATTGTGATCGAGGGCTTGCGCATTTCTCTTTCCCTCTGATCTCTCTCCCAGGCACGTGATATGACACAGTGGCGGTGGGGGATGGAAAAAGCCCCGGACAGTGATTTTCGGGGGGGGGGCATGAAGGGTGACAGGGCGCTTGTGGAGCATGGGAAGGAGATTTCTGTCGATCTAGGGGTATTTTTATTAACAAATGGTACGCTCTAGCTCCGCCAACCAATTGTAGACCCCAACAGCTCTCAGCTTAAAGAGCCTTCCCACAATTTTAGCTATCATGTCAATGATGATGGTCGTCACTTGTGCCTCGACGCCCCCCAAGCCCCACCCAACCCCCCACCTCCGTCACTGATATATTGTTAGCCTATTTCTTTCTGTCTTTTAGCTGATACGAATGGACGACTATGACGTAACGGAACTTTCTGATGAAAATATCCTGATCATCATCACCAGTACCGCCCATAATTCACAACCGCCATCCACAGGAGAGGTATGGGTTTAAATCATTGTAAGACAGATGTGTAAAACATAAAAAAAAAATAAAAAAACTTACTAAAAAAAAAACACCATTGGTAATATGATACAGTACTGTACCTTGAGACTACCTCTTAGAGAATTCATAACAAAAAGAACAAGGATGAGGCACGATAACTAATTATTTTTGTTGTCTTTTAATTAAAATAATTTAATTAATTTTAATCATATAATCGTGGAGAGATGTGTATCATTCTTCCTCGGCAGAAATACGATAGGAATCTGACAAATTCAACAATTTTATTTCCCTCTGCAGAAATTTTGTCGCGACTTATTCGAACTGGCCCGAAACAATGATATCAGGTGAACTATTATCTGCTACCTTAATCCTAGTATATCCGTTTCACTTTATTAAATTACAGAAAGAGTTTGAAAAAAATATATATTTTCCTTCCTTCTTATTCGCCCCAAGCATCAGTTTAGCTCGTTATGCACAAAAAAAAAACCAATTTTATTAAAAGTATCCATTATTTTGTTTGTGATTACGTTTTTCAGTAATCTCAGTTAGATAATAAGAATATTTACTGCCACCTGTAAACATAATCTACCGTGTGTCGTTATATTTTTGTCTCCGTCCTCTATAGGGTTCCTGATTCACTCTGCTGTGAGAGATTCTCTTCTGTCACGAGGAATTTGTTTAAGGATAGATCTGTCTACGAAGCAGGATTGCCGCTACATAGCACACAGTAAGTCAACTTACAGAGAATACCCCTACCCCCCTTCCGCTTTTTTTTTTCCAAACTTATGAAGTTTAACGCAATATGCGATTAAAGAAACGAAAAAATATGACTGCCGAAATACTTTCAAGAAAACCTTGATATCATTTTTGATGTGAGAGTTCGCAACATTTCCCTCCCGTTTAGCAAACTGATATGCAATTATAACTGCATTGCTCTGACTACGAAGCTGGTTCAGCCACATTATGTCATAGAGATGCATTTTCTCGTTATGAGGCATTTTTGAAATTGACAAAAGGGTGCTGCCATTTTGCCTTACTTGAATGTAAGTAAACGTTTTTGAAAAAGTTGAAGTATGATGTTACCTAAAGCACTGAAAGTGAGAAGTTAGATGTATATCTATGTTCTCTTTACCTGTAATTTCCCTAAATTCACACACCCTTATATACACTGTGGGTTGAATCAGTGAGGTTTATAATGCAATAATAAAAGTATCAATACTCGGATTTGAAATTTTTGCATAACTGTTAAAAAATATTTGAAAATAAATTATAACGAAAAGCAAAAGGCGTTTCATTCACACGTGGTGACGTTTGGTCATCACAGTTTAAGAATGGCGTCTTTCTGATTCAGTTATTATGATCATTCATGTTACAATATCTTGGAAAGTTGGAAACGTTTTTAAATGGAATTTGGTAATCTTAGTCTGTAAATACAGATTAATAATCTGTAATTACAGATTCACCATCTGTAATTACATCATCTGTAATTACAACTTGATAATCTGTAATCATTAATCTTTTACTACAGATCAAAAATCTTGAAAGAGATGGCTTTTGTCACTCAAAGAGAGTATGGAATATTTTGCCCCCATAACACGGCCAAGACCACCTATAATAATTGTAGCAACCGGAAGTAAGAGCCTGCCTTTAGAAATCAATCGGTTGTGACATAGCACCGACAATTCCGGTTTACTCATTGCTACTGACAGAGTGCGAAGCATGGGTTACGGTACCTCTCTGAACTCCTGTTTGATGATAAAACCTTACTTTTAACTGGCATTTTCAAAGACTTATATCATGTTGCTCCAAACTAGTACTGATTTGGATTGCTTTTATCTAGAATTTATGCTATCGTAATTGTGAAGGATATCGAACTAAAACCGCCGAATAAAGGGAAGAAATATACCATTGAGCCAACTAAACAGCTTTTCTTCACTCCTTTTGTGAGTCTTAAAGTATTAGAAGTAATTACATTTTCCTTCCTTTCTACCTTCATCTCAATGACAGCAGTCATTTCATTTCACAACGAAAGTATCTTACTAGATGTAGATATTCATGAAATTTTCAAAATCCCTAAGTAGAAGAGTTTTTGCCCAGTAAAACTATTGCTAGGTTCATGAGAAGTCCACAAAGGGAAAACAGCATTTGTCGGTCTTTTGCCACACATTTTCAGGCTCGTTTACTGCACCCCAACATTCAAAGCAGTATTTCACCTCTAAGGAAACATCTACGGGTAAAACCACTAACTTCAATTGATAGAACAGTGACCAATCTCATATATGAAGATAATCTTCATCTGACTTCAGTTTTCTCCTTTTCCATCATATCTCAAATATGTTCAAGACAAACTTAAGATATGTATAATGTAAATATTTATATTGCATTTACCTTGGTCTCGCTGCTATATGTTACGTTCTCCATGTGGACGGAAATAAACTGTGTCATTGTCATTGTCAAACTGTCTTGTTGTTGTTGCTGCTGCTGGAGAATTCTTATAAATAAGGTAACGAAAACAATTGCGAACCAGAGAAATGGATTCTTTCAATTCGATTAGGTTACTTGTGGGCAAATAAAGAGTCCATTTTGAAGTAATGAGTTGTACACCTACGGGGCTAAACCAACTAAGTAGGTTAGATAATGCAGAATAAAACAAGCTAATATGAGTACGTCAACAGCTTTAAAATGAGTAACGAGGTTGGCGGAGTGGAGGGCGGTTGTGTACCTGGGACTCAAACTATCAAGTACTTAGCGATAAAACATTTACGTACGCATGGCAATGACATCTAACAATGCCATTTTCATGTGTGGATGAGTCTGAAGATGAAAGCGATTACGGCACAATGATAACATTTACCTTCCTGTTTTTTCTCTTCCACTTGTTTTTTAACAGTTTTGCTGTATTTGGACTTGGTTCAAGCATTTATCCTCACGTTTGTCCTTTTGCATGGGCCGTTGATAACGTCCTCGGAAATCTAGGAGGGACTCGATTAATAGAGTGCGGTGAAGGAGACGATGTTGGTAACCTGCAGTGTGACTTCGAAAAGTGGCTCGCAGGTACGCTACAGGTATGGTATATAGCTATCACTAGTGAAGAAATGTAACGAGTTGAGTCCTTTGCAGGGGTTTCACGTGACGTCACACGAGTGGCACCGCCAGTCATTGATTGGAAAACACACGCGCACACACTTTAGGCCGGCAGCGCCCATTTTCAGGATACGCGCACCACTATCCACATTAATACTCAAATGTTGTAACAAAGTAGACGCTTGCTGTTCAAAACCAAAGACGATTGAAATATAATACCCTATCTGTTGCAAACAAGGGATCACCAAACCCAAAGAAGAATGGGTTTGCTACACCTTGAAACCAGAATAACTTCCAAATACAAATACATGACCAAAAAGGGACTGAAGAGATAACGTAACTATTTCTAGAAATCCCGCACCTAACTGAAACAGCGCGTAAGACAATATGATGATGAAGATAATTCAAAATTAATGATCGCAATTTTATGGAGTAATTTTAAAGAATTTCAATCATGTTTTATTGGAGAAATGTTTTTATCATTAGCGATTTACTATCTTAATTATTTCGTATCCCTTGTTTATTCATTACCATTGCTGAGCAATTCTGAATGACAGAATCGTCAATAGTTGGTATAAGCATGATGTAAATTGTAAAATACAACCCATCACATGCCTGATGTTACTTCATGTAGTTGCCTTACACATACAAATTTTAGTGCGTTTTTAATGCGTTTTAGTGTACAAATATAGTGCGTTTTAACGATATTGGTACTAAATTGTGGGTATTTTTTTGCTACCACTAATCAACCCCGAGTGAATGGTTGGCTAAAAGCATAGCCTGCAAGCGATTGCTGGGTTGACTATATTCATCCTACCAGGTGGTTTCACTATGTGAAGACTGAAGCAAATTTAAGAGCGACATTTTCGTATCATTGTCTAATATACAAAAATACATTTTTACAAATAGCGTAGAGAGCTGGCTTTCTTAAATGACAAGTTCCTTGAGCTACTTCCAAGCAAAGTTTGAAATTCCTGCAAAAAATATATATTTTTTTTAAGATTTCGTCTTTAGAAAGGTTTTGGACTGCAGTTGCTGCTGACTGAAAATCATCTTTGAATTCAAAACTTAACAACACCGATCATCGTTTTTTCTTTGATGAGGAGGGCTTTGCTTTAAAATCGATTTCGAAGTTCAGGCAACCTTATTTTATTGTTGTCCATGCTTACAGCCAAGTGCATAATTTGCCAACAATTTTCAAGCTATAATTTTACCCTTTTCTTCTCAGGTAATTTCAGAGAAGTATAGGATTGTGAATAGAATAGGTTCTCCGATGAGTTTCACCAAAAACCAGATAGCAGCAGCAGGACAAGATTGGGCGTCTTCTCACTTTCGCATCTACACGGAGTCGAAGGGAAAACAAGGAGCTGACCTATGTCAAGGACTTTCTAAATTGCACGGAAAAACTGTACAACCTTTCCATCTGACTGCAAGGAAAAGTTTATTACCTCCAGATTCAGGGTGAGTTGTGGGAACATCTTATCAAAGAAGTATCGAAATAATTGTCTTTGTGTTATTTACTTGTGGAGTGTGGACTAAGTTTAGAACTATAACAAAGAACTGCTTTAATCTGCTCAACTGTACGTGAATGGATTACAAATTTCACACAAAAAGCTTCTACATTACAGGGAAATACTGTGCTTGTTTCACAAAACAACAACATATTTTTAAAACCAGAATTATAAGCACAGATCATTGGATTGTTGAAACTAAATCAGGACAAATAGCCTTCTTAATTGCAAGGACTCGGAGAAAGTTTCTTACGGATAACAATTCAGTCATTTGTTGCTAATGAATAAATCATTTATTCAAACTTGAATAATTAAGTAACTCATTATATATCAACTTTGCATAATGCTTTGAGGAGATGAAGTTGTTGCTGATGTTTATTAATGATGCTGAATGATTAACAATAATTATGGTTATTTTCTCATGTAGGCTATGCCGTATATATTTGGTGGATTTTAAACGCATGCACCGTTTCCCTTAAAACCGTTTTTAGTTCGAATTACGATGTGTTACTATTAATACCAACATTAAATGGAGGACGTACATACTGGGATTTTCTTGAGTCAGTATTTTCTATTTTGCTGGACATGTTTGATGCCTGTATCTACAGATAACCTACCGTATATGTCCTTAAAGCCTATACATCATCGGTTGCGTTAAAACGTTGCATTGTGATCAAATACATTTTTTGTTGCTGCCATATGGGATTCTTTACCCCCTGAACGAAGCATATGCATGTGACTATGAGTCAGAATTTGCATTTTTCTCTCTCTCTGTACTTTCATTCATTCATGTATTTATTTATTGTGCTCTTGACAGGCCTTTCTTTTATCTTATAACGTCATTTCTTTTGCTTGCACAATTCTTTACAGTCGTTCATGCGTTCTGTTGCGTATAAGTGGGCTCACAGGTCAAGAATTACTTTACCAACCCGGTGACGTCATCAGCATTTACCCGACAAATGATAGTTCTCTGGTAGAGCGTATTCTCCGAAGGTTGGACTACCATAAGTCACCTGATTCTGTTTTTAAATTAGAAAAGCTAATACAGAAGGACACGAGAATAGGTAAATTTAAAGACAATTTACTGTGCATTCGCTCATTAACTAAATATCGTCTCTTCCTACATGTCAACGTATTCATCATTTTTTGTTTTAGCTGAAATTTCGGTATACGGATCTTTTCATCCCCAAAGCAAAACACAGAAAAATATAAGAACACAAAATGTAATATTGTAAACAAAGATGACCAGCAGCAATGGCATAAGGTACCAAGTTTATTGTAAGATGCTGTAAGATACGTTACCGCAGTCACTTGACGTGAAGATGTAATGTAAAAGTCAAAGATTCGACCCTCTCGACCCCCCCCCCCCCCCCTACTTGTTGCAATGCCGAAAGTCAAAGAAATGAGAGCCTTTTTTGTTGTACAACAAACGCAAGTCTGATAATACGGACATTGCTAAGGGTAAACTGAAACCATGCAACTTCGAAATTGCACTAAAGTTACTACTTAAAATTTCATTCTGTTATTAATTCTTACAACTACATTTGCAAATGACCGTTTATTTATAATTTTAGCAGTTTTGACATCAAATGTCAAGCAATTAAGATGACATAATGTATTCATTTCGAGCCATGCGGCTAGACTACAAGGTCGTAGGCTTGTAGGACAAACAGTACTGGTGTGTGACTTCTCATAATGTCATTTCCCTCACTACGTCCATTTCTATGGACATTACACACACAATTGATTACATACCGCGTCAGAAGAATGCTCTTTTATACGTTCATAGAATTTTATCGTTACCTAATGCAAGAGATTGTTAGCAGTCTGAAAGTTGCCAGCATTCTTCCTAACTTCTGACGACGTTATAATTTCAAACGTGGCCGATTATTTTTGTCTTTACAGGTCGATTGAAGGTGTGGACCTCCATCACCCGTCTTCCCGTATGCTCTGTGCGTACGGCCCTCGGTCACTACCTGGACATAACCTCGCCACCCTCACCGGACTTACTTCGTCTCCTCGCCACCAGAGCTGGTGAACCAAAAGAGAGAGAAAGGCTTTTGGTGCTTGGATTGGTAATGAATAATAAAGAAGTCTAAAAAAATAAAAAAAATTAAGTGAGAATAAAACTAAACGATTAACGCAGACCTCTTGATGATAGGACTAGTTGAACATCTCATTCAGTTATGCGTTTGACTCCGGTATAACTTTCTTGACACTCCCTCCAGATTGAGGACACCGTTACCTGCAGCTCTGCAGGATGTCTTGATACTAGACTTTTGTCAGGATATCTCTTGCACCCCGCCTAAGTTTTTTTTTCTTGGTACTAATCCCAACGCAATCCCAAGCATTGAGATAACCGGGCAAAAGTAATATGACACTCACCAAAAGTGGATTTGGTTGAGAGGATACCTTCGAAAAAGCCAACGGAGTCAAACACGTATTGTTTCATGACCTCAAATGCATAGGAAGCGTCACTGACTTAGCCGTAAACTTTATGCACATTACACTATGAGATCACAGCATTAATTTCTTTAAAGCTTTGGTAAACGTCGCACAATCTTACATCCTATGTTTTTACACTCCAGTAATTTTTTTCTCTTATTTTACCTCTTTCCTCTCTATACAGGGTGGAGATATTTTCGAGGAATGGAAACTGGAGGAAGCCCCAACCATTGCCGATATTCTAGAATGCTTCCAGTCTTTACGAGTGCCTGCTTCTCTACTCCTCACACAGTTACCCCTACTCTCACCCCGTCTGTACTCCATTAGCTCCAGCCCTGACCTATATCCAAAAGAAATTCATCTGACGGTCACTCTCCTTACCTTCTACACAAAGGGTAAGAAAAAAATCTAAAATTTTGTTTCATATTTTCACATATAGACCCACTAAGTGGTAATAATTTCACTATCGTTATTGTGGGAGCATGAAAACAACATATAACCCCTTTTCCATTTGTTCCTCTACAGTAGGGGTGGCCAACCTGGTCACTCTGAACTTTGTGACGGGCCGTCTGAGGTTTTCAAGGCCGCACTCTTTTATCCTTCTGTTTTACTATCTGTATTGTTAAAAAAAAGCGTCATTGCCCGGAAAAGTGAAGAGAGTAAGACAATACAGTTTTATGAATGAAGTAGTTAAGTATGCATGCAGGTATGTCTATGGCAAGGAGAAATGTGAAAAATCGGTAACATCAGCACATGAGTGTAATATTTGACAACAAAACTAGCTATTACAAGATTTCACAAGGATAATGTCTTTATTACTTTTCCCCTTTCGTTCATTTATCAGTCCAAATTCTCCTGATTAATTCTGGGTAAAACGGGGTTGGGGGGGGGGGGGTGGTACCGCACGATGCTTCTCCACTGGCTGAGTTTGGCTCGCGGCTCACGGGTTGTCCACTCCTGCTACACAGTATGGGTCATACACTTCTCGCTCACCTCTTCCATGGCGAACCAAAATTCTGTCGGGATTTTGGATCAGCGATGAGAGGTGAATACTATTTTGGATTGAGTTTCCCTTGTCTTCTGAGAAGTTGCCGAATATCCCATCAGAGAAAAAATGAAGAGATTCTCGAATGGTTTTGATGACATAGGGTGACGTCTCGTTAAAAGTCATTGCTAATTGTACCTTGTACAATTCCACCTTCATACATCAAACAATGTAGCCCTATGAAAGCATGAACGCGTTTCTTATTGATATTTTCACTCTTCTTACAGGAAAACTGGGAGAAACCCAGCATAAGGGTGTTTGTTCTTCCTGGTTGCAGGATATTGGCACTGATGACGTCATCCCAGCCTGCATTATCTCGTAAGTTTAATGTTTAATAAAATACCTGACAACGTATACTCACAAACCAAATACACAATGAAAAATAACAATTTGAGTAATTTTTAGATTGAGGAAGATAATCAAACTCGAAATAATTCAGAAATGCAAATACAAGGTTAACAAATAGTCCAGGGACATGCATAAGCCAAGCTAAACGTTATACTGGATTCTAACGTCACTATAGCTAATGCTACAAGGTATCATTGATGTATTTTTGTTTAGATGGGTGGATGGGGGGGGGGGGGTGGATGCTCTGGAGAATATTTGTTTGACTAAACAAAGACCTCAACTTGAGACACATACACATTACCCGTTATACTCACCTCGCCTCTTTGTTTCGTTGTCATTTGCTTTTTCTCCTCTTGACTTTTTTCTTTTCTTCTCTTTCTGTATCACACCCAACCCCCGCGCCCTTGAACTCTTCTGCCTTTCATTCCCCAAACCCTCTCATTAAGGTTTATTCGCCATTGGAAGGGATGAAGTCGTACATTCCCTGATAACCAGATGCAATATTATATAATCTTATTAATTCTTTTGTTTTTCCCTAGAAACCCACCTTTTTACATTCCCAAAGACGACTCTGTACCAATGCTGCTCATCTCAACCGGTACAGGAATCGCGCCATTCCGATCCTTCTGGCAACAAAGAATAGCGGACCTCGAAAAGTACGATTCGGCTCCCGATATCCCCGAGTCCGACCGACGGGCTCCGACGTTTGGAGAAATGACCTTAATATACGGATGCCGAAAAGCAACATCGGACGAACCGTACAGATACGAATTGATTGAAGCTAAAGGTCAAGGGGTCATATCTTCAACCATGTTAACGTACTCAAGGGAAGAAAGCCAACAAAGAGTGAGCATTTCGATTGTTTTCCGTCACGCTATTGTGGTAATCGGTGGTCATCAGTGACCCCCTCCCCCCTTTGCAGACCCTGGATAAATGAACTGATCATCTCCAACGTGACACTTTTTTGACACTTTCTTTTTGTTTTTTCGTAAATTTCAACAGCAACGTTACGTGCAGGATGTACTACGAGATCACCCATGGTTAGTTTACAGTACCATCTGTCGAAGAAACGGGCATGTCTTTGTGAGTGGTGACGTCACCATGGCGGCAGAAGTACGGATAACCGTGGAGGCCATTTTATCACAATATGGTCGAATGTCAATGGTGGATGCTCAGAAATATGTTACGCGCATGAAAGTAAGTGTATCAGAAAGTATGCATAGAAACACCGTAATATAATTGAAAAATAACTGACAATATGTAAATGAATCATCAGCTAAAAAGATCTAGATCATTGATGAAAAGGCAGGATAGACTGATCTGCTGTTCGAATGTCAAACCTAGTCTAGCAGCATTTCATGTGATGCGGACAGGATAGTAGAGCTAACTTAACTGTACAAGCCATTTAAAACTTCACAATGTAGCCAATTGTGCTCTTACGTGAGCACGCATGTACGATCGAACAGATGACACCCATGTAGGCATCCACCTGCCACCATGACTACTATAAGTACGGTCTTACTTTTATAACTAATCGAGGAGAAGAGCACCTAATTGAAATTACATCATGATGACACACTTCGAAAAGCAAAACGAATTCAGTTCAGTTTTACAATCTCTAATTTTACATAACACAAACTAACACAGGTACTTCAGTTACCATTACAAACCACCTAAACTTTATAAGAGTTTGTGTAAATCTCTTACTCACTGTTGGAGAACAATTTTCTCGACGAGAATAGCAACAGCGATTGTTTTCGTTTTGTTTTACAGGAGGAATGCCGTTACCACGAAAACATTTTTGGATTGATGCTTCACGTGGCTGACGTCATCAAACAGAAGCGCCAAGACAAAAAACAACCGAGAGTCATCGTGTCACGTGATATCATTAAGCCAATCCCGCGAGGCATCGCAGAGAAGAAAGCCTCAATTTCCGAGTTGGCTAAGAAATTCGAATCCGTAAGAAATATTTCTATTTTTGACCCATATATGCACTTATAGTACAACTTTTAAGTCTGTTCGGACTGTGAGAATGGTAGGCCGGGCAACCGGAGACATGCACGGGCGCTATCCAGTCGCCTCGTGATGATTTACATATTCATTAATCGGGCATCAATCACGTGATTATAAGCAAAGTAACCTGCAGTTCCGCTTAACAAGATGCCGTGTTGCCTGTCCGCATCGACTCCCTGTGGCGTATCGCACATAAGATGCAAGCCAGGATAGTGCCATGTTACTTGCATTTAACAGTCAAAGCCATGACGACATCACAGTAGTATCACTTGTGAACAATTTTTTTTTTTTCACATTTTTGGACCTTGCCTTTTGAGTTCGTAATTAATTACTTGTATCCGATCTGAATGACCGTTGTAAACCTTTATGTACGCTTGACAAAACAGTTTACGATATCGCGACATTACAGCAGAAAAAACCTAAACATGTAAGAACATTCATGAATCGAAATAATATTTAACACGGCGACAGAACATGATTAATATCGCAAAATCTGGATTGAATCGAGGTGGTATCATGAATGTTATATATTTTTTTCAATCTTAGCAAGTGATTTCATAGGTGAAGCAAGATGTAGTTCAATCGAAAGCATTAAAACCAGACAGAGATTGAGGAGTAATGATAGAAAGATCGCTAGATTCGAACCATTGTAATCCTTAAAACAAAGGGAAATGTGAACATAAACAACCCAAATGTAGAAGAAAGGAAGGTGATGTTTGAGTCTTAATTTTAAGGTTTTACATTCAAAAACCTCAAGAAAGAGAAAATTTCACCATTTGGAAGGAGTAAATTGAATAAAAAAGTGGTAAGGATTGAAGTCATAGATGAGGTGTGGAAATGTGGTTTGGATTGCTACTTGGATAGGAAACAAACTACTCTGTCAACTGATAATAGTTCACACACCGACCGAGTGTCTTTTGAATTTAAGAAGCACACCGTATATTTCGTTGCATTTTATTCGCTTTACTTCGAAATATTCAGGTATCTTTTCTTCGTTCTATGTCGTTTGAAGTCATCATCGATTCTCTCTTTAAGTTTATATAGCCTTTATCTTCTCAAATGATTTTGTAACGCTTCTACTATAACTGACGCCTATGTAAGCACTATACGGATCCCAACGTCCTTCGTAAGGGGAGTTCCTGTAGTATGGTGCACTTTGGTTATCCTCGATGTATTTTGTCTCCATTTTGCAGGACCCCGCTCGTCCTCCCCCTCTCCACCAGAGGCGAGCAACGGCGACGGTTTTGATGCCCCGTCACAGCAGACCATTGATGATACCAACAGTAAAAGATACTGATGACGAGAATAACAATATGAAGGGACGCTCTGAATCCAGAAAGTAACAGAACGTCACGGTCGACGGTCACGATATCAATTTCAGATACCATCTAACGAAGATGATTACATTCGTTTTGTCCGTTTTGAACGGCACTTTGGCAAAATGAGCTATTAATAATGTATCATGTTAAACTACAATATGAACATTTAATAATGTCTGTGTTCGACGGTAAAATGTGACAATAAGAACCCATGAAAAAACAAAACAAAATCCACTGTGAAGCACAGAATAAGACGTTACATGTGTCACGACGTCCCTGAGCGCTCATTTTCAACTTATTTAAAGCTGGAATATGAGTTGTACTGGTAATTGCCTGATCATCTATCGTTGTTCTTTGTCAGTGTTTCAATGAAGAAAGAAAGTAAAGGAAAATATTACCTGTCACGAAACCTGAAAAAGAATTATGCAAACAACTCCCACATATTTGAACGTGAAAATTGTCCCGACATTTTTTTGGCCCTGCAAAATTCAGACTCTCCAAGAAAGCCCATAGCCGTCAATCACCATTACCTGAAATCAAACGCTAATTGGGAATGGATATGAATATTCATCTATGCAAAAGTAGTGCTTAAACAATGTCATTTTGTAGTGACTGTGACATATTTCGCGGAATTTGACTTTCACTGGCCAATTTTTCAACTCATATTCTAGCTTTCAGAAAGAGAGGCGGATTGGACATGTTGATCACTTGGACAAGGGTGATGATACAAAGTGAAAGCATTAATCGGAGCTTATTTTATTGAAGAGAGCCAATTCACAGTGTAACTTTCAATATCATGTGACAGCGTTAATGGTACGGGGTCTAGTCATACTAGGGACCATAAAGGCTACAACCATGCTGGGCCACATGTTTTTTCTTGCTACCAGCACTGCAAAGAACCTTGCTCGGTCCACCAAGAAGAAGGACCAAGCGCAAATTTGATAATGGGAAGGAGTGGGGATCGAAAGCAACCGAGGTAATTAAAGCGGGAATCAATATTGATTATAACTTTTTCTCAGCAGTGGGACTATACCTCATCATAATGCAAGATAAAATGTGACAACGAATAGAAGATCCATTGTCTGAATCAGTTTTAGATGGAACATTGCAGCATTAATCTTTCTGCAGCATGCGCGATGCACGATTGCTATTTTATGTAGGTTATGTTTTACGACGAAAAAAAAGAAAAAAAGAAAAAAAAAATGCACACACAGTCAATACAAGCACAGTTATGGTCGGATTTCTCTCTAACTTAACCGCTGTGTGATGAAAAAGTTTTGTGCAGATGTTAAGTCATACCCAAGAAGACATACAAATGGGAAGATGAGATTTTCCTGGAAGAGGGTCTAGGAGTGACTACCGAATTAATGAAAGCGTAGAGGGAATTAAGACTAGCTGTATTATTGCAAGCCTACTCGAACAATAGGATAATTAACACATTATTATAACTACTTTAACTTGTGTTTGTCCATTTTGACAGCTGCTGTTTATTCATGTCGTCTGCATGGCCTCGTGTTGAATGTTTTTGGTACAGTCACTGACGTATGCCTCGTATTAACCAATCAACAGCACAGTCCTACTAGCACTATGTGTGCTTTCGCATGTTGATAGATAGGAACATAATCATCGTGCAAAGTTGTTTACGCAAGCAGTATACAGGCAAACTGTATTACAAAGTCATTGTGTACATATACTGTGGCTTATCAATTAGCATATTATGTACGGAACACTGATGCGGCCATGCAGAAGAAAGATAAAAACCGTATCAAAACACGGAAGATACAAAATTTCAAAAACAGAAAACAAAAAATTGTTTTTTTTTGTTTTAAAAAATTTAATAACAAATTTAAAAAATGAAAGACAAAAATGTGTTATGTTTTCAAAAAATAAGGAACAGAAATTTTCCAAACTAAAAACAAAGGTTTCAGTAAAAATTTAAAAAAACGAAAACTAAAATTTGTTGCTATTTTGACAAATGCAAAAGGAAATAATTTAAACAAAAAAAAGTTAGTTTTATGTTTTTAAAATTTATGAACAAAAATTTAAATACAATTTTACGTTGTTTTTTCGTTTTAAAGTTTTAAATATTAAAGAAAAAAACCAAAATCTCTTATGGTAAATTTACAAACCACATTCGAAACAAAGTCCACGATCAGATGAGTTTAATTTTAACAATCGAATTGTCGTTTGAGAGGAACGGCAAAGAGAAAGTCCAGCTCTCAGTGATCACGGACTACTTTCGGAAAGTGGTTTTGATATTTTAACTTTTAAAACCAACAAAATTTTCTTCTCAATTATTTTTTTGTTTAGAGAGATTTTTAAGACGAAAAACAAATACTTGTTGTCTGTTTTAAAATTGGTGTCACAAAAAATTTTAAAAGTAAAACATTTTTTTGTTTGAAAATATTTGTTCTCTTTTTTAAACAAAAACAAACATTTCGTGTAAAACTATTTTTGTTTTGAAAAGTTTTTTAAAGTAAAACATTTTTTTGTTTGAAAATATTTGTTCTCTTTTTTAAACAAAAACAAACATTTCGTGTAAAACTATTTTTGTTTTGAAAATTTTGAAAGCAAAAAAAATGTTATTGGTTTTAACATTTTTGTTCTCATTTTTTAAACAAAAGAAAACATTCTTTTATTTTATTTCAATCTTTTATCTCAAATGTATTTCTATGGTTTATATTTTTTGCATGGCCGCATTAGACTGCTACACTTATGGAACTATACAGTCGATCTATTTTAACTAGTACCATAAATGTACATACTTGAGGAAAAATTAACCAGAAGTCAGACTGTCATTTAAAGCAAAATGACAGTGCAAGGAAATATTATCTAAGCGGAGTTCCACCAGTAGTTGGCGCGGAGCGAGCCAGAAAATTTTGGCTCCTATATAGAGCCGCGGAAATCTCCCTTCCAAGGTTCAGCAAGTAAGCTCCAGGAAATGGTACCGTTGATATTTTCTCGGATGGAAAATTCCATCTCCCTAAAGCTTCATTGGACGTTTTGCTTCAAGTCTGATAAATTTTTTTGTAGGTCTATGGACTTTCCGATTGTGAAAACTGAAATATTTGATTGAATTGCTCACTCCCCGGGATCTCCGCCCATGAGAAAATGTCTGACCAATGTCAATCGTCCGATCAGACTTAATTTATTCGTGACTGTCATTTCAAACGGAACAATTGGTGACTGCTGGAGGGGCAGACGTGTATGTGCGAATAACACTCATGGCCTAGTAGGGGGGGGGTGGGATGGTGGGGAGACTCCCAGTATTCTGGAGCATGGACGTCGATTTTTTTGGGGGGGGACTACGGGGGACATCTCACCTATTCTTTTGCCAGGATGGGCTACTGATACGTTGCCCTCCCCCCTCCTCCACTTTTTGTAACTTGAATTGAGAAAATGAAAAAAAAAAAAAAACGCACATTCTTAGTGGAAGTGTAAATTTTCTAACCTGTGTCCTAACAAATAAAGAAAATGTAGCTAACATGAACAAGGCCAGGGAGAGCAAGTCCTATTTCTCTGTACGCTACTCGCCAAGATGGGTCGCTCCGCTTAGATCGATTCCATCTTTTGTCTTATCAATTTGCTTACGTCAGTGCTGGGCTAGTTAGGCTAGTAAGAAAACAAAAAACAGTTCCTACAGAATAAAAATCACGGAAGGTTTTACACTGTATACCAGTCGGGTACACAGTCACCTGCTGGGGCTTTGGTTGTTCTTGATAAAGCGTTCATTAAAATTAGAATCATTTTCGGATTAATTTAATAGAAAAATCCAACAATTTGTAAACTGTTGGGAATGAAAAGTGGTGTAATATCTTCACCGAATGTACGTATAAGTCAAAGCTTAGAAATAGCCTATACGTGATGTACCTGTTATGGAGCTGTATAGATTCAAATCTACCTAGGCCTATGTAATCAATGTTTTGAAATATTATTGGTGGAATCGGGTCTCGTGTGACTTTTAACACCATATTTTCACATTTTACGTAGCTGATCGTGTTTTCCATGCTTTTTGCACATCACATGTAAATAATAAATACACAATACATTCACTCGCTCCATCGTCATCTCTCAGAGATGTGTTTTTTTTCCTTGTTCATGTAAGTTGCTTTTTGTGCGTGCGTGTGTGTTTGTGTATGTTGAACTCACTAGTATTGGCAAAACCAGAGGGCAGAGAATGTCTTATGGCATCCATGACGTACAGTTTAATGAAAGTTTACTTATGAACGTAGGCTGCTTTAAGCAGGCTATTGAAAGTGTGTTTTATTAGTCTAAAAGATGATCCTAGTATATATAATACTTGGGCCTACATAGCATACCACAGGTATACAACAGCCTGTCAACTTTCTACGCGATTTCATTTAGAACCACCTAAAATGACGTCACGTAATAAAAGATCCAAATTATGTTAATCTTCATCAGAGCGTCACCAAGGGCGTAGTCATGTCTCAACAATTTGTCAACAATTGCACGACCGAAAGGAAGTTAGCACATACGTTACGCATAGCATACAAGCAGCCCTATAGCGTATACAACAAGTAGGTCTAACCGTCGCTACAAGCCCCAGGTAGGACCAACATTCCAATCCCCAATGGCAATACGAATGTACTGGTATCCTACATTTCTTGAAACGTTATGGCCTATATACGCCATATAAAGTGATACGTTGCGTGGCAATATCACATATCTTAAAAATTTGCCTTATTAGTGAAGTTGACGTTAGAATCAGGGGAAAAAGGTACTTTTGTAGGCGGCCTTGTCATAGGTCTGAGTGATGTTGGCCTGCCTCTGACGTGGTACCTCTGACGGTAGCATGGATGTATAAAACTTCGCGCATCTGACGTAAAAACCATGGAATTTCTAGCTGCTGGAAATTCGAAATAGCTTCAAGTCTAATTATCTTGTTTGATCTTGAGACACTGTTCATTTAATGGCTCTTGCGTGGTTGGTTAACTTTACGTTACTGCATTTGCATAAGAGAGGTAGGCTACATAGGCCTAGAGCATCCTATCTGCAGTTTCCGTCAAATGTTACAAATTATCAAATCGTGATTTTGACTCTTAAATGGAATTTTTCCTGAACATTTTTGTTCCAAGGACAATGACTGGTACCTATAGTATGGTGGACTTGCTGAAAAATGATAAGGAATTCTAGAGATTTGTACTTTAGACAGTAACTGAATTATGTAGCCTATCTCGCGTAATGTCTGTGTGCATACTGCATCGTACATACTGCGAACATTCACGTACAATATTTCTGTCAGTTGTTCGCCGTGTTGTATGTACGAAAATATGCCTCTTCATACTTGTTTCGTAGTACCACATGATATATATGAATAATAATTCATACCGCAAAATGTGGGATTCGAGTAGATGAAAACTCTACGAAGGTTTGCAGATTCCGTTTTTAGTGTATAAAAAAGGTGTATTATGATTTCTAAGAGAGCGCCATCTCTCGGAAGGCTACTTTTTTACTTGGCGTCTGCTCCGCAGGCTATGAACGTGGCATACTGTGAATAGCAAAATATTGCGCATCAAACAATATATTTACAATGAAAGATCTTTGATTCTTTTAATGACATAACGATGATTCTTAACTCAGGATAATGGATCAACATACAGCGTTATTGTAACACTGTTGAACACAAATGACCTTTGACCTTCACCAATAGGTTTCATGTATTCAAGAAATACATGTACGTCTGCAGTAATATGGGATCTCAGTTGAACGAGTTTTACGACGCGACCGTTGTTGACGTTTAAACTTCACGAAACAAAGTAGGCCTTTCATACTACCCCAACCCTGCAGATGGTGACTAGCGAGTAGCGTAAAAGAGGTAGCGTACGCGTCAATTACCACGTGACCATGAAGGTGCTGAAAGTGTTTCTGAACTTTATCTATAAAGCTCGCACATTACCGCAACAGCGAAACTGACAGCGTAAGGATGACGATCACACCAAAAAATAAACAGCCAATTTCACCGAAGAATATCTGTAACCATTTGACTAGTTTTTGACTATGTAGAATGCCACTGATATTCCATTTTCGCAAATTTTACATTTTGGAAACAAGATCTTTCAACCCCAGTAGTTGCAGGAGGTGTGTGTGTGTGTGTGGGGCCGGAGGGGGGGGGGGGGGGAGGGTAGTTGATCACACAAACCTTAGTGCTTAGAGGCAGAATTTATTGTCAATGTCCAGTATTTTACAATGCAATATCCTCCTCAGTCTAGGTGCTTGCTCTGTCAATGGAAGCTGCCACTTTTGTTGTAACTGCAATGCCATATCATTCACAGGCCTGTAAGCCAGGTCAGGTTCCTAGGGGGACAAAAATTTAAATAGGTGTGTGTGTGTGGGGGGGGGGGGGGGGAAACACTGGCACATGTGATGTTGAATTTGCATTTAGTCCCTGTTGATGTCAGCGGGTCAAAGTGGGTGGGTGTGGGGAGGGTGAAACAACTTCTATTCACGATGTTTTTTTTTAATAATGAGGCACCCTTAAATGCAATTATTTTGTTAAAGCCATATTTTACGGACAATTGGATTCTTAAATGAAAGAGAATTATTTTTCACTGCAGGCTTTTTAAACTCTATATCACTATCTTGGTCTCAACTCAAGATACTGCCATTTAAAGAAAGACTTCTGTGGTCAAGAAAGATTTCCAGTTGCCTCAGTGTTACCAAAATGCTCTGTAACAGTGGCAAATTACTGTAAGAAGTCGTTGTTTTACTTTGATATTGAGACCCTCATTTAACCTTTGAAATTGACACTAGAGAAACTGCAGATAGTGTGTATTGTAGATTTACCTTTAAATATTACAGAAACTAAGGTCCTACCTCTTTTACTATTGCTTTGTGTTTTTTTTTGGACAGTCAAGATTATAACGGAATGCGAAGGACATTCAAAAAGTTGTGCCTGTGTAACATCACAAACTTTACAAAGTGCAGTGACTCATGTAAAAAGATATTTCTTTGACAATCCAAAACTTCCAAACGAATTTAATGGAATATCAAATGTCTTCAGTGGTTAATGTCTTTAAATTTTCAACTTAATGCATGCATGAATTTGTTTAGTATTTTTCTTTTTCAATTTTCTGACATTCTAGAGAGGGGTCAGCGAAATTTTTTTTTTCATGACTTCAAGCCTGCATATCCCGCTGAATAAATGTGACAACGGTAAATAGCCCAATGCTTTTAACTCGTGTTAACAGGCTGCATATATGCAACCATCTTTAAGAAAAGTGAACCAGTTGATCACGTGGACATGGACCAAATCTTTCAGGCGCCAGGATAGCAAAGTCAGAAGATTCTTCCAATCTCACAACTGCACTGAAAACTTTCACCTTGTGCCCTCTCTTTGCACATATATAATTCTCAATATTACGATATACTTGATGTGAGATGGGACGATTGCATTTTGTCATTGTCATGATAATATGACATGGCTATTCTTGGTTATTTTCATGAGAAACAGGGATCAGGTTTGAGCTTTAAATGCAGAGGATTCAGGAACACTTTTCAAAGGGGGTGAACTAATAGGCACTAAAACACGCCACTCTTTATATCGGGCAAATGATCAAACAGCTGAATACCATCCATCATGCTTCAGCTGGAAGAACTAAACCATTGCATTGTCTCTCCTCTTCCTACCCACCCCCCCCCCCCCTCCTCAAAAATATTACACCATCTCCATCACAAAAGTAAGAATGCGACACAGAAATTCGAAAGAAGAAATGCAAACAAGATGAGATAATAGAAAATAACTTGCTGGGTTTATTTGAATGAATAAAGTTGAACGGACACTGAAACATACTAGACGTAGGAAACTGGTGTGCTATGACAGGCCTGTCCGTTTCTGAGGGGGACATAAATAAATTAGGGGAGAAATAATTTTGTCCCCTGGATAATGGGAGACAATGGATACGCATATACCTTTGACATTTGCTGTGAGCTTGTTATCACCAAAGTATTACTGTTTTGACAAATATATATAAATATGCAAAGGGGGAGATAGAACCTACGATATGAAAGAAGAAAAATGCAACAGCTGATAATGATCGACGCTGATGCTTTGATGTCCTCTTATACCACGGAAGGTATCTCCTGTGACACTGGAACATGTGCAGTACAAGAACACCCTCAATCCTATACACACCGCCATTTGCATCCATTCTGTATGGAACTGACTTTTAAATCAACTCTCTTTTTTTTTTTCAACTTGCAGTAAAATCTATGCAAGATGTATCAAAAGAAGCAACTTCTGTGGCATGAACAAAAACTGACTTCTGAACTGACTTCTTTCAGTAGCGGGTAAAATAGAATCTGGTTCATGTTATTATCGTTTAAATAAAACTTTCAACCTAACATGCTGTTACCAGCACAGTGACCTGACCTAACCTGATGATATAGATATTGTTTGTATAATCACCTCTAAGGTAGATCTGAATGAATAAGACCTCATTCCATGGGGAATGATGATGAAAAATCTTGTATATTTTGTACAAAAGTTCCCAGACACCTTTAAATTAAATAAATATTCTGAATACCTATCATGAATTAATGTCAATACATTATCTACAAATTCCTGTACAACTGGTTACTTTGTCAACAAAATTTTCAATACAATATCCGAATGATTCTGTTATGTAAAGTAATAATGGTAATGACAATAGTAATAATGAGAATTACAGTTACAACAAATATTAATGAACGTCATGATAAACAGGTAAAAATGACTGTTTTGGCAGCAATTGAAGTACATAATACAAACTTGTATATATATAAAAAAAAAAATGATTTGTATTAAATAAGATCATTTCAGATAATATCCCATGATGCAATTCATGATTGAATTTGACATAAAAAGTATGAAAGAGAAAAAAAAATTAAATCATAACAAATGGACCCTTCCAGTGACTCAGATGCCACTACTGATTCCTGGGTTCAGAGCGTGCCAGGATTCGAGTCTCAACCACGCATCAGGACTTAATCCACCACGACAAATTAAATTGACCTACCAGAATCCCCGTTTTTACAAAACTAAATTGGGGAGAACTGGCGAAGGGAATTGTGGCGTCTCTGTCATGATTATGGAGGTAAATTTCAAATTGTCAATTCTGATTACCAGTTAATGGCTGCGATTAATCTACTAAAGATATCATGAACACAGAATGAAAAGAAAACAACCCACTTGTAAACCAGAAGTCTTTTTGTATGAATCATCAGTGTTTGCTGTAAAAGTGACGTTAGTTCCACCGATACATTTTGCCACAAATGATGGGGGGGGGGGGGGGGGGGGGGTGTGGAGAACATTGACATATCTGGGCATATGGAAACGTGAAACTCCGCATGACAAGACATTAACCACAGTTCCAAAGCAGCGGGTTTAATTGTTACTTAGGAAGAAGCACAGTGATGGAGTGTAAGTATAACAGCAAACCTTGGAGAAGCCTAACAAAAACTTTCCCTTACAAGGCCAGGCAAAGGTGGCTTCACTGCCCTACGAGCTTCAGACTTGTGCTTTTACTTGTGTGATTACATAATGAAATGCATAATGATGTGTGAGAGTAAAAAGAAGGAATGCCTCATCTCCCTGAGATGGTGCAAAACGGTGAACGACGACCGTCATCGTCGTCGTCGTTCAGCCAAAACGGCGACTATCCCCTGAGTTTAACACGCGCAGCCTCATGCTGTGGAGAGCACAATAATAACAACTAGTGGTGAAAGTAAATGCCAACTTCCTATAGGTCCGTCTCGATGACAGTGGAAGGAACTAAAGCGGTTATTTTGCATACAAAGTAGACATATCGTGAGAAAGTTGAAGCTCCAGGTGCACAAAATTAACATCGCTAAATTATTGTTGCTTGCATTCAAATTAATTGCAATGTTTGCTACGTTGCACATTACGCTGATTAATACCGGTGATAAAAGGTCCTAAACAAGAAAGAAACTCTGAATACACCTCACCTTTGTCGAACATGGATAGTACCACGCAATATCACATGCAAGTAAATGCAAGGAAATTTGCAAACTATTAAACCTGCACTCTTTCCTGTGTTTTCTGTTTTACCAGTTTGTTACAGTTTCTCATACATTTGTCGTGTCACTGCAGGACCTGACACAAACATTTGTCATCTGACGCCAAGCAGTCAGCCCTAGCTCAGTCATAGGCGACTGGTGATGTCTCAATGAATCATGGTCAATGTAACTAAATGCAAGGCAAGAGGCATAAACCTTGTGAATACATTAGCTGATGTTGAGTGACCGATTAACATTTTGCCAGAGAAACTTTGCATAGCCTGATTAGCTGACCAAAATATACAAATGCATCTCAAAGTACCTTAGAGGCCACCTGAATGTGTCACAACTTAAGCCTTGTAACAGCTTCACTTACACCCATCTAACAATTTCATTTTAAGAAAAATCTCACTCCTTAAGCATCTGACTAATTTTCTCTATGCTCCCCCTCATTCTTCCCTTTGTGCGATGAGGGACATTACTCTTTTGAATTTGGGGTAGACTTCTATTAATGTTATTCATCCACTGTGTGCTGATACCAGTGGTTGGATTCCATATGCTATGTGTATGGTTTGAACTGAACTAAGACCCCTTTTAGGATGGTCACAAACATACATTTATGTCTTTACGACTCTCACCCCATCTGGCTATGTTTGGACGAATAGCTCATGAATCATGAAGAGGCCACTGGAAATTTGGACAGCAGACTGCGAATACGAAATTGACTGTCGAAGGAAACCAGTTGACCACCCATCTTGATGTCAGCAAGTCAGTTAATGCACCTGCTGGAGATAATAAAACATGGTACTTTATGCTGACAGAGTAATGAAAGGCGAACAAACTGACCTGATTTTGAATTAGAAGTACAATGATAAAGCCTTCAGATTATCAATCCCACCATAACAATAGGCCAATGCCTCTCATGTTATACCTAACACCTACCTCAGCTACCAGGTCCAGAATAACAGATGGAGCCACATTTACGAACCATACAAGAAACATCTCAAAACCTTTTCAGTGGATCTTATTGAACCAATGTGCATCACATTCCAATGACGAAGTCTCTAAAAATGGAGTATGTAAAACTTTCATTTCTAACAGATGGAGTGATTTATGGTAGCCTGTAGAGAGAACATAGGTGTATATGTTGTACTGTATATGTAAAGGGATACAGAAATCTGTGTCGCACTCAGCAGAGTATACATCTACTGGAATAATCAGTCTCGTGTGCTATGTACCCCACAACCTGAAGACCATTAGGAGTTTGAGAATTCTGATAAAAAAAAAAAACAGGAGATTAAATTGAGTTTCATTATTCATGAGCTGGAGAGCATCAGGGTTTGTTCAACACTTAGCAATAGAGCACACACACACACACAACACTAATCCATCTGGTGGACGGTCATACGATCTCCTCTCGAACTTTCCTCCTGCTCGACGACGGTACTGGCAGTGTCGTGGTTACCATTCCTGCGGGTCAAAAATAAAACTGGCGATGTAAAATGTGAAGAAAACGAAGATTAGGAAGGTGGCGTGGGAGAGATGTTCCATACACCAGTTACAGTAGCCAGAAGAAATATAACAGAAGACGTAAAGGTCATGATTGATTAATTTAGCAGCAAATTGTGATTAATGAAAGTTGATTATGTACTAACTGCATCCATGAAGGGGATGCAGGTTATTTAACTGTAAATTAATTTCAAGTTAAGATGATACACCATCTGCCAAGTCCAAAATGAAATTGAGCTTTGTGACACTAACTACTGTCTTCAAAACTCTTGTTTTGGACCTTTCCTTAACCAATACTATCACCATTTAGAGTTCACACTTGGGGTAATTGTTTTCATTAGTGCTGGTACCAATTATCTGGCATTATCTGGTATCCCAAGTTAAATAAATTGCATGATCTACCAGTCTTTTGATTCAGTTTGTAAATCCGCATTAAATGGAAAAAAATTTTTCTTCAAACTTTGAGAACGACGGATATGTTCACTAGAAGCAACTACTGTATTCGCAAAGCAAGGTGAAATTGAAAACAGAGATGCGATGACATTCTAGCGGGTACAAGAGCGATTGGGGACACCTAAATGTCACAAACTCAGACCTCAAATGATAGAATGACGCTAAGCACTAAACACCTGCAAGGTACGATGCCAACTGACTGAAACAGAATGACACTGCATACGGTCCACAACACTCCTGTTGGGAAAAATAACCTTGAAAGATTCATTACCCTGTTTCATAATAAACTAATAGGGTAAGCTGGAATAAGAAGGTTTAATGAAGAATGCTGTCAGAAATATCGAGAAAAGACTTTTACTCCACGCTACAAGGCCTTGTGGTGCAAAATCACTACAACCACCCACATCAACATACTGAATATTCATCGACCTGCTATTCTGCATATGAAAGAGAGGTTTACCAGTTTCAGAGTTCTTAAATACAAACAGATGGATTTGACTGATGTATGTTCTGTTGGGAGGGGCTCGCAGGTATTCGAAAAAAAAAAAAAAATAAGCTCAGGCTCTTCATGAAACTGTTAAAAATCTGGCAAATTTGAATCAGAAAATAGAAGCTATATGCATAGGTTGCAGTTTTCACTATGCAAAGACGTAAGGATGCTTTAAAGACACCGTCAACGATGATGAGACTTACCATCAACTGGGTTTACAGTGACAATTGATTGGATAGGAAGACTAAGGTGGGCTCTTGATTTTCGGGATCGATGTCCATGTCGCTCTCCCTTCGTCTTCGATTGCACTCTGTCATCTGACCGTAATTTGCCGGTCCTCTCATCCCTCGGTCTTTTGCTGCTCTCACCGATCCTCCGATCCTCTGCTCTTTCTGTCGACTTGTGCTCTCTGACCCGTGAACTCTGACCCTTTGCTTCCCACACACTGTTCCCATTGCAGCACTGACAAGGAATGTGCTTGCTCTGAGTTGCCCTGCAAGGTCTGGACTTTATCTCCTTCACTCTAGTATCTTTAGATTTACCAGTTGGGTTATTCTTAGCGTGGTCGTGGTGACGCCTCTTTGACGTGTTCAGAGGGTGGTTTCCCGACGTTCTGGGAAAGGAGTGGCTCTTTTGTTTCGCACTATGCATAAAAGCTTGAATGAAGGTCCCACTAGCAGAGGGCTTAAACGGGTGTGGACTAGCTTTACATGATACATGAGCTTTGGTTGAAAAGTTACTACCGCTACTGGCATTGGCCTCACTTCCCGATCGTTTCACGTCTTCACTATCAGATGAGAACCTGGCAGGTCGCTTATGATCAGCCTCTAGACGATGCACACAGCTTGGAGTCAGGCTCACTGGCTCTGAATTGGCCCACTCCTGGTCAACTGCCCCAGGTTTGGCATACAGGTGAGGGTCCACTGCTATGGGGTCACTCCTGCAGGTGGTGGAGCTACCAAACACACTTCGATTACTGTCAAAATTTTCGGGGCTACTGGAGCTGTCTGAGCACTCGTAATCTGCATGAAATGCCGACAGGCTCAGACTGGAATCTGAACTCGAGTCCCTCATCACACTAGAGTTTTGGTCCACAGCCTGGCATGGCTGAACATGAACCTGGACAGGCGCACAGTGCATGTGGGCCTGTCTTGAGGTAGGACTTAGCACCCTTCCATCTGGATATTCCACTCCGGCGATTGGAGCATACTGATTGGACATGTTAGTTACATAGTGACTTTCAAAGGACGTCAACTCCGGTCCTATCATACGGGTCCTCCGATTTGCCTTTGACGAGTACTTTTGGACCCTCCTCTGGCAACGTGAACACACAAAGTCACAGGGTTGAGGCTGCCACTGTGAATAGTTGGGCATCCAACAATCACCGGCATTACGCACAGAGACAGGTATAGAGCACTGGCCCAGGTCCCTGACGTAAGCACCACCGTAGGTGACCGGGCGTCTCTCGCGACGTGACACAGGCTGCACCCAACTGTTGCTGAGGGAATGTCTGTGTTGTGGAAGCTCCTCATAGTTATTGGACTGACCATTTGAGTTTGGTTCACAAAAGATCTCTTCGATCGACGTGCTCGGCAGATTGACCCGAAGCTCTGTGTACTGTTCCGCTGGACTTCCATGCACAGATGGAGAGCTAAGTTTGCCATCCTCTGGTTCTGAAAAGATCATCATAGAAACTTTGTGACAGTCAAGGACTTAATGTATGGGCTTATAGCCAATGTCATACATCACATCCAAATTTGGGTGTGTAAAAAGTTGACGACCTTTTAAAGGCCAAAAAGCTCAAGCCATGCTCATGACCCCAGAAGAATATTTGTAAGTTTATCTAGGACGGACTTGAAGAGCCATTGCCTGGAAGGGAAATCCTTTTTATTGAAACAAAGCAACACAGTCCAACCAATTTTGATTTCTTTGATGGACTTAAATCACACTTCTAACAGCAAATTTATGATCTTACCTTAATGATAGTAGTCAATAACAAATTACGAAGAAACCCTATCAACATTACAAAAGTTCAAGCAATTTTTCTCTCCTTGAAGTACTTTCTTGAAAAGAATTTGGAAACTTTAAACTTTGTTGATTTCAAAATGACCTTTCACCTCCATTTCATCAGTTCATCTACTCCACAAAAGTACCCACATACACACTTCAAAGTTTCAGCAACTTTCAATGAATGCCGCATCATGTTAATGTCTTTGATTTTGGTCTCTGTCGACCAAAATAACCTTTGACTGCGATAGGCGCACCTAACTGTCTACCTACCTAACTTCCTCCTACCACATATGAACTTTATTCAGATACTACCCTTTCTTGACTCTGCATTTTGCAAACTAAGTCAGACTATAGATACAGGACAGCATACACAATAATCTGTGATATCAATCGGATGGTTCCTTCAGAGAAGGGACAATAAAACAGCCAGAGAAATTCAAATGACTGCACTGTACTGAGTCTCATGTTGCCCAACTTTGGCTGAAAATATACTAAAAAAGTGTAAAAGATACATACAATTGTAGCAAAAGAAAGAAGAGGGAAAATAAAGGGCAAAACCCATCCCCTGGGGCACATGCTGTTATTTTGGTAATATAATGCTACAGGACGAAAGAGTGACTGCAATGAGACACTGCACATAGCACCATCATTACGCTTCATGCATAACGTTCTTCGAAGGCTTCATAATCCCTGACGTGAGGAGAGCTGGACAGGGAAAAAACGCTTTCAAGCTGCCAGGTATGCATTATTCAAAGATGGCACAACTCACGGTGAATAAAGAATGTCATCAGATTGGAAACCACAATTCACAGTCTACTGCTTTCTCAAGACCACTCTCAAGAGGAGACATTTGACAAAATGTCAATTGGTGACTGCAAGCAATGAGTGACTTCCTTGAAATGTCCATTTGTTGTTGACAAAATAGTTTACCAACTAGCGCACCATACTGGCAGCCGGAGATACTGCCACACTACACAGATTTGCAATCTACCACTGATCCTACTAAGACACACTCCCAGTCATGATCTCCCAATTAATCCTACAAGGACACCCTCCCACTGTATGATCTCCCACTGATCCTACAAAGACACCCCCCAGTGTATGATCTCCCACTGATCCCACAAAGACACCCTTCCCAGTGTATGATCTCCCACTGATCCTACTGAAACACCCTCCCAGTATATGATCTCCCATTGATCCCACTAGGACACAGTCCAAGTGTATGATCTTCCGATTGATCCTACTGAGACATTCTACCACTAAACTATTCTGATCTACTTTGCTTTGCAAACTTTACCTAATCATAAGACACTCTGGCAAAGTTTTGAACTCCAACTGATTCTGCTAAGACGACATCTCAGTCCCTAGTGTCAAACTGATACCATTGACTAAGGGCAACATCCCAATTGGTGGATCTCGCCTGATCCTACTGAGATATCACAGCATTTTGCAATTTCCGACTGAATCTGACAGAACAGTACCAATTTGAAATCTCTGAATTATCTTTCTAAGGCATCTGGTTTTCCCACTTGAGACCTTCCAACTACCTTGTCTTTACCATACCAATTTGAAAACAATTGTCATCATAGGTGTGAAGAGCTATGACAATGTTTCCCCACTACCCCTCTCTCTCCCAGGAAGAAATTTCTGCAGGTTTGCAGGGGCCAGTTTTAACCCAGGGATTTATGTTATAAATGTTGAATGGCTTCTCATCAAATTTTGGGTGTAAGAAGTGAAAAGATAGGAGTAGTCCATGACAGATCTGGACATGGTTGCTTAGAGGAAGTGCCAATGTTTCTCACATTAAATCTGGGCATACTTTTTGGAGGCAGTGTCATATTTAGCATAGTAAAAGCAAATACAGATGTTTTGTTGAGACAAGTGACGATTAAAACCATTGATCAGTAAAGACATTCTCCTGTCAACCTCCCCCCATGCACCCTTCCCCCCCTCCCCCCACCAAGTTTGCAAACAAATGGTGAAGATGCAGACATTGAAAATATTCATGTTAAATTACAGCATGTTATCTGTATGGCAGTGTAGTCATTTTAGTGTAAATAAGTCTTTTTTTTCTTTTTTTTTTGTACAGAAAAGCAACCTAAGACAGAGACCTAGCAATACATAGAAACTCTGGCATCTCTCACAGAGACACTTACCATATACTGGCCATGTTCTGAGCTTGGTCCACTACAGTGGGACTAAGTGTCTCTTGTCTTCACTGTAGGCATGTCATCCCATAATACGATAAAAAGTCCAGCAGAGGGGATGGCAAATATACATATGCATCCACTTCGAAAGCACAGTGCACTTAAGATTCAGTTTGATTATATTACCACAGAAAGACAGATGGGAAAATCCTTGGAAAATGGAAAGGGAGGGGGGAGGTCACTTACCGAGAATGTCAAACATGCAGAGTGGGCAGGTTTTGTTGCTAACTAGCCAGGGATCCACACAATGCTTGTGAAATTCATGGTCACATGGTACGATCCGCAACTCCTGCGAATGCAACGAAAGGGACAAAATGTTGTTATCAGATGGTCTACCACACTTGCTATAACAAAGAGAAACTTAACTCAAGTGTACTCCAAAATGTCCATCCATAAACTGGAGGGGCATTAAGGAACATGTTTCCCCTTTCAGAAAAAAGAAACAAAGAGAATAAAGAATTAATATTGGAATGTAGTCACCTGTCTGATTAAACATGACACTGGAAAATCAAGAGCAATTTTATTCCTATCACTGAATTAGAAGTTAAGCAGGTCTTCACTTGAGATAATTCCCTTTGTAAAGTTTTGTGTGACATCTGAATTGAAGGGAAAGTGAACTTCAAAATGCAACTAACCCAAATTAGAAAAAAATTTTTCTTTAAAAGTCATGCATAGGACATGTAGGCCTGATCTGGTTTACCAAATTAGAAATAATTAACAGTTTTGAGCCTGACGCATGTTTATTCAAAAGCTAACAGGCTTTTGGGTATGATGTATTTGATCGAACCAAACTGTGATAATTGCTTTTATAATTTGTCAACATTATAAGCCGATATGATATTAAAGCCACTAAAGATGTGTTGAACACATTACAGTGGCATGTCTTGCCTGACACTATGGAAAAAGACAACACTGGTAAACACAAATTAGTGTTGTTTTCAGCAGTATAGGTAGTTGAAAATCAACCAAGTGTTTGTCTTTTTAAGTGTAAAAGGTAACTAGTAAACAAATAACTAAGTGTTTTTCTTTGAAGCAGGATAGGCAGTTGACAAATACAACCCAGTATTCCTGAAATAGGATAGGTAGATGGAAAACACAGTCAAGTGTTCTTGAAGCAGAAAAGGTAGTTGGCAAACAACCAGATGTACTCAATACAGTATAGGTGGCTGGGGTTTGTAAACAATCAAGTGTTTGTGTTCAAAGCAGGATACATAATTGACAAAACCACCGAATGGCTTTAAAAGAAGGTAAGCTAGTTGGCAAACAGCCAAGTATTTGTGTTAGAAACAGGATAGGCAGTTGACAAACAACAGCAAACACAACCAAGTGTCCATGAAACATCGCAGATAGTCTGAAAACAGAATCAAGTGGATTTTAATCAGCATAGGTAGTTGACAAACTCAGCCAAGTATCCTTGTAGCAGGATAGCAGTTGGGATTTGCCAACCTTGATAACTTTACGAGCAGCTCCCTAATTAATCAGCTATTCACATCCGAGTTAGGGATACATTCCTTCATGATTGCTTCAACTGCTGATGCTTCCTGTAGACATATCTTACCTTATTTCACATGTCAGCATTTCCTACAATTGACTGTAACTTAGTGTGGGAAAGACAAACAGTATGATGTCTTCTGCAGATCTTGCCTACTTTGAATATCAAGAGCTGGAAACGTCTCAACATTCTCAAATACTTTGAAAGTTACAATTGATTTCACTTTAGATGTTGTTAGCTTTCTATTTGTATATAGGCACATTGCAAAAATCTGTCTAAAAAATGTGATTTAAATAAACTTTGGTGAGTGACTTCACACACTTTTTTGAAAAACAATTTTTTTTTGAGGCATGGAACTAAAGGCCACATGATGTACAGGTAAGGAGCAAATGGCAAGCACATTATGTTTCCGGGCACCAAAAATATTACTTTCGTCTTGTCTTAAACAAGACTAACTTTAGTCTTGGAATTACTTTCGAAATTCTGAGGCACATATCTCATGAAGCTGATTGACACGATCATCACTAGGGTTGTAGCTGTGGTGGTAGTAGCACTTCCCGCCCAGCATTCGCAATCAGTTTATGCCTTACAACCTGGCACAAACTTTACCAAATGTAGTAAATATGATGGAAGAAGGAACCTTTTTGAGTTAACATTCAAAGATTTTCCCATAACAGTGCTTACAAGAAAGAGCGCATTGGAGGCCCTGCTCCCCTCACTCTTGAGCATTGCCACTGATCCCGAAGAGGGCCCTGGTGCTAGCCTCGGGACCTCATCAGACGAGGCTGCTTTCCTCACTTGGAGGCTGGTGCTAAAATTTGTCTAGCTTCAACTCAGATCATCAAAATATCAAATTTGTGCAGTTTCCTGCAAAGTGTGTAAATTACACGTTGATATTGAGATGAGTTCTTGACTTTCCTGCAACACATGCGATCCTTGAAGAAGCATGACAATCTATGCACAACTCCAAAGTCAAAAGTTGCTGCCACTATTAAAAAGTGGACAGTCCACTGCCCACTCTTACACGAGGACACTTTGGATTTTGAGTTGAGTAGCTGTACCAGCCACATGGACTTCACTAGCATACCTCTCCGTCCCTGAACTCATCCAGACATATCGCACAGACGCTACCATCAGATGTCACACTTGGGGTCACGACCACCTCATCTTGGAGCCGTCTCTCTCCTCTCCTGTATTTTCTGGTCCTCATCTTGGACAGTGCATGCATCGTCTGCCTAGTCTGAGAGTCCTGTCATTCAAGAGATTAGAGAAAGAAAACTAAAGTACGTCCAATCCCTGCATCAAAAACACCAAACCAGAACTACTCTCTTTAATCGCCTCACAGCACTTATTCTCTTTAATGTCGCTTTCTTTAGGTTTTAACCGGCAGTCGAATGAGAATTGAGATTAATTACCAATATTTATGGAAAACAAAGGACGATACATACTGATTTTGAAGTTCAAACACCTTACTCTTTGGGCAATAACATGTCTACAAGGTTACAAACTATGATCTCTACTGACCTCATGTGACCCTTGACCTCCATAAAAAAATGATCCAGGATCATCCAAGATCCAGTAACATTCAGGAGCTGAGATGTGTTCCTTAATAGGTTTTCATATTGAAACTTCAAGTGACCTCTAACGATCTTTGACCGCCAGAGAAAAAGGTAGGAATCATATAATTTCCTTGAACAACCTACACATTAAATTTAGAGGTCAAGCAATATACAGTTTTTTAGTTCGTAGGTTTCCCATTTTATCAATATGGTGCCCTCAAATGACCTTTGACCACCACAACAAAAGAAAAGAGATCATCTACTAACATTAGAAAACCAACACATCAAGTTCCAGCAACTTTCTATCACTGAGAAAGTGTCTACAAGGATTTAAACTATGACCGCTAGTGACCTCACATGACCTTTGATCTACATAAAAAATGACATAAATCATCTACTCATTAAGGGTTAAAAATATGGACAGTTTGAACTTCTAGCAACATTCAGTTATTGAGATATCTTCTTTAATAGGTTTTCATACTTTAAAAGGATAGTCCAGCCAGAAATTTAGCTTCGATATGTTTGAGAGTCAGTAAATGTGACCCTAATAGTAAAACTTCCATTCACTTCCCATGCATGGTTCTCGCAATTTTATCAGTTCGAGTTACCCCTTTTGCTACCAACTGGGAACTTGAAGCAAACAGGAGTGACATCATCTCTTCACATTGCTAAAGAGTCTTTTGTTTTCTTCATTTTTAAATTTATTATTTTGACCTTGAAATCAGCATGTGGTCAGCCTACATACTGGTTACGTGAAGGTCACAAAACTCTCATACCCCTCATACATTCACAATACTGTATGATATCACTATATATTGAAGTATTAAATTTGGTGTATTATTTAATGAAAAACATAAAATGCTTTATCAGTGTAGGGAGATGACATCACTCCTGCTTGCTTCAAGTCAATTGTTGGTAACAAATGTGGCAAATTCAACTGCTCATATCTCCGGGACCACACATGGGAACTGAATGGAAGTTTCGCTGTAATGGTCAGATTAACTTACTCTGCAACATATCAAAGCTTTATTCGTGGTTAGACCATCCTTTTAAACTCTAGTGACCTCAAATGACCTTTGACCTCCATGAAAAATCAATAGGGATCATCTACTCATTATGGACTACCGACTACCTGCACACCAACATTGAAGGTCGAGCACCTTTCCCTTCTTGAGATATGTTGTTTACAAGCCAAGGTGTCACATGTGCACATGCACACACATGCACACAGATCTCATCATGACGGAATAAAAAATGAATAAACAGATTTTTAAAAGGTTTCCTAGGGCCATAATGTAGCTTCTTTCAGGTTGACAAGATATGGTTTTCAGACCAATAAAGGAATGACAGCAATTTTTTACTTTTACTCGGTCTTATATACAAAACTAAGCATTCATACCACATTGCAAGACTGGACTTCATCAAGTTTTCAGGTGATAATTTTATTACTTCAAGTCATCAGACAAATTAAAAATACAGGTTATTATCTAGGTTTCATGTGTTATTTTTTTTAAATATATAGGGTCCCAATATGAAAAGTGGGTTTTTATAGGATGTAACTGGTTTCAAAGTGAGGTCTGATTTTGATAATCTACCTGAGAATTTTAAACAAATTATTGGCCATGTAGATAAAATGGGAGAAAGACATCTCTGTAGAAACAGCATAGGTATTACTACTCTTAACAATACTGAAGGCATTTTCATGATTGTCAGTTGAGAATTGCTTTGAGTTGCATTGATATCAATTTATACTATGCCAGTTCCAAGTCACACTACAGTTACCTCTGAGCATTCCAAGTGTAGGCTGCTGTAAAACACAATCAACTTAGACTTGCCCTAAGCATTAAAGGGAAATGGGGTGTTTAGAATATACTAACAATGGCATCTAAAGAAAATAAACTTGCTCATTGTTAAGCCATTCAGTCTCATCAACAAACATATGAAAAGCATCATCTCCTCAAAATCATTATGCATGTGACGAGCATACTAACGGAAGATACGTCACTTGAATTTTCAAAAGTTTGGGAGAACAAATGATTGTTGAGCAACAACTAATTGAATTTCTGTCTGTGAGAAACCTATTTCTTGAAAAGAAGGCTGCTGTCCTTCCTTATTTTGAACAGTCTATTATTCTATGTCCGCAAACATAGGTTTTAAAAATATGGTTATTGTCTGTAAAACAAACCCCTTATTTCCCTTTAAGATCAAGGATTAAAATGACAATCTGAATACTTTTTGTAGTCACGTCTCTGCCAACGGGAGGACCGAGATTAATTTGAAGCAGCCAGATGTTACTGATGACGTAATTCACTGGTGAATTGAAAAACAATTTATTACATACGTCAAATAGTTTTAACGGAGAACCCTCAACATATAACAGTGTAGCAGGAAACCCATAAAATAACAACCGCATTTGTTATCAATCTGTCACAAAAAAAAAAAAAAGTTTTAAAATATGACAGAAAGAAGACTTTACATAAGCAAAGATATCTGATGCTTTTTTCCAAGGCTTAGAAAACAAAGTTTGTGGATCTATAAAAGAAAATGTGACTTTAATGACCTAAAGCTTACATGAATTTTGGAAAAAGGAAAGATCTTAGTACTGGTATTGTCTGTCAGGTTAAAGATCAATGGAGGACTCTAAATGAGTCCGAAGTGAATCTGTGACTGTGGTTTAAGTGGTGCTCAAAACGAGACTATCAGACTTTCAAACAGAGCAGTAAACATGAGTGCAGTTGTTGTGGAGGGACAAGTACATAAACGGCTATGTAAACTATTGGGATGAATTGCGACAACCTTCATCAAACATTAGCTGTCATTCAAAAAGGTGGAACTTTTGACAAAAAAAAATATATCAGAAAAGAAAAAAAAAAGAACATGAACTGACAATGTTCAAAAAGTTAACAGGATTGGGAAAATTTTTTGTATTGTAGAAAATTTGTACAATCCACAGTGCACATGTTTTTACAATTAATGTTCATCATTCTTATGTTTTTTTTTTTCTTTGTTCGTACTGTTGCGTTTCGACTACTGTTCTCACCATGATAACCAATATGCAGGATGTTTGATGAATTGCAGCACAGTGCCTGATGAAAACATTTCATAAATTACAGAACCTGGGGTTATGTAAATACACCAAAACTTACTCCTACCTTATTTCAAGCAGTGAACATTCTAAAAATCACCTGACGTACCAGTTAAGCCTTCACGCTACTAATGCGGTTTTAACCACCTACAGACTGAAACTTGAACGAAAGTTATGAACAGAAATGTAGGTTTTATAGTCAGTTCTTTAAACTACGTCGGCCTGAATGGTGACTTAGTCATTCACCTGTTTTCTTCTCTGCCTCCAACGAAGCTTCACGACCAACAGGAGGCAAATAATGGCGATGAGGATGAAGAAGGAGATGAAGATGCCCATGTCCAAAAATTCATTTCGTGGAACTGGTGGATCCTGAGGGGAAAAGAAATGAGTAGATTTCAGTGTATCACAGGGGTGGTAATGGAAAAAGGGGGGTAATGGAAAAAGGGGGGAGAGATGGCAGAGGTTATCAAAGGGGCACATATGGCACAAAGTTGATTAGAAAGAGCTGCTGATACATCAAACCACATACAGTCTCTTAGAGGTGGGTTACTCATCACCTTGTGACATATATTGGAGGAGGATAGGCCAGTTTTGGGGAAGACCTTACTAGTAGGAAAGGCAAAATAGATTTTACGGATTATTCCACCCAGTATTTCTTCAAATTGAGACGTAAACATGGCATCCTACAAAGATGATAAGACGGTAGTCTTTAAACATGGGCAAACATTATTTGGTAGGCTTTATGGTCATAACTTTCGCCACCAAGCCAACATTTGGAGCATTATATTTGTGCAGAAATTATTTTTTTGACAATGTAGGGTCCAGAATGGTATTGGAGGGTTAGAAATTTGGATTGTCACAAACAATAACAGTTGTCAGACATACGGTTTGATCTAATTGGGAAACAAGGAATATAAAAAGCTGTACTAAATTTTATCAATGAAATGCTTGATTAAACTTGCAAAAGATCACTAGTTCAAACTATTGAACAAGACAAAAAACAATCTTCATGAATGGTTTCTTACAGTTTCCACAAAATTTTTGCGGTATGGGAATTTCCGAGCGACCCACTTACCTGTCTAACACTATAAAACTTGTGAGCATAATCAAACTTGGGTTCTCAGTACATATTCAGTACAGAATACATATACATTTACAGTACTAGCTAATATAGCTGACTAGATAAGATGCACAGGTGCACACAGCCCTTAGCAACTAAACTGCAGTGTAGTGAAACTGTGGGGGTAAATTTCCTTGTATCTGCACAAAACGAAGCTAGTACATTAATATCAGCTCATTCCTGAAACCTGAATCAGCCATTTAAGCCTTCGCAACTGAAGGGAGTATCCAAACTACTAACAAGGGTGGCCACACAGTGTGAACCCCCTTAAACAAGACCTTTTATCAGGAAAAAAAAAAGAAAAAAGAAAAAGAGCCACAACAATTTCAGAGCAAGAAATGGTGAAGTTCTCAGTGTGACTCCATTGTAATGGTTTGGAACCGTTTATTGGGACAAGGGAAGTGAAAACACGGGCTACACAGACAAAAGAAACTACAAATAATTGATGTTCCATTGTTTCTTTTATGTCTCAGGCTCTCAGCAGGGTCCGTCGAGTTCTAAACCAGGCCTCTTATTAACTGTAATTGGAGCATCTTTAAATAGGTGTCATTATGTTTAGCCTATTAAAGCAATTAGACTTCTACAGAACATCTTCCACAAACATTTACACAGCCTCTGATAAAGAAAGGCCTTTTTCCTCCTGGTTTCTCCCCCCAGCATATTTTCACAAAAGAAGGTAAAACGGATGATTTAGAGTTGAATGCGTTGATGTTGTGATGTTTCACACACACAGGGGGCCCTCAAAGAAATTTATACTGGCCTGCCACTGGTATGAGGAAATGGGCAAATGAGCTTTACATATAGCTTTTCTCTTCCTGTCCTAGCAATGGCATCTATCTTACAGTAGCAGTGTTTCAAGTGTTCATCAAAATTCCCTCCCATATTTACAAAGTCTGCCATAATTTGGCAGTACTCCATGGTTGGGCCTACTTGATGCTATGTAAGGGCAACTGGGCCCACTTAGTTTGAAATTGATCAATATGGAATGAATGGGGACCCACCCCTTGAAATTCTCTTACGAAGGAAGGGGATATGTAGATGCAACCGCAACAGACTCAAAAGTGATGCGAATTGAGACTTAAAATCCTGGGAGACAATTGTTGGGACATCTTACAGTTTCTGGTAGGAAATGAGTTCCTCCTTAGTTTCACAGACATGAGAAAGGGCTTATTTTACGTCCAAGAAAGACTATGCATTACATAAATAACATTAGAGCTTAAGTGGAATACAATGACATATATTTGCCTAAAATTAAGGTTGTTAAATGTAAGGTGTCAAAGCGCACTGTTTCAAAAAGGTTCTTATTTTTTTTAATTTCCCACGTATCAGGAGGGGGGGGTGGGCAAGTCCACTCCTGAAAGCAAAGCCGTTTATCACTCATGACTGCCATCCCTATTCTTCACTTTATAGTACTGATGCGACATGATACACTCACAAATGCCCAATTCTCCCTTAATGCAACGGCTAAGCAGACCAGCGACAAGAAACAATAAATAATAAACAAAGAGATTACACAGAAACTGCATTTATATCGATACAACTGAAATGCAATCATTTGTGCAGCTTTGTGAGAAAATTTAGTACATGCAAGTGGTACAAATTGCAAGGTCTTTCTTCATGTTTCAAAGTACAGCAAAGGGTTAATTGACACCCCCGCAATTCTTTTTTTAAGTCCGACACATGCAAACGACCGTGACCCCATCGCTTCCGAGTAAAACCATTCAGAGAATCCACTATGTGGAAACAAAATATCAATATCTCGCTCACATGTACCACAAACTCGCAAACAGCTCAATGCATGGAAGGTGCGAAGAAGTGTGTGTCTAATACCACTTAGCTAACAGTGGGGCTGCCGTGGTAGCTATAAGCCTCGTCTATATTTGGAACGTTTACACTAGCTTATATGCCAGCTGTGAATCACCAGACCATGGCAGATTCACACATTTGGGGCTTTCAATCTGGGCGAGACGTTGTGATCGCTACCACTGTGTGGCACCAGTAACACCGTCCGGGTCTGTTCCGTACGGAATCCCTTTCACTGCATGGTTCTTCTTGTCGCCCTGATTCCTGGACTTGTAATAGAATCTCATCAGAATGGTTGGCACCGACTATTTGGACACCACTGTGTGTGCGTGCAGCAGCAAAGGTCCCGTGGAAACTTCCCAGTGGAGTCGACGTAGCCCAGCTGTAATTGGTGTCACACGTGCCAAGAAATAATCAGACGTAACTCGCACCGATCCCCCCAAAAAAGTCCTCAACAGGCGACAGTGAAATGTTTGATTATTCAATGTGCAACTTTAATTTAAAGGACTTGACAGTGAAGCAAATTTGATTACAGTGCATGGTGTGAACAACAGAGCTTCAATTCAAGCCAATTTATTAAAAAACCAGGAAAAAAAAAATCCTTCAGCAAATGCTACAACTATGGTTGGAATGCATACATGGGATATTGCAAATCTAGAATTTGGTACTAATGTCAAACAAATCTTGAGTTATACCGAGACTAACCTATTACAAAAGTGCATGTTCTCTAATAGCATAAATGCAGAGTACAAACCTTCTTAATTGATTTACTGCCTCTAATAAAGCTACTGATAGCTGCGTGGGCATACAAGGCTTCACGATAAATCGTTCTTAGTAAACCTGTTTTTGTAATTATCTTACTACCTTACTCTACCCTCTCAATACAGTATCTATGACATCACAGAGTATACTTGAATTGACCAAGACTACAGCAATGCATCTATATCCTTGAGTTCATTGCATCCAGGATTTTCTGAAGGTGGGAGGATCAACAATTGCCATACTGAGGGAAAGGTCAAGTGAAGGGTGTCCCCTCTCCTTTTGAGAAAATTTAAATAACACTATGCAATCCTAAACCTGAAAACATCAATGACCACATCTGCTGCCTCATAGATCTCGCTGTCTTTCTTCCATCCTTTTCCCTTCTCCCTCTTTGCTTTTTGACAAGGGGGATGCTCACCTGTTGTGTAACTCCCCCCCCCCCCTCTGGATCTGCCACTGACATTAGCTACGTACTGATACTGGGAACTATTGACAATTAATGGTATGAACTGTAGGGCTGCAAGAGTTTTGCCATATGGGTCCATACGAGTTTTACTCATACAGTAGTACTAGTAGAGATGTACTACTGTATGTGTACTGTGCAATATTATTTCTAAATTTGGTACAGTATATAGTGGGCCTACTATTACCTGTACTACTTCACAATATAAATGGAAGCTTGAAACTCAGAACTCCCTCGTATGTGATACTGACATCCGACTGAAAAACGTGCTTGGCCGCAAGATTTCCAAATCAGTACCAAACTGTCCAAAAATGAGGGACAGACAGCTGCCACATATTTCATTTTTTGGAACTAGATACCAAAAATATCACAAGGTTCATCCTTGAGAACGTTATTTTGTACACCTGTGCTACACTTCTGAAACTGACTACAGACAATAAAATACAACCAATAACCTATTACATATTACGATATTGTCAAAACACATTTATCAGCCTTTGACAGTTCCAAGTTTGAATTTTAAGCTTTGTGGAGGGACCATGAAAACTTGAGAAGTCAGCCATTTCCCCCCTCAAGACAAAAGTGAAACCACCTGTCTGGGTAGATGAACCAGTGGTGACCGTGGGGGGTCTTGTTTGCACCTATGGGGGTCTAAGCAATTTTCCCATGAGTATTCTAAAGTAATGTTGTTTCCAAATCTTTTCCTTTCCCTAAATTCCTATGTTTGTTTGTCAGTTCTCAGACAAACTACGTCACTTTTCAGCAAATGTTTGGTCACGATCAAATGAAATTTCAGATCAAACCATTTCTTTGTAAGGAACTTGGCCTTCCATTAGAGCTTTAAATTCAGTGAGGATGCCCCTACACTGATATTTCTCGTATGAATCTGGCAATATTTACAATCTAGACAGAACAGTTGGACTATAGTGTATGTTTCCATTACCTTAATTTCACTGGCATTATCTGTGAACATGCAGTACTGTAGTATATATTAAACACAATGTTTGGAACATACATACTGTTCTTCACGAACATACACCATGAATGATAACTACCCAACCTCTTGAATCAAGTCTTCAAAACACTATAAACAACTATGCAGCACAGTGTATCTCTTGCTAGGGCCTCTCAGGATGCAATCATTTCATTTTGTGAGCAGCACTGCTAGAGAATCAACAATACAATACATAGAGTGCAGTAAAACAATACATTCTTACTGGCTACTGTACACATAGCCCTGGATG
Organism: Stichopus chloronotus; assembly: GCA_021234535.1. Lineage (NCBI taxonomy): Eukaryota > Metazoa > Echinodermata > Holothuroidea > Aspidochirotida > Stichopodidae > Stichopus > Stichopus chloronotus. Next base: position 7,474,060 of record CM037837.1, on the reverse strand, counting down.
AATGTTACCCAACATTATCACCATGTAACTGAATACACATCGTACTCTACTGTAACAACAACTACAGTACAAGTGTAATTGCAACGTTCTTCCCTTTTTATGAAAGATTAAATTGTATTGCGCAGAATTCTTTATGAGACCTTTCCAAAAAACGAAAACACAGCAATGGGTCCTCTAAAATTACCGAACTTAAAATCACAGAAGTGCAGAGAAAATCAATCACAAAACAATAAGCCGCTCTTCAGACAGCCCTCCAGTTCATTCGGTATACCATGCTATCTCCATGACAACTCATTCTGATTAGTGAATGGTATTTAAAATCCATTAGTGACACTATACTCCCAGAGAGAGATCAGAAGCCACCATTTATGGAGATAAGCACATCCATCTAGCAAGAAACAAAAACTCTTTGTAAAGTTAACATCAATGTGATCACTGAAGAGGGAGAAAAAGGACGGTTTATATCCGACGGGGGAAATGAGAAAGTTAAAGTACGTAGGATGGAAAGGTACACACCTTGTCAGGTTTTCTGTAAACATTGCGACGATGTTTCCCACCCGTTCATCCATTTCCCATATTTTTTGTTCCTATCCAGGCATGACTGGTTGATGAAGCAGAGAAGCCATCATCTACAACTTCAATGTGTGAAACCTGCTGCTGTTTCTCCATCTCTGCATCTCATTTTTTTTAAGGAATGATGGAGCAAAGATGTGCTTACTTTTTCACCTGTTGCAGATGTTTATAATATCATAGAATATCAGCTAAAGCCTATTACACTGCAATTGTATTTTCCTCACAAGCATCACTTCACTGAGGGTGTAATGAGACATGGCACGAAAAACATGGCAAAATCTTCAGTGACATTACAAAATTAGTTGCACAGCCAGCATATCTGCTGTGACCAAGTCTGAAAAAAAATGTACATATGAACACACAGAAGTAGCTCTCTCAGTTATTTCCACATGTTTGATTACCCGTTAGACCCCAGATGACCTTTGACCTCAGATGACTTTGACCTGATTTTGCCGAACCTTTTATTTTTTTCAATCCTTGATGTCTGTTGCACATTCTCCACATGTTTGAGAAGATATCAAAGAGACATACACGCAAGACTGCAGTTACAACTACTGTAAATGACTTCATGGACAGTACCTAGGCACACTTCTTATTTTGATGGGCAGTTCTTTTGTTCGATGTTTCTTGATTCACACCGAATGACTTGCTCTACAATTGGGCTCATTCCGTTGAAAGAATGATGCAAATGAGAATGAGATTTTGTGGTAAAATTTTGTTTAGGATATGGCTTCAAAGGACCAGCTTGTAGTTTGACAGTTATGTATTTAGTTGTTTTGGAAATAAATGTCTTAATTCAAACTCACAATGGTGCAGGCATGATAATCATTTACTTCCATGTAGCACCCAGCCTATATTACACAATACACATCCTTGCCCCGTACATGGATCTCTGCACACCAAGGTGACTAAAGACGCACCTCTATACAATAACACACCACAGTTGTGTCATACCTATACCGATGGAACCGTCACAGTGGTCTGCAATCGTACTGTTAACCAGGAATGTGCTAGAATGTTCCAAAACAACCTGGCACAGACACAATCACGGACAGTACGTGGTTGGAATTTTCGTAAAAACACATTTCCTAAGTTGAAAAAAGAGACACACTTACACAGACAATAAGATCAATCCCTTAACTTTTTTAGCTTATTATGAAGACAGCTGTTCTGGTTGATGAACTGTAAGATATATCTTGACACGTATCAAAACAAGTTTACGTAGTTTCTAATGGACACTTTTTCGGCATTAATCATACAAATGTCCTACTCCACAGAAAAATCGCGGAGGAAATTGCGAATGTTTTTCACTGCCGCCAGACTTTGAGTCTGCGAAATAAATTGATAGGGTAAAACTAATGCTTCCAAGGACAGCACTATACGTAGATGCCCAACCTCTCCTACTGCCTCAGCAGTGGAGGTGAATGACCGTATCAAACATATCCTGCATTTTATGAAGGATTGTTTACATATCTGGTACAGTGGTTGCAACATCCAATATTTGTTCCTCTTGAAGCTGACTGTATTATAAAACAGTCTGGGTAACTGGGACCAGCCTTAAGTATTGACCTACTGACTGACCGACCGACTGTAACCTCTTTGGCTTCAGACATGGCTGACAGGGAATAGGATAACCACCAATTTGGAGCACTAACTGGAATCTATCAATACCTGATCTATATCTGTGGTATCCTGAAAGCAGGAGCATTTAAGGTATGTATATATTATCAAAATAATATATAAAGCTGGAATATGAGTTGAAAAGAACGGTATACAGGCTTGTGGCAATATTACTAGGTGAATGTGTGCATGCCAAAGGAGTAATGCAAAAAGAAGAAGTGTCACAAAAGTGCAGGATGAGTGCAAGTGATTGATCGCATTTATATAGCTTGCCAATTTTTAAGAAAAAAAAAAAAGTTTTCTGAAGAAGCATCACAGCAGATGTTGCATCACAAGTAGCCTCATGACAGTGTTTTTCCTTAATCACACATATCACTTCAAAATCCATGGAATCTTTCACAGGGGAGAACAGTACATCTGGAAGCCCATTCTCGCTCCACTTTGTCAACAGTAAACTTTTATTGGGATGAGATGTGAAGCCATTGGGCGAGGATTTGTGTAAATAAACTTGATGACCACAGATGAGAATCAACCATGAAATTCAACTTGTGTTCTTGTCTATCATTTACAAGTCACTGGTGCAAGAATATTTGCTATCCTTTCAGACCAAACATGTACTGCATGCAAATGTGTGGACAGAGAGTGAGGTTTGTGCTTGCTTTTAGTTTTATGTATAGTGTTGTATACATTATTCCAACAGAAAGAATTATCTTGGCAGCAGAGGAAAACATCTAACCGCTCCGGGACTCACTCATACCATCCGTATTTTCCTTCAAACAGTTGTTCACTGTAAAGTCATTGACCTTAATTTAGGATGACATTTTAGTACATTAAGAGAGAAAAGGAATGCCAATGTAATAACCCTGAAAGGGTTGAACAACTTCAATTTTGTGTCAAAAACAAAATATTCTAGAAACGGTAAGGACCCCCAAAATGGCCACTTGTTCACCATTTAGTGATTCAGCAGACGTGATGGTGTCTCTTCTCAACCGAGAGAAAACTTGAGCCAAGTACAGCAAAGCACTTTGCAAAGAGCTGAACAAGAACAATCCCAAGTCATTTTAGTGTACTGACACTGGGTTCAAGGATTTCTCACAGAAGGCTTTCCTAAGAAATTGTAAAATGCCAAACTAATTAAAGTTTGTTGGAGGTGATTGAAGAGACACTTTTTCACACTCCTCCTCGACAGGTTTCCTGACGATGTGACAATGGTGCACATCCATGCCTGCCCATCCACAATATGATGTATAACATGTAGCTATATGCCCTCACAATCACGAACACATCAAACACCCACTAAGCTGCTCACCCCCATTCTCTTCCACGTTAGGGGAACACTGGAAGACTCACCGTTTTGGTCTCATTTTTGATCGGATTAATCCTGGCCAATGCATTCTGTTCCCTGTGGATGACTTCCATCAGTTCTTTGGCGGAGACACCATCGATGAGTATGACAGGGCGTTTCAGCCGCTGTTCCATCCCGTCAGATTGGAGCTGAGTGGGTGTATCGAAAGAGAGAGAGAAATTAAGCAAACATCTTCGTAACGACGTCGATGACACAACATGATGATATCTATGGGATAGACAGGGGTGACCCTCTATGATGGTCACAATTTTTGTTGATAATGACTCTACTAACACAATTTTTTTTACTAAGAGCAACTAGCATTTGATGAACATGGGATATCTATGTCATAACATTTCTTTTTTTAAACCATACCAGCCTACACATATGAAGGGTATGAAGAGTAGTTTATTGACATAACATTTCATCACTAACCATGGAAAATTTATGAAAATTATGATAGTGTGTTTGGGGGAACAATCAACTCTACTGTGATGCAAAACAATGGTATTTTACGTAAAAGATGCCACTGCTGTTATGAAAACAAAACAGTAAAATCAGATGTCTGGGAAGATAATAAATTACTACAGTTGAGAGACGAGTGGGATAAATTGTATTAAAGATTCCAATTAAGATTTTCATTCGTCATATCCATTATCAAGGCTAATATGATGTTTTTAATGAATCATCAGTTTGGAACTACTCAGTACTCACTCACTGTACAATTAAAATAATACACAACAGCAACAGACTGGGTACGTGTGTACAAAACTACAAATTGCACACTTAAAATTTCACATTTGCACTTTTGCAGCATATCACATGAAACAATTCAGAGTATTAAAAAAAATGCAAACAAGATAATCTATGACTAATCTCATCCAACCGGGAGGTTAAATGAATCAAAATAGCTAATACCGGTGATAAATTTATCCATCTGAAGAGGATTCAGTGATGTTGTCCTCACAATTATCTTCCTGTTTGTGCAGAACTGTGCAGTATTATGCTTGAGTCATGAAAGCAACGAGCGACTCCCAATTTACCGACTGAATGAAGATGTGCAAGCAAAGTTTGCAGAAGCATCCCCACCAGAACAGGAAATAAACTTTTCAATCTCCACAAAGCAATCACAAGAACAATCACGAGATGAGACACAATGTGACATTGTCATCAAAGAACAATCAAGTACAATGGTGCTAAAACATTTACGTTTGACAAGTGCTTTAATATTGCATTAATAATCCATCAAAAACGCGACCTTTCATCCTCATACTGTTTGCAGCACAACAACGCCGCAAGCAAAAAAGCCTAGACCAACTTCCAAAGACAAGCATATGTAAATAACCGATGGCTTCATCTTTCCACTAACTGCAGGCACTACGGTCTTGGCGATCACACCGACGAATGAATCTACCACGAATCAAACATTTATGCAGTTTATGGATGCGGCCCGAATGTAATTTTCCTGGCGGCAAGAGCGTAAGAAACAGCAGATGCCCATTGATTATGACTCAAAAGGAGGAAGAAGGAAATTTCTTATTCCTGAGGAGGGAAGTGTAAGGGAAAAGCAGAGAATTCTTGCCTAATTTAGACTGTAACCTGAGCCGACCAGGTGTCAGTTTGAAGTTAGCTCTACAGTTCATCAGTCTGATATAACTGTAAATGCTTTCCCAACCAGCATCTGATGAGTAGCTTATACCAAATAGATACGGAGAGAAATGTAGACATACCTAACTGAGAGGAAACACAGAGGGAATGATCCATTACTGTCAAATCAGCTAAATGTAGAGGACAGTACTCCAGTAGCAACAGTCAAAACCAACACTAACTGGTGTAAATCTCATGGGGTACTGATATGGGAGGAGGGGGGGGAGTTCTTTGTCAAATCTAAATCATCTCCTCTCATCTGTGACAATCGAGGTTGCTATAAAATTGCATCAAAAAGAATCATCTAAATCATGACACGACTGGGATGTGAACGGTGAACAGATGAAGGACTTTAAAAAATACTAGAAAATAATCAAGAAAAAGCAACCATTATTTCCAGAACTCCTGAGTTCTGGAACATTAATGCCATCAGAGCAACAGTTGCCTCTGGAGATGACGGAGAGGTAAAGATAATTCAAATAATAGGCGCATGACGAAATGTGAAGTGTCAGCCTTTGACGAATATTTCACATGAGACAGTATTACATGGACGTAATTTCAGTGCTTACGATACTTCGACAAGCATCAAACGAGCTGAGCGCAATCAAGAAACATGCATAGGAAATATATACAAAAATGTAAAAAATATGTATCCCCACTTATTTCCATGCTGAAATGAAATTTACAACCTGGGTGATGACACCACTGTACGTGAAAGTTTCCGTGCTACAGAAAGCAACTAACCAAACGACACTTAGATTTAAAACAGCAACACACCGAGGAAGATCTTTTGCGTGCGACAGTGGAGATTTTTGCAAAACCCCTGTAGAGTTGTAAACCGCTGCCAAATTCACCTGCTTTTCTTTCCTCCGAATATATCAACTCATGCTTTGAGTTAGGCAGGTTGAATCCCAAGATATTAAAGAATGTGTCTGGTGAACAAAGTTGCCCTGCAGATTCACATGAAATCACAACACACTCATTGCTTCATGTCCAGTTCCTTTGAGAACAAATCGGTCTCGAACACCAACAGTCTCCTAAATTAATCATTTGTCTGTATACATATCACGGAAAGAAAAAAACAATTGGATGGTAAGCTGGCCTATGTGCTAATATCCAAATAACTGTGCCAAAGAAAACAGTAAGTTATCTTTATTTACAATTTTTTTCAGTTTTGCAGCATCAGCAAAACAATCTTTAACATTTTTTTTTAACAAGGAGGGCTATGTACCATCCTCCCAAATCCCAATGTGTGTTGATAGACGGGGCAGTATGATTGAGCTGCGGTGGTGGAAGATTGTGACAAGGTGATGAAACAAATCAGAGGGATTTAAGTGACAAGGATGAAGTTTCACAATTAACTGATATCACCCAAAACAGTGTCAGAAAATTACTTACCCTGGGGAGGAGGGGGGCAGTCTGCCCCTTTCAAAATTGCTCTTCACTTACCTGTCTCAGTACAACAGATGTACTCTCACTCTACCCATATCTGGTGCCCTCTGCACAACGAGAGGGGTAAATCCTGTGTCGCTGGTTGTGAACAAACCAAACCTGGTAGGTTTGGGGATGAGTATCCTAACAGGTTTTGCTCAGTGGAACAGAGACCATTCCACGTTCACGAAGAGGAACGACGTTCGCTTCCTGAGGTCAGTCATTCTAAGAACTTGCAATACTGGATTCATGTATTCTTTGAAAGAACCACACATTCTATAAGACACTTAACCATCACTGATAAGAAAAAAAAAACAAGTCTATCACAAAATCTTTACTGTTTTTTCCTCTCCTTCTTGAATGATGGAAAACTGATAGAATTTTCTCACGGATATGCAACCCAATACACACTCTACAGCAACTTCACTACTAACGGCATTTCTAATTTTGTTGATAGATTGATTATATCCCGAACAGGATACATTGATGGGCAACAAAATACTTCAATTTATTCTCCACAAAATGTCGGAGTTTCATCCAGCTGGCAATATTTCCCCTCTCTCTCTCTTTCCTTCTGTTTTTCGAGTCATATTCATTTTGGGCGCATCATGAGAGCTATCTCACGTCCTTGACGAATAACAGTCGACTTTAAATGCAACTGAAATGTATCGAATGACGAGCACTGGTCCCGTTTAGGATTTCAGATAAACAGTCTCCGCGGGGAAGTGATTTACAAGTATATATCTATCTGGCTTTTACAGTAATATTCTGTAATAATATAGAGATGTCCATTTATCACACATCCTGACCGGTGCTCCGTAAACAAGTTATCTAGTATGATTTAGCAAAAGTTCTTGCCTTCAACCAGGCCTTCCACGTTTTATATCGACAATGCGCAGATGCTCTAATCTTTTTTTTTTTTTCTTTTTAGGTAATAATATTTCTTGCTGGGTGTACATACCTTGTGTACATGTGGCTCTTTTACAATTAGTTTCAACACAAAATTTATCCCTGGATTTCGAGGTACTAGAAAACCAGATTAGATTGATGGGTGAAGAGATCTTAGTACTGTAGGACTGTCTTAAAAAACACCTGTAATTATAGCTTAGGTAAAAAGCACAGGCTTTTTTTTTCTCAGTTTTTTCTGTGCCTGGTTGTTTTTTTTTTTTTCAAGTGATGCAGCAAACAGTTAACTTGCAACATGCTGGAAGGAATTTAAGTCTGTTCCAGTGACAGCACAGATGAAAGATTAAAAATGAATGAAGTCAGCATTTGGTACAATTTCCTCACAAAATTCATGAAAAAAATTACACTAGATCTTCCGGATGGGTCTATTGACTGATTTTCATGTGTTGAAAATTGAAAATGAAAACACAAGGAATGCATGGCTGAAAATAGTGTGGCCACAAAGAAGGAGGGACATCATTAAGTAATAAAATCTTCTTGTTCAGAATGGGCATTAAATATAACAGCTATGGACACTAAACAAACAATGCCTAACGACTTGCATCCTCTGTATCATTTGCTGGTTAAGTTTAATTCCACTTCAAGCCTGCCCCCATCCACACCCCCCCCAAAAAAAACCCCTAGAAACATATGCCTGCAAAGAGTCCATTCCAAGAGTTGAACTACTGATGTGAGTGAACTAGTGTGTATGATCTCCTGATATAGAATCTAAAGATGAAAGCTCTACTTATTCTTTCACATGTATCTTTAAAATTCACAGAAATAACTTCAAAGTTGACACGTAAAAGTCATCTTGCACTTTCCACTCAGCGGAGCCAAAATCTTGAGTCACATTTTCCACACACTTTAAAGAGTTTCAAGGTTGTTCACTCAATGTCATTTTCAGCCACCTAATCTCAATCAGAATTTTGACAGCTGGAAGAGTAAACTTTTCAAGGTTCGAGCACTGAAGGAGAAATATGTCTTTTTTGGGGGGGGCTTTAATCTTCAGGTTAACACTACTTTCTTTTCATACATTCGATGAAGAGGGAGTTCTTTGAGGCAGGCAATAGTAAGAGTGGACAACTATTGAATCTTGTTTCTTATATTTGATAATGAGCACATTATCAACCCTCATAAGAGACAAAATCATTATTCTGGCAGATTTAGTGATGTATCATTTTCTGTGGAATTGAGCTAGGAACATACTGAATAACTGTTATTTGTTACTGCAATTCATGAATATTCATGAATGGCAAACAACACACATTTGTTACAGCATTACAAGATGTCAATGGTACTCATATTTTGTAAGCAGTCAAGGAGGGATATGCAAATGAAGCTATCATTATCTAGTGGCGAAGGCATGCCGCATGTTTGTTCTCTATCACTCTGGCTGTCCACCAGATTCAACACACCCTATGTTCTTCTATTTTGCTATCTGAGAGATATTCTTTGCATCCTGTTATCAAGAAGTTAACTGTAGGTTTTGGATTTCTCAAAGACTCCACATGTTACACTACCAACTTATCTTCACAAATGTAACAATGTCCACAACAGACTTAAAGGAAACGCACACTACTACTGCTCAGCAAATTTAATGCACAACATTAGTGCATGGCATTGCAGGCACAATACAGAAGCAAGTATATGTGAAATAAAAGTTTCTTTACAAATTACATTGTAGGCTGTGATTTCGGCACTACTTACGTGTTGATCATATGTACCTTGCAATGTAAAAACCGTTCTGATAGCTTCCGAGATTAGTCGCCCTACTCTATGATGGCACTGTCACAATTTGGGGTGTTTCATATGTCATGAATATCGGCATTTCGTGGCTGCGAGCATATCGCCCACCAGTATCTCCTAGGCAGCGAGTCATCTTTCTTTCGATATCCTTCTTTTCAGCTCATTTGTGAAATTACTCAGTCTCATGGAAAGAGGCTAAGGGGAAATTTATGACAGAAAACTCTGAGCAACGGCAGTTTGCGTCCTACATTTGACAACCTGGCTAGAGGTTTCTCCACACTTCATTTAACGCCACTTAACACTTAGCCCTTTGGGGGAAGAAAAGAGCAAAGCAAATTGGATGCATATGAGGACAGGTAAAGCTCTCTTGTCCTTCACAAATATCTTGACAGGTAAGACTATAATCACAGAACAGTTACTAAAATAAAAACTTGAAAAAAAAAAAAAAATCTCATCAGTGGCACAGAAACAAACAGAAAATATCGCTCTAGTCATCCTCGCACGGTGGTCGCAAAGATGAAGACACAATCAATGTCCAGGCTGTGCCATTCTCTAAATTCAACTATCGAGTTGATGTCCAATTCAGTGTGACAAAATTAGTCAAAGTGGATCACAGAAGGTTACACTATGAGACATAGAAACAAAAACTAAGATGTTAGAACACTTCAAGGAACCATGGGGGGCTCTGAGTTTCCGATCATCAGTGAGCACGAATAGAATTTATCCAAGTGAATATATGAGGATAAACCAGCTCCGAGGCATCTTTTGGTGAACCAGAACTTCTTTTTCCAGTGCGAAATCGAGTAACCTAGCATCCAGAAACTAGGTTGTTATCTGAGAGGTAAATATGAGGTGGTAAATCACGGAGAGTAAATCTTGCCATTCTTAAATCACAGGCATTGTTGTTTTTTTTTAAACACACTTTTCACATATTTTTCAGCAGGATTTGAAGTTGCTTCAAAAGTTTCGCAGATACTTTCATTTCCATTTTGGGTCACATAAGAAGTGAAAGGAAGAAAGGGTACAGCTGTACATGATGAGCTGATCAGTGGTAACAGTAATGTAACAGGGAAGTCGTCCACTTCTGCTGAGGGACAAATATGGCAAACAATCCAAGATTTATTAAACCAGAATAAGAATCACAACAAAATTGATCCATGATACAAAGCAGGTCAACTGATTGCTACTGATTGATGATAGTAATGATAATAGTAATTTTGATGGTGATAACAATGATAATAATGACGGTGATGATAGCAGTGGCAATTATGATGATGATAGCAGTGACAATTATGATAATATCATAACAATCATGATGAATGAAATGATGTAGAAAATAGCAATTTGTGATGACAATGATAATAATGATGATTATGAAGATAAAAATGATTATGATGAATTGTGATGAAGATGATGGTGTGGCCAATAACAATTAATGATTATTATTAATGATTATGATGATAATGATGAATATTATGTAGATAAAGATGATGATAAAAATTGGTGATAACAATGATAACACTCATTACGAAGGTCAAGCTAATGATGCATATTACAAAGACCATAGTGATAATGATGATATCAATTATGGCAAAGGTAATGGTGATGTGGATACTAATGATGTAGCAATTGGTGATGATAGTGATATGATAACGATGATTGAAATGAGTACAGTGGTGACGATGATGATGATAGTCACAATGATGATTATGACATATCATCAACACTGAAGGCAAAGTGCAAGAAGATGTTTATTGATAGCAAATTGAAAGTAACAAATTCATAAAAAGTGACCAATCTCTTCAAGCCACTGATCTCAACTGATCTCTCTTTAGGTGATCCCAGAAAAAATGGCCAAGTAGTGGCTGTGAATATACCTTCATTAAGTTATATGCAACAATTGATCCCAAACAAAATGGGAAAGGTATTAAAAAAAGATCCCACATCCCTTACTGACTTAGATCATCAAAACTGATCAGAAATTGGATTCCCATGATTAAATATAATCAAAGGAAAGATTTGTAAGGAAGTAAAGACAGAAGGTAGACCAATAATCATGAGCTGCCATCGACTACCCACAAGCCAATGGCGTGGGTATTCACAGGTGACTACACTTACAGTATTCCTTGCATACACTTACGTATTGTTTCACTGAAAACTGTTCCTGTATAAAGTTTTGTCACTGCGCCATCTATATACAATCAATACTAGATTGGCCCATTTGGCTTTTGCTATGTGATAGCACAATGTGGTTATCAACAGTACTGAAAATCTAATTTCAGAGGGATGTTTAAACTTTATTCGGGCACACTTTATGCAAAGCAAAATGATGCGAAAGAGTAAACAAGGAGTATCAACTGAACGTTTACAATGTGAATATGGCTTGACATAAAAGACAGAGAGAAACGAAAAATGGACTGTAATATGAATCACTTGACAATTGTATGAACATTACCACCATCTGGAGGACACAATTAAGGCAAAAAGATACACTGCTCCAATATCTAGTTTTGGACTAAATGCTCCTTATTTTTTGAATGTAACTTTTCTTTTTTGAGCGAGCGGTTGCATTGTAGGGGATGCCTGGCTCGAAAGGGAGAAAACATGGCTACATTTCAGGATCCAAACAAGATGACCACAACCAAACCATGTTACAAACTGATGTGGGAAAATTGTTAAAACTCTCCGCATTTGATGATTGTCATAAAGAGGAACATTGAGCTATTTGTGAAATTCACTCAACTTTTCTAAACTTCTCAGGTTCCCTTCCCATACTAATGACGAATTGTCAAAGTAAGAGGATCCCCATGTGTCACAAACGAAAAAGAAACATTTGACTTGGTTTTTGAAAATTTGGGACCAGAGACGATTCACACATGAGACAGTCAGTAAAAGTTAGGGTAACAAATTTTGACAGCTTTCAGTAAGTATTGGCTGTGATTGGCTGTGACTAATTATTCTACTCACAAGCACTGTCACGTGTTGCACCCTTCAAAATTCTCACTACCTTACTGATATCAACTCAGTGAATCTGTGTAAGTGTCATTCCATGGCTATAAATACGAGAAAAGGGGAGAGAGGGTCTAGAGGCGGAGACGGGGGAACAATAGATTAAGGAACTGAGGAGCAGTAGCAGAGAAACAGGAAGTGGTGGAGAAACAGAGGTGGAGTTGGGGGGACGAAAGTGGAGATGGAAAACTGGTCGACCAGAAAGTGAGGAAGAGGGGGAAGCTAGTTGCGTGATGAGGTACCGTGGGCTGTAGTTACTTTCAAATTGGTTTGCTTTGTAATGCTAATTAAGCACCAGAAGTGAATTGAAGGTTATGTGTATGTACTGTGTATCTAATTTTGAGATCGAGAGCAGATATGTTGCCATGGAGATATAACAAGCTGGCTTCGACTGCAGGGAAGTGATGGTCAGGTGACAAATTATGGACATTAAACCTTGCACCAATAAAAAGTGCAAAGAATCAAAGCCCATTGATTGGACAGTCTCGGCCCCTGATAACTGTATGATACATGACATAGTAGAGTGTATTTTCATGAAAAAGTTCATCAAGTCAACGATTTTTGTACTAGAATAAAAGGGCGTTTCCCGTAAATCTCTACCACAGAGTCAACAAGACTAAGTGATTTCTTCCCAAGTGAAGAATCAGCTACCAGGTCAAACTTCCAATTTCAAGCCAATTTACTTCTTGTACATTATACCTCTCTGTTTTTACAGTGTATGCCAAAGTGTCACAAATTTATAACCACCCTTACACCACAGTACCACATGCAGTACCCCTGTGGATTCCATAAGCACTTGGCAAGGAATCAAAAATGTGCAAACATGTTGAACAATGTGACAAACCCCTCTAGGTTTTGCAGATTACACTGGTGCTGCTTTTCACGGACAATACTCGCATTCATTTTACCAGAATTTTTAGAATGGGGTTTTGCAGTCCTGAGGACAATACTGTCTTTAGTGGTAAAAACTTGCTGAAGAATAAACAATCTGTATCATATAAACACTTTGCTTTCTTGACCCCCCCCATTATCAGTGACGGTATTTTAGACCAGTTGACTGACAGGATGGCCAAAGTGAAGGAGGACTGAATCACACACATTGCGAGATGAAACAATCCTGCAATGATCGTTGATCATTTCTGATCAAACAAGCTACTTTTGGAGAAAGAAAAGCAGCACCACAGAAGATGAGCAGATAACTTACAAAAAAAATTTTTATGAAAGCAATCGTCAGTATCAAGAACCTTTAGCGTTAGCATGAGAGAGAGGGCTGTAGGTGAGAATGGGCCTGTGCTCATGTATGGAACATTGTCGAGGTTTCACGGGCATTACAGCAGGATGTGCTGTTTGAAGAAAAAAATTGTTAATCTACCATCATTTTCTTTCACTCGCTACCAATTCGGAAAATGACATCAATGTCACGTTTCTTTCGGGAGAAATTTCATTGATTATAGTGCTAATTACAGTAGAAAGAAGTGATTTAGTTTTGGGACTAAAAGGTTAGCAGAACTGGACCCCGGGGTAAATGTGCTGCCCCTCCATGCAAGTACTACCGCACCGAAACTCCTACGCAAACACATTTCCTTGAGCAGTTAGGCTCAACTTGGACAAGTAGAACACTGTACGGGAGATCTCACAACTTCTGTAACAAGTGCAGCCAGTCCTTTGGTTTACTTTGGAGAACGCAGAAATGAAACAGCACACCCTGCTTAACAACACGTAAATTAAGTGGTGTGGTGGTTCGACAAAGATAGGTAAGCAAAGGGAGTTGAGTTCATCATTTATGAGACCCTATCAATTGGAAGGAAGAGAGGAGTCCTGCAACTTAACTCGAAACTATCACTAAATTTGATGTCTCATGCTTTAAACTTTGACATTTCTAATCAAACAAGCTACATTTGGAGAATTTCTTGGAATTGTGGCACTGGAGGCATGTGGGCAGACTCTGAAATAAAACTGCACAAACAGTGAATGTGCACTTCTCTTAAGTTACAGACCAACAATGTACTTCTAAAAACTTATACGGTGTAGAAATTTATGGATGATAAACCTACCCGTATCCTTACAATACATGCATTATGTTTACATGTACTATGAAGCTCTATGACTTTTGGTACTTTTATCAGTACCAAACCTACCTCTATTACAATAGTGCCCTCTTCATTCTTGCTTCCAAAGCTGCAGTGAGTTTATAGCTTACATATTCTTCGTCTAGTTTGAATTAAAATTTACCCTTTTTGGATTTATCTATCTTAAGACTCTGGACATCAGGAAAATATGCTGCCTAGCCGCCTAGCCCTAGTCCACTTAGTTGAGAGGATAAAGATAGCATACCGGGTTGTGATTTAACAAATGTCAACTGGTGTACTCTTCATTAATTAGTGTAACTACAAATGATAAAGTGGTAAATACAGAGAAACTCATCTTAAATTGAATGCATAACTGGTAATATTAGAGTACCCTGAATTTAACCTGGCATGTCAAAGGCATTCATATCACTTAAAATTGCAAAAGATGTAATTATTTCAATCATAGATTGACAAAAATAAATCGCTAACAGTGCAACTAGAGGAATGTACTGTGGACTGTTGCCTTGAAGTGATGGACTCATGATCAGGTTCCTATTAGATGGACATCATATCTTCTTACCTTCGATCTCTTCAACGGACTATAACAGTGGAGAATTTTTCAGGTATTGTGAAAGTCAATCATATCATATGCAAATACCACATATGTCTTCATTTACTTCTGAAAAACATATAAAACTTAAGTTGTTTTTTCAGTGATGTCTTGTCACACAGACATGCACGCTGCTGTAATCATACACCAATAACATCCCAACACTAAATACCACCACACATGACACACCATGGCTGGTTATTTCTCTATTTGACAGATTTCTTCCAAATGATGTGTACATGCTTCTGGTATTGGTTCACCTGAAAATCCTTCACAATCAAGCATTTATCTTGGGGACAGATAGAAACTTGCACACTGTTAACTGAAATTCAACATGACAGCAGCCTTATTGTATAGGAATTCCTCAGTGACATCAAAACTGACGCAAAGGAGCTCCTCTCCCCTCCCCCCCCCCCTCCCGAATTCCCTATAATCTTGAGTGAGGAAGATTTTCACCCTTATATCTGCATGCAAGGTATACACCATTTGGAATTCTGGCTCATGCATACAGCTAGTGACTTCTTGGTGTGTCTTTTAATAGCAGTCACTGCTACAGTGTTTGAAATAGCCAAAAGGCATAACCCACTTGTACCATGCCTGACCTACTTGCATTGATTACCACCTTCTTGAGCTAAAAAACTTCACAATCAAAATAGAACATCCATTTTAGAGGGCACTGAAATCTGTCCATGATGGCTCAACAGAAGGGGAAAAAAAAAAAAGGTAAGAGGAGAAAAAATATACAGGATAATCGCAAATATCCCTCTACCAGAGTTCGCATTTTTCAAGGCAGCACTACTACAACACCAGCTGAAATCAGTTCAAAAGGTGCAATCTTACACTATCAGCAATTTTAATGTCGATAGTGTTTGCACTGACTTGATTAGGTTTGTAGTTGGTGGCTACAGAGACAATACGCCAACAAGCCAAAAATGGGTCGAAACCAAAGGGACCAACGTCATTTCCAGGTTGTGGATTGTTTTCAGTACAAATGGTGAGAACTGATATTCACAGCAGAGGATCGAAGGATGTCAGAATTGGGCGGCAAACAATATCTAATGTGAATAGACAAAAGTTTCCAACTGTGCTGTGGTTTTTCTTCCACAGACCAAGAAATATTTTATTTGATTACTACCTGTGTTTGGGACGGTCACTGTTGCATTACAAAGGAAGTTATGCAATGGGCGACTTTTAAGCATCAGGCTACTGTATTCCGTGCAGCGAAAGTGAGCTTGTGGGTCAGCTTCATACGATTCCGAAATCGCATGAAGCTGAGGCGCAAGAGCCTCAGAAACCGCTCGGTTGGAGTTTCCGTGCATGGACTGATTTGTGGTCACTTACAAACGTCGGCCGACACTTGGAAATGTCAACGCTCACTTACATGAGGCAGTGACAATGACATCATCCGGCACTGCGGCCTCGTAAAGCTTGATACTGCCACGGAATATTTACCAGATCCTTCACAACTCTCACAACCAGTTTTGCTAGACTGGCTGAATGAACCGGTAATACTGCAGAAGAGCTGCACAATACTTTCTTCCCCATGTCCACTGTACCATAACCCTCCCCCATCCTTCAACCCTCTTGTCACCCCTATCCTCACCCCTAGTACCCCCTTCTACTGATCCTCACCCCCAGCAAAATGTCTTTTCTGATGATTCTGTACCATTAGCAGAACATTCTGTTCTTCAGCTGAATCTATGACTGATCTGCTAGAGATCTACTAGAAACTAACGGGCACAAATTGTTTACAGTTTCGTTGCATTTAAACCGGCGACTTACTTTCTCTCGGGCATCATGCTCATCAGTCACATCCAGGATTACCGCAGTTGCACCACGCTGGATTATCTTTTCAGCCTGAAAGAAGAAAAATGTAGAGATAGATTAAATCTATGAACAATAACGCCAACATCGAACTAATCCAGGAAAGCTTTATCATTTTCACTGTGAAGATACAAACCCAAGTAAGTTCAGGTAAAATAGAACTATCTCACCACTTACAGAAATATTTGCATGCTATAAAATACTTGTGCAGCATAAAGTAATGACAAACCTATTTGATAAAGACTTTGCCAGAATCAAAACATTTCACAAATTTTGCTCCACGGGCAATCTAGAACATACAAAACAGTTTGTTGTATTTGTTTTTATTCATAAAATAATGATTGCATTAACCAAAAAAGGTAAATGTTTTGACCACTGTGTCTCACTGCAGTTACAATCTAAACAATATTGTTTTTTCTCATGTTGTTTTACAAAAAACAATGCTTGTTCTTAAAACACCAAAGACTTTTTGAATCTTCAGCAAAGCTACATAAACATAAGAGCTTCATAACCATACGCAAAGCTTCATAAACATTTACAAATTTTTGTATTCGGTCACTTAAAAAAAGCAAACCAGATGTTGAACTGCATGTACTCTCATTATGGATAATATTTGAAAAAAAGGGTTACACTCTTCTGCTATAAACCTTTCCCGAATTTTTTTTTTCAAAACATTTCTCTTAATTCTCTAGAAGGAAATGCAAAACAAACATACTGAAACAATCACTACCCCCTGTATTCTAATGTATACTACTGTATGTACCTCTGTTTCTGCTCTAGGGTGAGTTACATCTTCTCTCAACTTAGTGAGCACTTCTGATTACTTTCACCACAATTAATACAACCTTTTTGTTTTTGTCTCGAAACTTTCGTTACTGCTCGTGTATCATCAGTTAAGTTCCAAAACAGTGAATGTATAATGATGAAGTGACAATGACTAACAGCATCGTCTTATTGTGACTTGTAATTAAAGTTTCTTATGACTCCCAATTTATTGCTATCATGACTTTCAAAGTTTCTTAAATTCACTAAATGACACAACCAAAGGCCAAAATACTGGACACATTTAAAAACAAAATGTTTGGATAATTTTTACACTGAGGTTTACTGTATTGCCATAGTTATCATTTTCTTCATTTTACTCCAAATAGGAGGTTACTTTTTTGTTTTAGTTTTACTGTCAATAGTGAAATAAATCAAGATTTACACAAGTTGGGAAATAAGTACTGCATCTTCCCCAATTGATCGAGAGTGACCAGTTGTGACATCCAAAAGTTCAGAATGAACCACAACAGTTGTCTCCTCTCTGACTGTACATTTTAGTTTTTACATTGTACATTTTAGTTTGTGCATTGTACATTTTAGTTTGTACATTGTACATTGTGACAGTCTAGATGTAATGAAAGCCATTACATGTGACATGAGCTGTAAAATTGTGTGATATGCTTAAAGTTGCAACATGGTGAGAATTACAGTAACACTATTTACAGCTTGCAGGTTTCACAAGCACTGAGTTTGTTACTTTTAAGACTCATTGTCCTGGATTCACTTCGTGTTCCTTATTGTGAGCTGATGACAGCACTAGCTTGCATCAGGAGGATAAGTGAGACCTAATGGTACTTGTGTTTAAAAACTAAAATTTCTTCTGTCAAAATGTGAAAGCTCGCTCACTTTCCATTTGCCAGAGTGACAGGCTGATAGCTGGCAGTAAGTTAAGAAATACTTAACTGTAGACCTGCAAAGTGCATGTACTTTCGAAGAACGCTCAGCATGGATCACAGAAGTAAATTTCGAAGAAAGGGGCCTGCTGACCATTAGTAGGCTGGCATAGGCCTACAATCAGCACATTAAACTTAGCATTCACTTTAAACAGAAATAAGGCGTTTGTTTGAGAGAAAAAAATCGTATTTTCAAAACCAGGATTTACGGAAACAGAATGAAAGATTATTCAACATACAAGGATGGAAAGGAGTCTTTTCAAGAAAAATTTCCTCATAGTCAGAAACTCACTTACTTGTTGTTTTAAGAATGATTTCTTCACCAAACTTTAAAAAATTCAAAGGACACATCTTCCGTAACTCACCTCATGCGTAATGTTTTGATGAGATGAAGCTATTTCTGATGTTCATTGATGAGGCTGACTGGTGTCACAATGTTTAAAACTATTTTCTTTGCATGCCGTGTTGGTGCATTTTAACTCAGTATTTTCTGTTTGACTCAGTGTTTCTTCTCAAGTTAAAAAAAAAAGGGTCACACATTCAACGATTAAATTCATCCATGCCTAATTTAAATTAGCCAAAGCAACATATTGCAAAGTGTTAGCGGATAAACTGCAATTACACTGAAGAAAATTCCATTTCGAGTTTGCACGAATCACATGTGCGATGGGGCCACAGACACATAAACCTACTTTGACACTTACAGAAGAGTTACTTACTCAGTAAGTAGATCAGCTGTCAAACTTGACCAAAAATGTATTTTACATAATAAACTTCATTAGTTTAAATTATACTGGTGTCATTTTTTGTTCTACATACTGCAGCTTAATATTCATTTTAAGGCTATGAGCCTTTCAGATCTCCTTCCTACAGATCAGGTGGAAAGTTACCAACTACAACTGCTGGGTTTGACGAGGCTTTCAATGTTTATCAGGCCTCGGATAATAAAGTTAAGATTAATTGCTTGAGCTTCTGAACATCCATTATATAGTTCTCAGGTGTATCCTTTTGTCATTGCCTGACACTGAAATGCACTGAATGCATGTCTTTGCTGTTTTTTCTCTATTGTCGTGTCCGTCCATTGTTAAAGTCCATCAATAGAGCTTTCAATGCACAGTTGGCCATTTTGCCATCTTCATTGTCCGAAGTCCTTTACGGTCCCTCTTCTGCCATCCACCCACCTAACTGCTGGTACCTGTTTCCTGCAGCCAGAGGGAATCAATCCAGACTTTCTTTTCAAGGGGACTCAGGTGAGCGTCATCGACAGACGAGGTCCACGACCGTCTCCTTTCATCAGCCCATCGGAGCAGGATCGAAACTAATCACTTAACTTGTCCATCTGCTGGTGTAATCCCCTTCAATGGACTCAACTTAAGAGGTTGCCTTACAATACATTTGACACCCCAGTTAGTGTTCTCGCATTGTAACTGCAACCTGGCCGGTATAATGACTTGGTTACTGAGATGACAGTCCTTTTCTCCCCTTCTCTGGACTCGAACTCACAGTGAAGGTGCACGGTTCTTTCGCACATCTGAACCTTTCAGATGGCAATTAAAAGCTGAGGTTATCCTACCTACCTCCTAATCACCTTGCCAGAGATAAAAGGAAAGAAAAAGAGATTGATCTGCCAACAAGGCCACACCTTTGACAAGAGAGAATTCAGTACTCTGAGGAATCCCTGCAATATCCACGATTTTCACACTTTCCAAATCAGGCATGAGTTCGAGCAGAAGGAGAAAGGGTTCTCAAAAGGTTTAGAGAAGCAAGGAATATAAAGACTTTTGTCATAACTGTGATTAGAGCTATACTATTACAGCGGCATGCAGGGGTAATGCGCGCAAGGAGCGAGTTCAATCTGAGAATGAGAGATACTTTCTTCTAAGGATTCTTGTAACATAGAGACAGACAGGTAAACAGACTGATGGACAGACAGACAGACATAAGTATACAAAGGCAATTGTCCCTTATGTCACCAAAGATCCCTTTAATTAGCCCGCTATTCCCGGCATTTCTGGAGGTTTACATGGCATTCTTGTCTTGTGTGAAGTAGATGTTACACAAGACTACTGCTCACATTCGCCCATGATCTCAGAGCTCCGTAAAGAAAAAAATTCTTACCAGTTTCAGCAAAAGTTCATTGTTTTTAAAACATCTGATTCAGACAAAAGTTAAAAACCAATCCACTGAACCATCATCACGACAATAACAACAAACATCACCTGCAGTAGGGTACAGATCTGACACAGCAGAATATGTGGTAGCATAGCAGTTTAGGAGATTTCTCCACAATTAAGTGCTATCATCGTGTTCATCATCTGTGAAAGTGCCTGAAAGTTGACCTTTGACATTTTACCAAAAGGTTGGGTTTCTTTGTGAATGGGATAGGAGCAGGTCAGTGGAAGTGCATGTACTTTAATGTGCAAATGGAGGTAATTGATGCAATTTTCACAATGTTATGGTGAATACGGCATTTTTAGGGTGGCAGAGGAAATAAAATTGTGTAAGGCCTCTTCACTTACTCCAGAAAAAAATGTTGTTCCTAAGCTCAAATATGGCCACCTAATATTGAAAGTTGTGAGTGCAATGGATGGTCAATGTGTCAACTTTCCCCAGAATGAGAGTTCGTGGTGGAAACATGTACAAAGCTTTGGAGACCACATTACTTTTATGACCTATGTAGTATTTTTGGGATGATTAAAAAGAGCATGCGACAATGCTTTCACACACTAAGAAAGCCTCTTGGTCTGCAGTATGAGGCAAATTATTTAAGTATACAATGTTAACAAAAAAAATGTTCAACTGCCCAAACTTTGCAACAGTGCTTCATACTGACTGGATAATTAAGATAACAACATACACAGTAAATGCTAAAGGTACCAACATGGCATACAACAGTCATTGCTAAACCATTCAGTCTCAACGATGTTCACCATCAATACATTCATCTACTCAAAACATTGTGCATTATTGATCAAGTAATGGAAGATGCATCATTTGAATTTTTGAATGTTTGGGTAAACAAATTATTCTTGAGCAACAAATAACTGAATTTCTATCTACAAGGAAACTATTTCTTGAGAAGAAGGCTGCCCATCCTACTGTTAATTTTATTTTTAGAAAGATCTATCATTCTGTGCTCAATAAATAATAGTGTGTAATGTTAAGGAATTTGAGTTGGTAGTCTGATGGACACAAATGAGGCAGTCCTGCCAACCTACTTTTCTTTTTTTTTTCAAGAAGAACACTTGCAATACTAGGATGAATAAAAATAAAAAAGTATATTGCTAGCTGAGTTCTGCTGTAAAGACACTGCAGTAATTAGAATTGGCTTAACATGCTTTGTAACTCTGATTGAAAGTTCTTACATTTGCATGTAGCTCTGACAGAATAGATTGGCGTGGAACGGGGATCCAAACTTTTTTCCCAAAAGATTCAAAATAAAATTAGCGCTGTATTGGTTTGACTCAAAGCTAGTGATGGTGTAACGTTAGGTTATGGTGAGGATGGCTGTAACTTGGGTAGTATCATCCTAAACTATGTTTGCTCAACTTTGTTGTGCATACTCAAGACAATTATTCATATCACCCGATACTGATGGTGGTTTCTGAAGATGAGAATAATGAATTTTTCCTAGACCAAAGGACAACCTCAGGTAAAAGGTTTTGTAACATTTGGTAGTCCACTGAAAATTTTGGTCACCTCGACGACTGCCAAAATTACACCCTGAACAACGTTTTTAAAAATACAATTTTTTTTCTGTAAAATGAACATAAAGTTTCCTTTAAAAATTGGGTAACTGAAAGATCTGCCTTGTACTAACTTTTACCACTGGATTCCTCTATGAACCTTTTGTAGTGATCATAGAATAAGTGCAAAAAGGGGCCCTCCTTGCATCCAAGTTTTTAAAGAGACGCTGAAGATTTGAAACAAATTAAAGTTTAAAGTAACATAAACAATAGTTCTAAAGTAAATTGTAACCAACTCGAATCATTTCTCTTTTTTATTCCAATTGGATATTTATAACTTTGATACACAACAGTATACACACACACAATTTAACAAAAAGCAGTCAGCCATTTTACAAATTAGTGCATATTGGTTAAGCTTGCCTGACACTACACTATTAATCTGGGAAAGCAGTTTAGTTCTGCTTCTAATTCAACTTTTAATTCTACCTCTGATTCTACTTTAAAAACTAGCTATAAGCATGGAATGAAATTTATATAGACCTCAGCACTCTACTGTAAGTACATCAGGATGGCAGAATGTCTGGTATTAGACTGGAAGGCACCAAAGGCAGTGTTTAAGGTTACCAGTAGTCTTGGTACATTTGATGAAAGTGCATTTGTTGTGTTAAGACAGGTAAGTGAGGAGAAAAGTGAATAAACATTCATCACAGATAACCAAAAAAGACTTTTTTCTTTGCTGAGATTTTGTTTACTGAAATCCCACTTCAATGATTTGGGTTCTTGCTTTTACAAAACAATATTATGTTAAAACCGTAAAATATTACAGTAAATGAAATTCTACACTTGTTCCTCCGTCTGTGTCCTTCAGCTGTCTGTGGTCTACAACCTTGGTTTTCGGGTGGATACCTAGAAAATTTTCGCATTTGGTGAACGACTGCAATTGTATTTGCGCATGTTTTGAAGGATGCATCTATAGTGCAATGTATGACATTACAGTGAAATGCCCTATGTGAATGTAACATTTACGTACAGGGCACTGATTTAAACTCTCATAAGACACATATCCCAGGGTTATATACTGTAGTACAAAATTGTGCTTCAGTACAATTTGTCAAACAGAGAGTGCTGAGCATCAACCTACTGTCATCTGTGTAACAGAATTCAGCCGGGGGAATTTACCGTACAATCAATTTCATTTTGAGGTTCACAAAATTAAGAGGTGTGTGACCGCAATCTCAGCGAAGATGCCCTTACTACTAGAAGAAAAAAAACACACACACACACACATACCCACAGAAAAGGATTGTTTCTACTATGAGCAGCTACGTCTTGGGACTTCCCTTATTGAAGTTTTATATAATATGATGTGAGAGATGTAAGATTTGGGCATGTGAATGTTTTTGCTGCAAGCTGCTGAACTTTAAATAACGAAGATCAGTGAGTTCTTTCAACATTACTGGACTGTTTGGTTTAAGACTGAGATGCCTTGCACTTTAAAAGGGGAATAAGGCATGTGCTTTACAGAACAAATCACGTTTTTAATACCAGTATTTGCTGCATGGGTACAGAATGACAGTACAGTGACAACCTTTTTGAGAAACAAGTTTCTCACTTTTGGGAGGTTAGAGGGCTTTAGTCCCTGTTCCCCCCCCCCCCCAAAAAAAAAAAAAGTTTTGTTAGCCCTCCCAAAATTGGGCGAATGATTTATAGAACTATCACTCATCTTTAATTTTTGGAAGACTAAGCTTTTAAAACACAAGACCTAAAGGCAAGGAATGTCTGGATGCCTTTCACAGACCCAAGACGTGCCACTCAAAACATTCTGGGAGACTGTTTGGTGAGAAATCTGGGGATATATACGCTAGGCGCTCCAAATGGATGATAAAATGTGAAAAGTCCCCTCCCCCCAAAAATATCCAGGCTAGAACCGTATTTGTTGCCAAGTTAGAGCATTTCAAATACTTTGCTTCCTTTAAAGAACATAAACAGGTATAGCAACTGAACCTGAGGGAGGAGCTTTATTTACAACAAATGCGTATCTTGAACAACTTCCACATTTCAGGTCTAGACTGGATATTTGGAACAGTGTCATCACATTAGGGTAGACATGTAGCATTCAAATCATCTAACTGTGAACATACCAAAGGCATGTGATTGTTTTTACAATTGTCTCAAGCGAGATATATATACGTACTCCTATTGTTACTCCAAAGCTACTTTGATTATTGAGCCACAGATAATGATCCCATTCAATTTCATGCAAACACTGGCCCTGCACCTGTAGACATTTTTTTGCTATTGTTTACAGGATTAACTTCAGGTGTACACCATACAGAAGGTGCAACCAAGCATTGTCTAAAAATACAATGGCAGGTTACAACCTACTCAAGGGTTGCGTGACCAGTCACAATAGGCTCACAAACTGAATAGATCTCACCAAGGTTAACTGCCACGAACTTTTCATAAATAATATAACTCCATATGTATATAGACTACTGTTTGGCATCGACAAACTCTCCTAGTTCTTTGTGCAAACCCTCTTCTGGCCTTGTGATGTAACCGGAATCTGAATACAGTCTCGCAAGCCAAATATATGTACACAGTCACACATTTGTTTTGCTGTATTTGCATTCAAATAATGATGCTTCCATGGAACTTCTTGACATCCATGACTACTAAAATTAAGGAACTTGATGGCCTGTTCACAAAATTACACTGCACTGACGATTCCCTTCACGTTCACCGCGACATAATCCAATCTTTTTTTTTGCACCGCGGTTCGCATCTTCATTAACAGGCAAAATAAGATTTTGACAAATTTTCTTGGCAGCCCTCCATGGCCAGCTGCAATAACTGCCATAGGAAAACCATAGCAGAATTGCCTGAAGTCGATCAACCCACAAAAATAGTTCCATTTAATTAATAATATTGGCCTCTCTGATGGGTACTTTTTCACTTGATGAAAATCCTAAATGTCATGCTTCAAAACTGTCTGTTCCTTTCGTTTGGGGAGAGACGATTGACAGCCCTGAGTGTGCATTTTCTAATAATGCCTCAAACTGCCTGTTTAAAAGGTTGTAACTTACATGCTCAGAAAGGTCAGAAGTAATGGATCGATGCGGTAATACATAGATATTAATGATTCGATGCTTCCCCATTGAAAGGATGGGGAGGGGGTGGGGCAAGGTCTGACCGTTTGCTCTTTCTGTGGCCCAGGTGAAGATAAGACTGAGCCAAGGCATGCAACAGATTTTACTGTGGGTCACACAATCTTCATTTTAACTACAGGATTAAACATAATATTTATAATTCATACAGTACCCATTTCCATGATGACATTTTGGATCAACAAGCTTAACATCAAAAGTGTTTCTGATTTTTTTTCTTTTATGACACAGAGATGTCTTTCTCAATTCACCTTGTCTTATTTCTTCCCTAAATTCTTACTGTAGATGTGACCTGATTGGGTATCCTCTCACCTGACTATTAGCTTCTTGATCTGATCCTTAAACTGTCCATCTTATTCAGTTTTACAGTACAGTAGAGATAACAATAACTACATGCTGCAATCTGATCTCTACAATACCAGTCTTCCCTCTCCTTCAAACTACAGCATCAACCATCTTCGATAATTCCTGCTAAAAACATAGCATTATGTTGGTGGCAAACGCGACATCAGTGAAACCAATACCATGCAGGGGTCATGAGTAAATTTGGAGTTACAGCTATTCGAGGCCCCTGGTACTCAACTCCAAAAGTATCAGGGTTATCCAAGCCTAATACTGAACTATCATGCAAAAAAAAATTGGAACAAAAAAATTGGAGCACTAAACAGGAACATCAAATCACAAATTTCACAAAACCATACCTGCTGATACACCGTTAGGTCACATCGGTCCTTGAAGTATGGTTCTAACTTGACGACGGCCACACTCCCGAACCTGAATGGCAAGTCATCTTCAAAGACAGCCTGGCAGATGCTCAAAGGATGTACCTTTACAGACAAAGCAGAACAAAATGTTACAAAGATAACATCAAACTGATGACTAAGAAGTAGTAATTCCTCGGTCAAACATCAAGGTATGAACGCCAATTCTTGAATCATCTACTAACTAACAACCTAAACAGGTTATCAGTTTTTCCATTGAAATCTTTGCATTAAGAGACGTGTAGTAACCAGGACAATTTCGATATTTTGGGTGGAAACCCCGGTATGGACATTTATCAGGTGAGGATCAGCCACATACTGCTCCCCACCTTCTGGTTATTATGCCACTGTGTGTTTGGGTTGAATTAAAAATTCTGCTTCAGTATAAATAAGACATGCATATAAATATGAAGCAAGGCAGATGACAGGAGTTAATTGCCAAATGGAAATGAATCCATAACGCAGTACAATTATGAAATGATAAAATGATTAAAAAATGTTAAACATGTCATTAAATGATCTCTTAATTTAAAAGCGTATAACACCTAAAGAATAAATGTGTAATAAGCAGGGAACATACACAACTCTTTGCTGACTATGACACATACAGTACAGTACTGTTTGACAGTACTACTGACCAAGGGCAGTCAGAGATATACAGTTGTACAGAAGTACATAAGTATTTTTCCATCTTTTGAAAATTGTGTTCAAATACACAAATTATGCCCATGCACGAACCAACTATAGTAAATTTCTAGTACTGCATAGTTCAAATTCTTGGGTATATCAGTAAAAAAAACCAGCAATCCAGCACAAAAGAAAAGTTAAAAATGCTCAATGAAACAATGGTGATGGGACACACTTAGTATCAGCAAACAAAAAAAAAAAAAGACAATCTTTCCCTACCCTCCACAGACGACCTCCTTACAAAAAGCCACTGCACTTTCTGTAGTGTAGACACTATTGCATACAGCATCGCAAGGCCTACTGTAAAGAAGTGTGACGTGTAGAGCTCGAGGACATTTTCAAAAACGTGTAATTGGTCAGTCAATGTAGTCAGGGGTGTGTGGATATGCAGCAGTGCTGCATCTACACAATCTTGGATAAAATTGTTTGGACACTTTGTCGTAAGTTGCAAATATAATACTAAATTTTAGGTGAGAGGATAACATGAAACCCAGTGCCCCTTTCCAAAGTTGGACTATCGGAGTGACTTTGAACCATAATCCTATAGCCAACATTGAAAGGGGGAGCAGGGTGTCCCAAGGCATTTTTTCCAAGATTGTTTGAGTTTTTTTGGGAGCAATTTTGGAGCAAATTGTTGAAAGAAAATTGCACATTTTTGGACAAGGTGGATCACAAAAATTATATATCGAGGCCGATGGGGATTGTCAAATTAAAGTATTCTGAATTCTGACTATGAACATAAGAAGTTTAATTTTTATTTGGGGGTTTATTTGGATATGTTTTGTTGAAAACCAGTGATCATGGATGAATAGACTGTTTCATGGTTTTGCATGCGGACAGAAATGGTTTCATTTAGAAATAACATTGATGGGCAGCTATTGCGTTCTGTTGCGTTGCAAGAGGAGTGCCACTCCAATTGTAGAATGGTGGTAGGAACCCAGTTATAAGATATGATGAAATAGTGCCACGTCCTACCAATTTGCGTAAAAGCCAGAACTGTTGATTCAGCTTCATATTAAAATAATGGTAGAACGTTAGTAAAGGCTGGTTTTTTACACTTTTTTCAGCAAATTTGAGGTTTGTGACTAAAATATTTACAGTACACGAAGCTGGTAACATATATCTAATCTTCATTCTTCTAATCTACACGATTTTTCCACAGTCTGCTCAAACTTTCCTGTCAAAACATTTGGTAGAACGTGGTGGGTTTCATTAACCTATACTGTTGGACCCTGTTGTTTGGTCTAAGTTAGCGTGGATGAGAAGGCCAGGGTTCGATTCACTGTATGACCAGAGCGTTTTTCACTGCTCAATTTTTCATGTGTAACTTCCAATGTCTATCAACTTCTCATTTTTTATTCATTCATACATAACATAATATATATGCTATAGGTCTAACAACGAAAATGTATAATGTGCTCTAAAGTCCGCTGAAACTGCTTAAAATGACTAACATACAGTATGGTGGTGCACCCTGTGCAATACAATAGAATGGGTGTCACAATGTCACTGTTCTATGAGTATGAACAAACGTTACATTTAATTTACATATTTTTTTTTTTTTTTTTTGCCATAATGACAGCACATTTTTTTTTACTCATTAACTGGCAAGTCAAACATAACAGTCATTATGTGGAGTTACTTTAACAACAGACACCACGTCATCACTGTGAACAATTTCAATAAATAACACATATACATCAGTCTTCCTAAACTGACTACCAACATTTTAGGTTGTTTTTTTCTTCTTTTTTTTTTTCTTTTTTTATTTGGGTTCTTCTGTGTCTGTTTCAATACCAGAGTCGAAAGTATGTCATTTGCACCATTCAGAATCTCTTAGAGTTGTTTCCTGGTCGACAAAATAAATTGGACTTACGATGCTACCTCCTCAATGATTGGATTTTAGCACATGTGGTGCAAAGCTCTGCATGGATTTGACTTAGTCCTCCCTCTACTCCCTAATAACATTGATGACATTCACACAATAATATTATTACTGTAAACCAACCTCAATATAGGCCCTAAACATTCCGAATATGCACTGCTGATGTTTCCTATTGGAAGGAATATCACCCCCATTTAGCCATTTAACTTATTTCAAATTGTCGCTTTTCCCTGGTCCTTGCGCATGCTTCTGGCCTAAATTCTCAGACAATCTTGGACAAAATTGTTGGGACACTTTGTCGTACGTTGCAAATATAATACTAAATGTTAGGTGAGAGGATAACATGAAATTCCAATGTTGTGCTATGGGAGTGAATGTACACTTTAAACTGTAATCCTCCTATAGCCAACACTAAAATTTTGTCCAAGATTGTAGGTGTGTACTCCAATGCATGCAGATAGTACACAACTATTACTTGTGGCCATTGCATGAATCAGGTGATACTACATTTACAAGCAAGAAGAACTTAGTTTTTACTTTGCTTGAATTGGCCACAAATTAAACAGTACTGCGCACCAGTCACCACATGTGGTAAAAAATTTACCCGACACCAGTTCCCTGCTGGGGAAGGAATTCCAGACTCTCTTGTATTTGTGCGACTGTTTCCATCATTAGGATCTGTCACCCACATTTCGATGCCAACAATTTAACTGAAGGCGTGTAGTGTACATCTTACAGGAGTCCACAGTGTTGAAGAGAGCAACACTACCACAAAAAAAAAAAATGATTTTAAAATTGATGATTTTGCTTTGTGAAATTAATCTCTAACACAAAGTGGAAGGGACTCAAGGACTGGGCGCATGAAACTTTTGCTAAAAATTGAAAAATGATTTTGCTTCATTTTTGCTTCATATCACTGTGCTAAAGCAGTATTTAAAAGCATTCATAAAATATCACTCTACATTGATAGGAGCCACCCCCCACTTACAGAGCAGGTTTGACAAGACAAGTGGCCTTAGGAGAACTTTGACATGGCCACAACCATGTGACAATTAATCAATAAATTCAGCAAACATTTCCACAGAGCTTAAGAATGAAAGAAAAGAAATATTACACACCATAAAAAGGAAATCGCAACATTTTGTAATTTTTCGAAACAGTAAGATATCTAGTGTGTGATCTCACAGATCTATTTATTAATGACACATCATGAGCAATTCTTTTGAAATTTCCTGAGAAAATAATAAAAATTAAAGTTTTCTGTAATTTTCAAGGTTGCACTGAACAACAAACAACATTACACAGCTAGTTCGGATGTCCGACAGTACCACCAAGTCAACACAGTGGCCTGTCTCCATGCCTATTCTGTACTGTGGAGAGCTAGGGGCAACATCCACTGAGTATTTTAAGGAGAAATCATGTAGGCTTGGGTGACTCACTTGACTCTACCGTACTTCAGAGCCGCAACTCCAGACAGGATTTGTGACCCACCTCCAATTTTGTCTGAGTCACAACTCCCATAAGATTTTTAAAACTATAATAAACATTGAAGAAAATCATTTTGGGGGTTCTTAACAATTGCAATTATTGTTCTTTTTAAAGTTTAATACCTTATTTAAGTAAAATCAAACTGGTCTTTTTCATTCGTTGTAAAGTTGTCAATTGTCATTAGTAGCACTACATCACAAATTTTGTCCGACAAATAATAGCAAAAGATCAATTTCCCTACAACGCCTGTATGATAGGCCACAGTAAAGGCATCATTGCAACCGACACCGCCAAGAAGAAAAGCTTCAGAGTTGTGACTAAACTTGGCTGCGAGTACTCAACTCCAAAAATATCTGAGTCACCTGAGCCTAAAGCCCAGGATTAAAATTTTTGATCAAAGTATGGCATCAAACTCATTGAAAACAGGAAATTTAAACCTCGGTTACATGGCATGCAACTTGAAGCAAGTTTAACCTAATCAGCACAGTTCCAAAACACGCTGTGTGGCATTCAAGCAAAAGGCAAACAAGGGCGGGCTAATAAAGGCCTTGAAGGGCACGGTGCTAGAATTAGTTTCGAGGACTTTAGAGCAGGGCCAAATGTATGCACTAGTGAGGCAAGGGGTAAGCATATGTCTACGATGTGAATACATTATTCTTGAGAAACAAATAAGTGAAATCTCTCTGTGAGAAACTTCCTTCTGGAAAAGGCCACCTGTCCTTCCTTATTTTGAATAATCTATCATTCTGTACCCACAAATATTGATTTCAAAACTACAATTCCAAGCACAGTACAGGAGCCATATCCTTCTATTGTCTCCAGTGTCTCTTCTTTATACAGACACCTCATGTAAACAAAATCCTAGAAAACTCCAAAACCCTTGTGAACACTAACAACTGGTCATGGCACTTGCTTCATTTTGAACTTCACTTGAGCAATTCATCAAAGAAAATAGCAAAAGCACCTCGCTGATTTCGATGGCAAGGATGAGCCGCCTCTTTTTCCTTTTTTTTTTATTTGGTCAATATGTCTCACCAAAAGGAAAGTGTGACCTTCCCTCCGTGAATACACATGCAGTGTAATTCCTCAAATTATTAATTCAAGCTCCAATAAACCATAAAGTTCAGGAAGGTTTGCTTCCCACCCTTTGATCCAAAACCACATTTGAGTCTAAAGCCTTTTCATTTGCCTCTGCATGATTCACACTTTGGGATTCATCACTGGGCAATTTTTTTTTTCTTCATATATTTCTTTCTTTGCCAGTCTTTATACCTTTTCTTACTCTCTCTTCTCTCTTTACCTTTTTTTTCCCCTTTCATTTTGGAGTTCTTCACGATCATTCATTCATTCATCCATCCATCTGTGAAGGCTGATGAATAAATTTAACTTGAGGCCACTGACCAAACTTACTTGTGCATGCACACATTATGTACAGTCATGATTCACAGTTAGTGGCAGTGTGCTACAAAATGCACATTTGTACGAGGTAGAACTATCACAGCTAGAAAGGTGAAAAGCGACTTGATCTCTTCAATCGGTAGCACTGTTGGTACACGCTGTTAGAGGGCATCTACGTCGATGAAGAATCTTTCACCCCATCCACAGTGCCATGTTTAGGTACTTGTGTTCATCCAAACTAAAACACTATGTAGACAGGCAGTGAAATGAAAAAAATGAAAAACCCCTTATGTTCAACAAATGCTCTCAACTCCTCAAGACTATACATAAATGACACCATCCTATGTAGTTTCTTAGGAGAGGCGGGGGGTGAAAATTGACCAGGGATGACACGCGCACAAACAGGCTTGCTCAATGGCTACTATAAGACATACTGTAGCTATTAGCTATCACATGATTACTGTATATTTCACTAGGTTTTAAGCTATGTCGCTGATTCCCTGCTGCAAGGCCAAAAGGCTAGCAATCACGGAAGGGCAATAGTCAGACACATACACACACAAAATTGCCATATGCTAGACCGTGGTAAATACCGTAATGCATGGTTATATGAGGTGAGGGAGTACGCGCTGTGAATCCCAATAACACAGCTGAACTTACTGTACAAGAGAAACAGTTTGCTGGGATGCACAAAGTATGAAGATACATATATGTTAATATCACGTTGAATGCTACCATGATTTATAACATGTAGTAATGGTTACTGTTGTAGTGAATCTGCTATGAATCATTCATGCCATGGAGCATCAAAGAATAAAATTCTTTTTCTTGTCTCTGACAATTACCCTCTTTTTTTTCATTTACATTAAATTTCATTTTTTTTCATCTTCCAAACAAAAGCTTGGAATCAGGTCTATAGCTAGCAAATTGTGAGTGGGGTTGATACATCCCCAAGTAATGGTTGTTAAATTGCACAGCCTGGCAGAGGGGTACAAGGGTCACTAATCCCCCTTTGGAAATTTTGGCCTTCGTAGTGAGACTTAGATGCAAAGTGGTACTATGTTTATTAACATTTTTGATTACTTGAAATTCCTCATATATTGCAGTTCCCTTTTAGCTTGGACCAGAGTGTTGGTAGCACAGGTGAACAAGTGGTGGGTGTTAATATGTTCTTTTTTTCATATAGTAGTGGTCAGCAATTGTAACCTACGCTGGCCAGCGCTCTCTTTCCTTGAGATTCCCCACAACTCACTGGTGTGGGTATTCACAAGTGACTATACTTACCCCTTGCCACACTACTGCATCAGTTTGACCTATGCTCTACTAACCTCGAAGTCAATTCTGACACCGCGCCCTCTAAAGCCTAGCTCGCCCTCGTTGGCCTTTCGCTCGAGTGCCTCACCAACGTGTGTTTTTACCTTGCTGTTTGTCCTCACGCAAAGGTGGCTGGCCAGCGCTCACTTTCTTTCCTTGAGATACCATGTTTACAGGGTTTGCAAACTATGTCCTTTATTGACCTTGCATAACCTTTGACCCCCATACAAAATGCCAGACATCATCTATTTATCAAGTTCTACCAATGAAAACATCTTTAAGTTTCAACAACATTCCACTGCTAAAATATCTCCCTTAATACTGTAGGTTTTCATATTTTATGCTCTGGTGACCTCAACTGACCTTGCTTTTCATGAAAAACAACAGGGATCATCTACTCATAATGGATTACCAACAAACCAACTGAAGTTCAAGCACCTTTCTCTTTTTTAAATACCATGTTTACAAAGTTTTCAAACTATGTCCTGTATTGGCCTCACATGACCTTTGACCTCCATACAATTTGCCATGCATCATCTGCTCATCAAGCGCTGCCAATGATAAGAGGTTGAAGTTCCAACAAATATTCCACCTTTGAGATATCTCCCTTAATAGGTTTTCATATTTTACGCTCTGGTGACCTCAAATGACGTTTGACCTCCATGTAAGACGATAGGGATCATTTACTCACAAAGGACTACCTACACACCACTTTCAAGTCTGAGCACCTTTCTCTTCTTAAGATATTGTGTTCAGAAGTCAGGCATCACATACACACACACACATACATACACCCACACATGCGCCATCACCATTGCATAGATTTCTCGCCTGCTTTCTGCAAGGAATCAAAAAGAGGTCGTGCACATGTGACATCACTCAAATTGTTGCATCACCATACTTGATGGAAAACAAACAGACAACTCGGGAGGCAAGTACATCAGTGCACATTACAGTATGTGCGTGAGCAGTAGTTTTACATTCCCTTCAGTAACCCAGGTACAGTTGTGCCTCCACGGGCAATTAATTAGTCACCACTACAAAACCTCTATACCAGCTAGCACTTGAACAAACCACGCATTTGTCACATTTGACCGTCATTCAACAATTTTTCCATCTTCAAATTAGGTCATGAATGATTCAGATATGTTTTTGAACTTTATGATGATGAGAATCACATCTGCATAGCAACTGATAGGTGCACAGAAGGACCAGGTCCTTTTTGAGGGGGGATTGCACGTCATCATGCAATAAATTGTAGTGAAAAGTAATAAAAACAATATTACGACAAGCTAATGATTATCATTAATGCCTGTATCACCAATTTTCATATTCAGAATTACCAGTTAGGAGGGACGACCCTGATGACAAGGATGCTCCCCAGCAGCAGCAGCAAGTCAGTGGATTCAGCCCACTGCGAGTGGGAAAGAAGAGAACAGGATCCGAAATGCTGCCTCATATACAGAAACATCAACCCCTATTTGTTTACTTTTTTTTCTCTCTAGAGGACATCAGCTATCCCCCGGCTTTATCCAGCTGTACGAAGGTTAAAAACTCAGCAAAAGAACCAAAAATCAATAGTCAATTAACTGGAGTGGATGCATGACAGCCAATGACACTTCAGTATTATTAATGGCCATTAAGAACAATTAACAGAGATAACTAGAGCTGCTACAAGGATTTTTGTACAGCCTTACAAAAATGGCCAGGGAAGAACAACACAACATATATGCTATCACTGAGGCTCGTTGTTAATCAGGACAGTATCTATATGGTAGATGCAAAAAGTCTTTTGCCATACAGCTAAAGGTGAAACCTAAAAAAAAAAAAACTCTACCTACGGAAATAATATGCAACCCACTTCAGTTTACTGTGTATTGCATGTAACACTAAAACTACAGAGGCCTCCTTTTGGTTGGCATGGGAATTTGCTGCATCAAAAAGTGAATCCATAGGTGTGGGCTATGTGTTGTAAACTAGCCTAGTTATAGTATAGGCTGGCCGGACTCTTTTCATGTATGCATCTATAATGGGCACTTGTGCTTCATGTTTGTTCAAATATTTTACAGCATGATGTCTATCATGCAACTTAACTCAAAACAGAAAAAAAAAAAAGGATCGACATATACTGCAGGGTTTTTCTTAGCTTTACCCAACCAACCAACAATAGGTGCTATTCCCCACATCTTACTGTTGATACAGGGTGTGTCATATCTTTCCAGACATAATATGGATTTAAATAATAATTGTTGAAGCTACTGGGACATCAGACTCAATCTAGTATACAGTACCACACATACAGGCAATGTCAATTTTTCTCTCTCTTTCTAAAAAACTAGTTAGAAAAAACTCCTGTTTCTTGTGACCATTAAACACTTTCCCCTCCTCCGTTTACGGCTGCCGCTGCCATCGAACCAGATTCGCCGCTGCCACTCCTCTCTCTATGCATCCTGGCTTGTATCTATCTGCCTCGCTCACTAATCTAGCTGTCTCGAGCAAGATCTCATGAGAAGAGGCTACCAGATCAGTGTTATCATCAGTCATTGGACACTTTCTCCATCTCCTTTGATGCGGCAGTGCTCACTGGGTACATATCAGTAGGTCCATGCTCCATCTGTTCTGTTCACCTCTTCTTCTGATGTATAATGTCAGGGTTTTTCAAGTTCACTGAAACAACAATCACTTTACTACCTCATTTCCAAACAAAATAAACACATTCAAGCTGAAGACTAGAGGGTAGATCTGCATTGAAATGGTTCCTGAGTCTCCCTGTCAATTCAGAGTTGCTCCGTTCACAGGTACTGTAGGTACCGTGCAGGGAGGCCTATCATTGCTGTTCTTTTCATCACGTTTTTACACTGGAAGAGGTAAGTGGGTCACCAAGATACAAGGGGCACTGGTGTTATACTGAGAGGAAAACAAACCGTAACTTACAGACTGTTTACGGATATGGCAGTGGTACATATCAGTGCACTCTAACAACAACAGGAAAGGACATAAAATATCAAAGTAAATGAGAAGTTTTAACAACTTCTGTTATGGAAAGAGGATTGATGGTAGTCTCAGCTTTAAGTGAATAAACAATGGTCATGCATGGATGCCTTTAAGCTATCTTTTTCAAGTTGGCTTAAAACCTTTTGAACAGCCTGCATGATAACAAGTCTCACCTGTGTATTGCATGAAGGTTCTAAAGGCACTAAGAACATGTCTTTACTGTAACCTTCACTCTCCAACTTTGTTTGTTCCATGGCAAAAGCAGGCAAACCATCAGATTTAAAGGTTAAGCTAGACACTTACAACTTCACCTTAAGTGCAACAAAGAGAAAAACAAAGAGGAAAGAAAAACAAACAGAACAATAAAGCTCACTAAAGTATTTGTTTTAAAATTTTATTCTATAACGATGGCATGTTTTTCAATATATCTGCACACTAGCAGTGACATAAGTTTCAGGTTAAACGATGAACTGATTTTTATAGTGCAGTCATGTGAGCGCTGGAAGCCATGTATTTGAATATTTGAGTCATGCCAGTTTTTACTGTACGTACATTCCAGAATTTCAAATTTGTGTTCACCAGATGAAGACCTATAATGCTGTAACCTGATCTTTATCCTTTTTGCCACTTCGTAGGACAAGGAACATTTTAAGACTAATAATTTATTGAGATTCCAAGCGATTATGGGACCAAGTTGTTTACACATTGAATTTTTTAAGGCTTTATAGATCTTGTTTCTTGCAAATGTTTGTTCACCTGATTCCGAGGGTTGATGGGATGAAGAGAATGTGGCACTCGTCACCAACGACATCGATAAACTATGTTGTCCTAGTAACAATTTTAAATTCATTACTGGAAACTGAAGTACGTTTCATGCAAGCTGGCACAAACTGACAAACAAATGTGTCTTGAAGAAAGCATTTCCTTAAAATTTACAACTGAATGAGATCAATATGGTTTCACTCAGTGTACAATCACTATCGTGAAGCTTTCGTAAGACTACAATTTTCTAATACTGAGCTACTTAAACTGGACAGTACATGTTACCTAACACACAGTCATAGCAAAGCTAATGCAACCAGTTGTTTACATGCATGCTGAGCTACTAACATTCAATTGGAAGTGCACATCACGTACAACAAACGTCAGCCAAGAGATCTGCTCAGGGGGGCTTAATAAATGGAATTTCTAGTGATTGCTTTGGTAAAAACCAAGAAGTTGAAATCAAACAAGTACAATCTACAGCAAACAAGAAGATAACTGACTGAATAATGTCATAAGTTTTCACTGGGCAATGTCGAAAATTTATGGTGTCTTCTATAGGATTGCTGTTAGAGCAATGTTGCATAAATGTGTCACACAAATATACTTTAAGCATTAAAATTACAATCTGAAAGACATGAAGAAACCCTGAGTTCAAAAAGAATCACAGAAGAGTAAATTTAAGGCATCTTGAAAGCATCTGTTGAAAGATGGAATTCCGATCTACAAAAAAACATTCAAGATTATATATGTACTGACGTAGTTGTGGTGAAAAGTACAAGTATGTTTTGTGAAACTCTCTGGACTTCTTTCCAATAACCAGACTTTTGTTTGCCTCATACCAGCATCACCTTTTTAACGCCAGCAGCACTTGAACATAATATCTGTTGAAACATATGTATGTACGCAGCAAAGCAAATTCGTTCATGTTTTTTTTTTTTTTCAACCATGTTCCTCCACAAGACCAAATCCCTCTGCCAAATAATTTATGAGCAACTTCTCCCATACACAGAACTAATTAATTGCAGATCATGGTTTAAGAGTGGTAATGCAAATGTAGACAAAATCATGCTACAACTGGCCTTAACTTGCACAAACTATACAGTCCTCTAGATTCTTTTTGCAATTAAATGATTGGGGAAAGGAAATCATCAAAACTTCAATTAAACTCTCCTTCCTAGTACCGGCCAAACCTTTCTCAGAAACATGATCAGGAAAAACCAGTACACTAATATTAATTATTCATCAAATATGGATAACATTCAGGTGCCAGTTGCAGCTGTAAAAAGTTGCAGTTCTTGGGTAAATTCTAACGCATACACTGTTAAATCAACACAGCTACATAATTTTAAAATATTACTTCATCCATGACTCAGACCTCAGATGAATATTTACCCCAAGTCTAATTATCAGCATTACTCATCTCATAAATGTGGAAATCTAAAATGAGCCATGAAAAATCAAAGTTAGTCTACAGTACATAACATGTGCAGTAGCTCTTTGGAATGTTCGTTTGATGATTTTTTTATCATCGATGTTAAAATTCAATGACGTCACTAGACACAAGGAGTTATTTTTTTAATTAGAGTTTCATTTATTGCATGTGAATCTACAGTATACTTTCTATTAGCAAACGGTTTCCTTGATTAACGTTGTCCTTGATTAGGACAATCAAATCGTATCTTGAATCAACTTACAGACTTAAATGTGAAATACTTGTCCAAATATATTATAAAAGCTACTTCGGTATAGCGACGAATTTGCATCACGAACAGCAAAATGCGTGTCCATAAAGGGCAACCCCTGAAAATTACATTTACCGACTTCATTTGACCACACTTTTTCTTATTTCCATAATTATTTACTGTAATCTCTGTTTAAGTGGCCCTCCCTGGATAACTAATGAAAAAAAACCCTTATATTTGAACCTTGCCATTGATTCAGATTACTGTTAGGCATACTACAGTATATATATAGCCATGCATGCAGTCATTCTATAGCAACTTCCTGACACTGGAGGGGGTACCTGTAAGTA
This sequence comes from Stichopus chloronotus, assembly GCA_021234535.1. Lineage (NCBI taxonomy): Eukaryota > Metazoa > Echinodermata > Holothuroidea > Aspidochirotida > Stichopodidae > Stichopus > Stichopus chloronotus. Next base: position 7,435,340 of record CM037837.1, on the reverse strand, counting down.
CAGTGAGCTGTTCTCAACGTCGTCGGGGATACCAGACACCTCGAGCACCGAGACTATTATTAGACTGAGAGACAGGTAAGTGAGAAGTGAAATAGATACTAACTATTATTTGCACCAGATCCAAACTTGGTGCATCATGCTCATTGGCTAGAAAATCAATATGGAAGCATGACCACCACATGACCTTTGACCTGTGCTAAACACAGTATGTCAGTGACAACTCTCGATATGGGCTTTATTCATGAATCTCTACTCAACTTCAAGCATTCTTTCTGCACATGTATGGTTTATTAGCTGAGTACAATTAAACAAGTCGGACCACAAATGGCCTTTGACCTGAACTAAAACAGATTCTTGATGTGTCTAAAACATACTGAAGTTTTCTCCTCTGGAAGCTTTCATTTGTGGGATTACTTACACATCCCATCATATCACTGCCTAAAAGTATGAAAGACATTTTGACACCTAAACTAAAAATGCATGGTGACATCGGAGATACAATCAGAGGAACCAGATAAAGCCACAATTTCACTGTATAATACCCAGACATGTGGAGGTGGGGGGAGGGGTGTTTCAAGGTACACACTGAAGGGCTGGCATAAACATTTACCATGGGATAAGTATAGTAGCAAATTTCAAAGTAAGTTCAAACACAAGTACTACAGAATGAAGCACACACATACACTACACTGTCACACTGTGAAAATGTAACTGCAGCCAGATGGCCAACCATGGGATGTGAGTGGCTGCAGAACGAAATGTGTTGTTACACAAAAATTTTTCCTGTTAGTCTTCATCAAGCCCATATTACCGGTAGAGAAGTTAGTTTATGCATCTAGGAACTAACCCTGGATAAGTTACAGGTAGTATAATGCGACTAGCAGCTGACCCATCTGACCAATTCCCTGGAGGAGTAGTTTATGCCTCACTTCAAATATGTCAGGATGGATTCATAGCTGACCCCATGCTATCCTCATCGTATTTGGTAATATACTATAGGCCTACTGTATGTCCCTGGAATAGCTATCAGTACTAAGATTACAGTCCTTGACTAACACTGCCGACTCAACGCTATTTTCATCATATCCCAGGAATTATTCGTCAGTACGAAGATTGCAGGGCAATGATGTCGTTCAGTCTGATCCTCCTCACGTATCCCTTGAATATCCCATGCTAAAGAGATTAAGGGGGGGGGGGGGTTGTGGTTAGAGAGGAGGGAGAGAAAAGGGAGTACTACTATTCATAAATAGTAATAATAATATCAATAAAACAAGACTTATGCAGGAAATCCACAAAAGAATTGATAGTATTTTACAAAACAAGAAGCAAGGGCAAAACTAAAAATCTACCCTCCCAATTCTCACCATACCACCATCATCCAGGAGTTATCCCACGGTATATAAATTTCAGGGGATAATACTGTTGGCTCAATCCTTAGCCTTATCATACGTGATCCTGGAATATCGTTCAGTGTAGAGATTGTAGCCTAGGGTTTTCATACTGCCGACTCAAACCTATCCACCATAACCCATGAATTACCCTCATGGTCTGAAGGTTTCAGGGGTCAAAACTGCTGACTCAATCCCATCCTCATGATCATATCCCATAAATTAACCCTCCCTCCATTAGACAGATTTCAAGTGTTGTTTTATGTCCATTCTGATGCTACAACTCATCATGTCATCGTATTAATTATCATCCCTCACTGCAAGTCCAGAGAAGTTAATAGCAGACTCAATCCCATCCTCATCATATCCCTGGTTGATAATATTATCCTCTAACTTATCAAAATATTTGGCCTCCCATCTTTCTCTTTCTCTCTCTTCCACATTTTTTTTTTCCAGCTATATATATGTATGCCAAAACCTGCAGAGCTCTGCACCCTAGGGTAACCAATTATAGAAAATATATTGGCATGCTGGTCACATTTCAACCCTGACTATGACCCCATCAAATGGGGTCATGTGGGAGGGAAGAGAGGGAGAAAGGAGTTGTAAGTAAGCCAGGCACATTTTTATGTGCCTTTTGGTGTGATCGTTTGACAGCAGGAAGTTACTTGTATTCTTGCCTTTCTAAAATTCCAGATGTTACTTACATTACTTCTCCCCAATTTTTGTTTTTTTTTTGTTTTTCTAAAGTATCACTGTTGCCCTCCAGTCTGAAACAATCTTCCATGAACTTTGGTAGGAAATCTTCTTCAATGAATCCATCATGTGGTGCTTTTGCTGTGTGTGTTCATACAGTTGGACATTTTTCAATCACGAGGGTCAGCATTTCTCCACAGTTTACTTTATGATGAAACTTGTTTTAAAACCGTGAACAACGTAGCAAAGCAGACTAAAAAGAAAAGGTACTACAAAGAGATGAAACTACCACTAGAATGATACACTTATGGCGGTGCAATTCTTTGTCGCCGAACTTACCCAAAATTTCACAAAATTATGAACTCTGGGTTGATAAGAACAGTACAGTGAAGCTCTACGGTATAAATCAATGAGGCAGAGGAAGGGTTGAATAGCTATTGAGTCAAGCATATGACCATTCCACAATTGATCAGAAATTTATATTAAACCTGCCACACTTTTCAAATCTATGACATCGTCCCATGGATTTGGTCTCATCAGTGGCAAATACTATGTGATATGGGTGATGTGATTACACGTACTGTGCAAACATCATGCACTGTCCCTGAGACATCTTCTGGATCAATATACACTTCTAGATATTTGCATTTTAATATGCAGGTACAGCAAATGCACAACCAAGTGATAAAGGAGCAGTGTAAACACATCTTCCCTATTTCCTGGGGAAACTGGTAGTTTGATTAAGTCTTCCAAATACCACCGAATCCATCGTTTTGTTTTCCCAAGTCTTAATGGCTTTGGAATAATTAACAAGAGATGTACTCATCTCAGATAACCTACGCATCAGTTTGCCGAGTCTCTGTCGAAGCAACCGCTATGTGACGGGGATCTTGTTCTGGACTGTAACAATATTCATTACAAGATTATGGAGTTCAGGTTTACAAAAGAATGCACACCACGTTTCACTAGGTATGTATGTATACCGCATTACAATGTTAACTTACCTCATCCTTTTTCAATAGTTTGCTTAATCACCCTTTGAGTTCTACTTTCAACTGGGCAAATTTTGTCTAAGAAATAAGTTGCAAATTTGCATACAAGTACACCACAGAACCATTTTATATCAAGAGAGAAAAAAGTTAATCACAAGGTTAGCTAGTAAGGCCATCCTGTTATTTTTTCATACTCTTGTGTCTGTTGTTCAGGTCACAAAAGAAGTAGTTTCATGCAACTGAAACACAACCTGACTGCTGCCATCTATCAGCATTTTTGATTCTTTTTCTTTTTTCCATAATAACACATCACCTTTACGTTCAAACCTGACAGTTTGTGGAACGATAAATGGTTACAGAAATGCTGAAAGTTCTCAAAGATAAGTCAGAGCAGAATCCAAAGATTTTATGACTTAAACTGGAATCTTTGCGTGACAGCTAGACACTCATGGAAACAAGAGACAGACAGGAGATCCTCTGAGAGACAATTGGATCAGGTTTTCATCACCGCCCACATGATCCAACTATAACCCAGATTCATGGCCCTCAAAACCCGACCGACAGTGGAACGGATGGCAGCAAAGGCCTCTGGCAATGATACCCAATAATGAGTAAATTCATCCCTCCGTCCATCCAGGGCTGTTGTTTACCTCCTAGAAAATGGCTTTCAAACGTTGCCTCTTCCGTACATTGCGATTCCTGGGCTGGCTTGAAATGTATGAAATAATACCCAAGTCATATCTGAAGGACATGGGGATCCCCATGAGTGCCAACTTGAAACACATGCAAGTATGTCTACTTGTTTAACACTATCAGCTACCAAAAACACACTTGCAAACTATTTTTGACACTGCATGCTTTCAATCAAATCAGAACAAAACTTTTGTAGCACAATTTCTTATCCTCCAGAGCATCTGAGCTATTTCGGTACCTACTGTATAGATGTACCAGATTCGAACCGATTCGATGATGTCACAAAAGTTGCACAAAGCTCACCTGTAGATGCTATTGACTGACGATAGTGACTCTTTTTACAAACACACCGTAAGTCAGATCATGAACTTACCTGTCTCCAACCACTGCACCATATATTCTGAGATCTAACAGCATAGCTGTACCTTAAACAATTTATTTACCAAATTATGGCAGTGAGACCACTTTTGGTAGACCCGTTACCATGATTAAGACTGAATTCCGACCTGTCTGTTGTACAAAGAGAACTTCTGATGGTGTAATTTTTTTTTTCATACTAGACAAAACTTTGACACAAAAGTAGATCCCCTATGTCAAATTATAACTACCTACAACAGTAAATGACTACCTTTTAATCAACTTTGCAGTTGCAATTTTTAGCCCTTGTGACAAAACATAAACTGTGGGCATTTAGCATCATTAACGCACAGCTTTCCAAAAACCGCGTCTTTCATTTATAACGTATGTTACAGCCTAGATGTGTTTTCTCTAATCCTTGCCTGGGATCAAACACACTCTGCAAAGCATAAAACTGTACACTATGAGAACATTATAACAGTTTCTTCAGGCATATTGACATGTATTGACATATATAGATATATATATATCTATTTGTCTGTCTGTTGGGAAGAGAGCATCACCGACCTTGGAAGAGTCACCCCAGCACAATTCATCAGCAACTCATCAGCAACCCATGAAACACCTTTAACTCCACAAAGAGGCAATTCGTACAAACAAGGGAGGAGGAGAAAACAAACTATGACCTGAATGCATCTTTAATGTTACCATTATGACATCCATCCTAACGGCTTAAACCAGAAAGCCAAAATGCATTGTGGTTTTGATGATTCAATTATGAGTATTTTTAATCTAGCATATTGCATATAATGAGGATATGTTGACCCCAAATGATTTTTTACCTCTAACAAAATCAATAGGCTTCTTGCACCCAACAAAATGTATCTGAAAATCAAATATGAAATCTGTCCAAGCCTCTCTTAATGTTTATAAGGTTTTCACAAATTGCTTCCCTTCTTGCAATATCATGTTCATAATATTTTAACAATTTGACCCCTTTGACCCGGAGTGAGCTTTGACCTCCACCAAAAACAATAGACTTCTTCTACTTAATGTAATACATTCACAAACTAAATATCAAAACTTCCCATCATTCCACTCTTGAGATATTGTGTTAACAAGATTTTCAGTGTTTGACCTCTGGTGCGCAAATGACCTTTGACCTCCACCAAAAACAATAGGGTTTTTCCTCTTAACATGGGGCATCTATGTACAAATTTTGAGAAATGTCCAAGTTTCCTTTCTTGAGATATCATAATAACAAGCTGATCATCAAACACACACACAATCATTATCGCATAGTTTTCTCTTTTCACAGAAACCAAAAAGTCAGCATGTTAATTCAAACCTGTGTTATTTTAACCTGAACAGCATTTCACTTAATGTGCACATCAGTCAGACATAGTGTTACCTTGGTAACCTTTTCCCTCCAGTGACCAGATGACGCAAACCTGTCATTTCAAAAGCCCAGTCATCTGAATAGTCACACCCTAAAATGGATCTGCCTGCCTCTTCCAAGTCACCAAATTCAATGAACAGTCTACCAATCATGACTCATGAGTGCTTAGACTACAGATCAGGTTCATGACTAAAGGGGAGAGCTGCACTTCACTGAGCGCAGACTTTAAATGTTCTCCGACAGAATCCAACTCTTGACAACTGAAAATTTGAACATTTAAAAATAAGAAAAAAAGTTGCGGTAATTTGTTACTTTGTTTTATAACGAGCATGTAGAAGACGACCAATTCGACCACCAATCCTAATAACGAGAGGCCTGCATTCTCTCAATTTCTTTGCATAACGTAACATCGTTAAGCAGAGGTGTATACCACTGACGACGACGACGACTCATGATGCGACATTTCCCAAGGAAAGACGGGAGTTTGAATCATCTCACTGCCTTCTCTCATCTTCACATTTTACTATAGTTGATCTCATTTGACTGCATACATAAACAGCACCATGTCTAGAACACAACAAAAAAAAAACTTCCAAAGATGGTATGATTGCTTCTTCACGTATGCGAAAAATGATAAAATGATTGAATTCAAAGAAACCAAGGAAGTTCGTTGAGATTCTGATGTCATGCCAAAAGAAAAGATGTCACGATGATACTGCATGCCAATGTTCAATAGATTATATCAGACCTGTAGATGCTGCTTTACTCCTGTCATCTCGAGCATACATCAACAAATACAAAAACCAACAAAAATTATACAGTAAAATGCAACCTGATATTCACCACGAAGGTAGCTTTCACTGATGATATCGGCTTTCAGGAGTGTATTATTATACCTTGTAATTTTCTCTTGCTTTCTTGTGCCAGAGCTTAATACAGCATACCATTTTGAGCAAGGTGTGTACATGTATTGACCGCATTACAAGAGTTCCCTTGTTTCTCCATCCAACTGGGAGTAAGGCACTGAGCGCAGCGACGCACATTCATTTAACCGTTGCAAGCAAACAAGAATGGGATCATGTAAGATTCTGAGGCACTACGGCAGGCCATATGCTGATAATTAACCTAGATATTCAACTCTCTCCGTTTAAGTTTCCTATCGGTTGGCTCTGCCAAGTGCGACTTACATTCAACACCTCTGTGGACAAATCCTTCAAGATTTGAGTAAATACGTACCGCCAGGGAGAGAGCAAATAGCTTCATTTCCTCTCAAGAATTATTTCTTTTCACTCGAGTAAAGTGTACTTGGGAAATTCTGTTTGTTTTCAGTCAAGTGCCAACAATGTGCAAAGATACAGGGTAGAAAGGCCGGGCTTCGAGTCTCTCTGGTTCTCACTTTAGCCAGGGTGATGATCATGGTTAAGAGCCCTTTCAGCGGAGAAGATGGGGAGAGCTCTGAGCCTATGGCAGAGATATTTGATAGCACAGAGTAGAATCTGACTTTGTTTAAGGCTGCTAACTTTGGTTTCTCACATTACTGCTACAAGCACTCCTGTGGCTGTTAACAGGGTCACTAAATGTTTAACCCATAAATATCTGAACCAAGTACGAAAGGCAACTTTGAAAACCTGCAGGAGAATTTAGCAGAAAGGCAGAAACAAAGCCCTTGATTTAGGTCAATCGAAGAAACACAGTAAGTGAGAGTGCTCTTAGAACTATCTGAATCTATGTGGGAGGACCTAAATGTCCAAGGAAGGTTCCAAATTTGGAGAATATTAAAGCATTCCATGCACGCAGACTACCGAAGTAAAACATCCCTGACAGAAAATTACTATAAAATTATGCAGAATGTCTTAATAGCAGCTGTTCCTGATCCTCTTCCAGAATCTGAAGTAAAGTTCCCTTTTGAAGGTTGCTGTGCAATATACCCCAGGATGAAGCACTTGCAACATTCTGTTAATTACTGAGCAAATCCATTGCTAGATTTTCATTGTCCATGTGTTAGGTATCCGACAATAGTTGAAACAATCATGATTGATCCGAATGTCAGAAGGGCAACTTCATCACAGCGTCTCGTGGATTCTGCCTAGAGGGAGAAAGGGGGATCCCCCTTCTAACTACAGGTATCCATAGAAATGTAAATATTCAATTACCTTGGTTTAATTGTTACTAAAGGGGACACTTAGCAGAAATGTTTGAACCTACATAAATAAATAGCCCCAACAGTAAAACCCTTCAAATTGCACCTTAACACTGGTCTTCAGGGGGTTGAAAGAAAACTTATGGTCCCATGAACCCAGCAGTGTTGGTACTCCATGGTACAATGTGACCCATGTACAATCCACAATAATGTTACAATTCTACCCATTACTTCACTCCTGATAAACATTAGCAGCTACATACATTAAAAAGTACTCCATGCTACAGTATGACCTATGTACCGTATGACCCATGACATCGTCACAATTCTACCCATTTTTTTTTCAAACGGTGAGAAACACTAGAAGCTAAGGTAGTGCTCCATATTTGAGTGATGAACGTCAAGCAACTATATATTAGTAATGCATGTATGGACCTTAATATTGTTACAATTCTACCCACTAGTGCTGGAACAGTACATTTTAGAAGAGCTGCACAAGATTAAAACTCCATGAGCTACAGTTTGACCAATGGACAACATGGTTGAATTAGTTCCCAATTACAGCTGATCAGTAAAACCAACAGTCATGACAGTTCTTTCCTTTTGCGCACCCTGAATATTACAAAAGTTACAATCCAAACAGGATACAGCTATTGTTATTTCATTATGAATAGCCTTCTCCTATGGAGCCTAAAGAGGCATGTTTATAACCTAGCCCAGAAAACCACATTTTTTTAGCCTCTTCTCCCAATGATGATTGGCACATATCTTCAGAACTCTCTTTCTCACTCTATGGTCTTTGGCATAATGAGTAGGGTCAAAGACAGAAGCCACTGTCTCCATTAACACCCTTAATGAAAAACAGACCCTGCTGCTATTCTTAGAAATTTAGCCTCTCAAACTTGACCTAACTTCACTCACTTGCATGTCAAATCTCCTTTCACCAAGGTCAGTCAGTACTTACTAGGGAGGAAGAAGAAAAAAATAAAAGACAGACCATTCATTTAGTTCCTTGGGGTTATGCCATTGAAGTCTTTTCAAGTCACAACTATTGTACTGCAGCTGTCCTTTGTTGTACTGTACAATAGGTCAAGTCTATTCATTCATTTCCTTTAGTTACTCTGCATATACATGGGTACTTCAGTCAAGAAGCCCTTTTCTTCTATTTTCTCTTAGACCTGTGACCACTAGTGCTTGTTGTTAGCATTATGGCACACACTCACACACCATTAACGTGTGTGTGCACAGGACTGACTGTTGATGTGGAGGCAAGATATTTGCAATGAGTGGCTTAAAAGGGTAGGAGGTTTCCTCAGACATAGAGCAAGTTAAGATAAGATAACAATTCCGAGAAAACTGTTAGGTTAAATGCTCCAGTATCTTTACAACTGTCGTGATGTCAACAGGGGCTAGTTTCTTCTCATTTTGAATAATTCCTCTGAAGTTGCTCAGAAACAATAAAATTCACTCCAGCAAAATTGTATCAGGTTGGAACAACGACAAATCTACTGAATATTCATGGTTTTTTTTTTACCACAGAGGCTAAAAAAAAAATGTGAATTTTATACCTTTACCAAAGGTTAAGAAGTGAAGATGTCATCCACATTTCTGGTTGAAAATTGTCTTTTTAGCCCATGGTCAACATATTAGCTTCTGGTGTGTTGTGCTGTGAGAGACATGCCCATCTACGATCTACCATGTAGTAGACATATTATCACCACTAATGGCAAAATTAGAACAGCGGAAGTTGCTCTTCGAAGAGAAAAAAAAACCCCAAAAAACGAATCCAGACATTTCTTTCCACTCACCTGAGAGAGTCACTCGTGGCTGGAAACTCGGCAAAGAGACAAAATTAAATGAGGGCAAAGTATTCCCGAGGCTACTACATTTCTCGTTTCCTGTTGTGCTTATTACTTAAATCATGGCTGTGAATGAATAGTGTGTGAGTCACACAACTTAACACATATACCACTTTACAGTGAGATGGATCAACCAAATACTAACTGTGAAGACAACTGCATGATTGAGTGGGTGGGAACAGTGTTTTTGTGAGTATCCATCACTTCTTCCATTTACCTCAATGCCAAACTACAATTAAAAAAAAAAAATTCATACAAGTCAGTGTTGATGAAAAATATTTGTCCATTATAGTGGAAACATCCTATATTTAATCATGTACTACTACAAGTGCTACAAGTTCACCTACAAAAACTAGTCCTACAGCACATTAGAAACACACCACAGATAAATTACTACGCATTTTGTGTGATCATTATGTGAAATGCCAATACAGTGCTTCAGTATACATTCCTTCCCCTACAATTGGGCCATAATTACTAGAGACAACAAGAGGGCTGTGAAGTCTGCCTAGCCCCACAATGCACATGTAGCTATTAAGTTTTAACACTGATGTATCATGTTTGGTACACCTTTGGTACTTCCGCATCATTTATTTCTTTTTGGTATGATGACATATCGTCCATAATCATCCATCCACGCCACCAGCACTTTAAAGTGATATATGCCCACAGAAATTGTACGAGACAAACTTTTGACATAAACTTTGTTCTAACAGAGATCTCAAAATTCCAGATGGACTGTCTCAGCTGTCTTGGTTCAAGAATCCAGTAATACAAAGATTGCACCAAAGTTAGGTGAACAAAACACTGCCCAACAATTAAGTTTGACATTTTCTGGAAATACAAGTGTATCCACTATGTATATACACACAAATTTTGCAACTTTAACAAAGGTTTATACTTTTAAGATGATCAACATGGTTTTATCCAATTACTTCAAGGGGAAAATTTACCAGTACAAAAAAAAAAAAAAGATTTCATAACAACTGGGGAATTTTCTCTCTTTTGTGGTGAAAACCATGCAGTGCCCCAGTGTTCTGTTTGAGGTTATGGATTTTTCCAAAAATTTTGTCTGCTAGTGCTTTGGAGCAAATGCATTATGTAAACAAACTAGCTGATTAAAACATCCTTTGTATCTTAATAATCTCAACTGCCATAAATGAAAAACGTTACAACAGCATTGTGACCTTTATTTTCACAACAAGTTAATCACAATCTATAATGAATCCAATCGAAATATTCGCTGATCAGTGTCAAATTTCAAGGTAATACAAATACACACTCTCAAATTCAAAGGACAACGGAGACTTTCTGTAGTAATTTGCTGCTGGGATGTGTCAATCCATGACAAATGTAGTGTGTAAGTTCTCATCCTGGAAATGAATGGATTTTTCCAAAGCATTTTACAGTACACTGTATAGGCTATTGTAGCTGATATGTACCTTCCTACTGATAACTTCTGAATTTTTTCAAATCAAGTTTACCTTTTGGTTGACCATAGTTGTCCGCCAATGACGTCCTTCCATGACGCCAACAAATATTCTTGCATTGCCCAACGAACAAAAAATTTAAGACTTTTTAAAAAACATGTGTATCTGGTATACAAGATAACTACAGTAATATAACTTTAAGTTTGCATGTAACACTAATTGTAAAGTTGCTGTAGTTTAGATAAAAATGTGATAATTACACTAAAAAGTGGAATAAGAGAAATTTATCTTGTCCGTCCATGACGCAAGCATAACTAAATTTTAACTCTATTTTTAGTGACACGCCATGGCAACCAAATATCATAAGAAACTTTTAGAGATGAAAATACTCTCCAACCTTAACACCATGAATCAAGGTATAGTCAGTGCCATTATTTTCAATACCCCTTCACTTTACCAAAATTCCAAAAATGTCCATCCCTGACAAACTGATCGGCCTCTGAACTGCTTAACAAGATGCCGAGTCATATCAGTGAAGTTAAGAATTGAAAATTACTGACGAATAAAGAAGTTGTGGCGTGCTGCTTTAAGAGAGCATTTTAAAATTCCTGGTATGTTTTTGCAAGGGGGACATCTTCATCTCATGAGGAAGCAAGAACATCTGTCCCATCACAAAAGGTGGTTAATTCCACATCGCCAAAGATGATTGAAGACGCTGCCAAACTGCTGGGTGAGAGTCATTAGCACTCGCGACGTGCTTGTACCGAAAGTAGTTTGTTTATTAAAACCCTTGCACATTAGTGTTAAGGAGTACTTTCTTCATCAGCTAGCAGTTACTAATTGAACAAGAAGAAAAAAAGTGCCAACTGAGGGTTCAAACAGAACAACCTGGATAACACTAGACAGGTTAAAGGGACAGTCAAGTGACAATTTATATTTTGACATGTATTATGTGAATGCTTAGAAACAAAAAAGAACCTGGAACCTGTCTCCCCCACTCTGTTGAACTATATTTTCAAACAGGGAGTTTATATAGATCTACAGTAAGAAGCATGCTGCCCAGGGTTTGATGTCCCCAGAATAATCACTTTTACTCCCCAGTTACATTGTTCTGGAAGGTTCAATGGTCCCAGGGTTCGATGCTCAAAGGTTTTGATATTCCGGGCATATTGGACCCCAAGAACAGCGAACCCTGGGAACAGTGAACCTCGGGACCATTGACATAGCCACCCATACAGTATCAATATGAAAAACCCTCAACGCTGCGACATATAATTTGTAGAAAAACTATGGCTTTGCACAATGTAATCATTAATGGCCTATATGATCCATTTTGACCCAAGTTGGGTCCACAAATGTTGAACACTGCAAAGGGGTTCCACTACCACAATGCTAATTTGACAAACCTTTCACATTGCAAAGCAAAATGTTTAGAACGAGAAACATTTTGCATGATTTCATGAAATGGTCCATATGGCCCATGAAGGACCAATAATCTTGACAACCTGAAGGAACTACTACCATTTATTTGACAAAATTTCAACGTAAAAACCATACAATCTGTAGAAGAAGAGGTATTTTGCATGATTTCATTAAATGGCCCACTTGGACCTTAGATCCAAAATCTTGAACACCCTGGGTTCCACTACCACAATGCTACAGTAATTTGAAGAAGCCATTACCATAGTAGTTAAGTGACACAATTGGGAAGGGGCCATATTGGGAAGGGTACACCTTCCCAATATGGCAAGCATACATACCAAGTTTGAGTTTCATCTAACTTTCCATTCATACCTAAACAAGTGTCTGTCACAATCACACAAATATACACATGCACACACACACCCACATATACAGGCACATACACACACAACTTGACTGCACAGCTTCATCAGCTGATGCAAGGAACCAAAAAATTTGACTCAATACAGCTGAAATTCCGTCCAATGACTCCATTAATTTACAGCAAATAGTTAATATTGTTTGACAACTCTTTCTGCCAACTGAGATATTGTCTCTTACACATAAATATTTCATGTTTTTTTGGTAAACCTGGAGAAAGATTAGCTATGCGAGCTATGTTAAATCTTTCTCACAACCACTGTACCCGTCCTACCAAAGTTGCTTCATTATGTTCTCTGAGTATCTTGGGTGCTATATCATATTTGAATTATTCTTTTTGAGGACAATACTACAGAGAGACAAACGTTACAGTAGGAAAAATTCAGCAAGCACACTTACAGAAACTGCCCGAAAGCAATTTAAAGGTCGGGTGACATGCTTCCAGAAAAGAGCTCCCTTCATGCAAACGTTACAAAGTAAAACCCTGAGTGAAAATTCGTTGGAATTTTCTTTGTATCTATTACCGTTTTTGAGATATGACTTTTCAAAGTTTGAAGAAAATGCAAAACAGATGACGTGGAGTGTTGCACAGTGTCAGTTTTTCTTTTGTTAACCCTACATATTTTGCCTCTTAATTACTTAATTACAGAGTTTCACATTGGTAAGTGATATCGATATTTTTGAAGGAGAAAATACATGTTTCCAAAATAAAACCCTCTGGGCATATAAAATTATCAAATGACCTTGAAATAAAGGTTACATAAACAAAGGATTAACATAAGACAAATCCTAGGAGTCCCTCCCGTGACATCACAAATTTGCATATTTAGCCAATGTTTATTCATGACACAGCTGTGAGACACTAATTTGCCTGTAAATTTTTCCATTTTTTGACGGATTTTGACGCAATTTGAGGCTATTTTCAACATTTTGAATGCCTAATGCACCCGGTACCTCAAAATGTCATTTTCATGTCACCAGATCTTTAAGGGGCTTCCTGTTTCAGTGTGGCAGATGAAAGTGCAGACAGGTAAGTGAAAACTGAGTGAAGATGCTAACACCAAGCAGAGTGACAAACACAAATTTCCAATCATTGAATTGAACTACAGTGAGAGTCACCATTTTGGAGTTCAACAGTTGCTCTGAAATGAGGATGACCAGTGGAAATACTGTGCATACAATATGAAGCAATTGTTGCAATGCTGTGTAGCACATGGAATAACTTTCCTCTGCTGTGACTACTGTAATGATTTCTCCAATATTGAGACAAAGTGCAAGTTGCAACTGGTACAGTGCTGCTGATTGCAGGACAGGGCAAGGGAAAAAGCCAGGGCCCAGGTCTGGGACATCAACACTAATTTGCAAAGCAGCATCAGCCTATTGCCTTTCTCTGGTGTGAATGACGTGTACCGTACAGTAAGACAATTATGCTTATTCACTTAATCGGGATAAAGCCAACAGGAAGAAAGTTATTACTACTGCACAGGAGATGCAGTACACATACTCAATCAAAATTAACTTGAAGGAGCGCGGATAGAAATCAATTTTAATTGGTGCTTCACTGATAATTTAAAAAAAAAAAAGAGAAAAAAAAACACAAGACTACTCAAAGTTTATGTACATCCACAATGCTTTTGTGAGTCAGGCGAAAATCAGGCAGCTCAGCGAAAATGTTGTAACAGACTGGAAACAAAAGGCAAATAGTAAGCGTGAGTTTAGCCTTAGAGGGTGCAGTGCTAGGATTTTGGGTACACTTTGGAAAAGGCTGCATCGGTGTGAGCAGGGGGTAAGAATGACTGACATACAAAAGTACAAAGCTTTATGATGTGACAAAATTAATTGTGTCAGCTAAAAGGTAGACAGATCTAAGAAGCAAATAAACAAACACTGGTCGAGAAAAGTTTTTTGACATCAGTATGGCAATGTACCATTAATACTGACGAGTTAAACAGCAAAAACAGTTAAAAAAGTACCATCATCTGAACCATAATCTGTGTTTACTTAACTATAACACACAAATTCATGAAAAATAACTTTCATGGGCCATATGGCTGAATGATTACATAAACCAGAAAGTATTGTACTGCAACTTCAAAAACTGCAGAAAAGATGGGACATTACAGTAACTGTTCAACTATATGCGTGAGTCAAGCTTTGAGACAGACCCAGTTAAAAATCATGCAGTGCAGCAGCAATGACTTCAGTGTATGAGTGAGTGTACTATAGGCTGTATCTTGAGGTTCATGAAACTTTTTGCAAGGTTTTGGCTTGTTCTGAAAATTTAACTCTAGGGTTACTGATTACGTAGTTCTGTGCAATATGCCCTCCCCAATCTTCATGCTTGATCCAGTAATGAAAGCTCACTAACATGAAATGCAAATTTTTACAGATGTTCATTTCATAAAAAATGCAGTTCACATACATTGCTGTAAAGCTTACCGTATAAGTATATCTGTTACTAATTTCACTAGTACTGTGTCACATTTTGCTGAACAAAGTGGTAAAAAAATCAAATGCAGATGCAAATATATCTGGAAGTCTCAAAAGGCATACATCAAAACTGTGATGTGCAATGTGAAAGTTAAACATACTCTACAGTCATACATAAACTATGTGGTTTAATCTGTCTACTGTACAAACAGCTCAGCGCTTTGTGCATTGGCAGAATTATGTATTTTGTTTGGGATAAGAGGGGGGTCTTAAAGGAGGTGACATCCCTCTCCCCCTTGAAAAACATTTTTATGACTGAATAACCCCTGAAGAGTAATTTCGTGCAACAAAAATTTACAATTATGAAGTTAATTTTCTTCGAAAGACCATTTCAGCAAATTCCTATTGAACTATTCTACAAACCATCTCTTGGTCCACATTTGAGTGGGTCCATGGCCCTCCCCCATATCCACCAGTGCCATCGTGTTTAATGGCACATACAGTATTTGACAAATTAGGCACACACTGATGCACTGATGTTGATCATCACATGGCTGTGAGCACATTATTCTCCAGTAAAAAATACGTACCGGTGCAGGGAGTTGCTAGAGAGAAGTACCAATCACACACTGTGAAAAGCTAACTACCTGTATCACAACTTTTATGAGCTTTGCATGATCACTGTTTGATCTTGAGAAAGAACTCTACTATCTTACTCCTGACTGGCACACTGAAGTCGATCTGCCACAATAAACATGGAACCCCAAAATTCCTCTGTTTCTGAGATAAAAGCACTCAATGATGGCCCAGAGTGATGCAACCTGGCCACTACACAAACACAATGCAGTATCCTCTGACCAATAGCTCCATGCATGCTCTGCTGTGAACAAACTTCTCCAAACGTTCATATACGTACTCACTGAATGGTTAATTGTGGAATACCACATGCTGTACATGTATGCACTTGGACAAATCATTTTGTCTGCTTTAATTCTGAGCCATGGGTTTTACAAGTTATGTACATTTTTTTGATCCTACGCAGATATACGCTTGTACAGTACGCTACAAGCAGATCTACATTTGACAAACTTCACACATTCACTTATTTACAAAAAGATGTCCTTGAACAAGAACATTTTAGGATCCTAAAATGTGTACAATACAGCACTGTAAACTCTGAACAAATGGTAACTCTGTACAACACTGTGCACAGGTCTGCCAACAACTTTGGCAGGCCTTTTTTCTATTAATCACACTGCACACACACAGCTAGGCCTTACTTGTTAAATTTGCAGCATACCTGAAATTTATTCCTTTCATGGAAGTAAATCCTGGTGAAAGGCTCTGTACTTCTACGATGAAAATTAGCAAATTCATGTGATTATTTAAATTTGAACAACTGCGTAATATAAGAAACTGCAAAAGACCTTTGAGAACTTATAGCTGGAATGTGAGTTGCACAGGTCATCTATCTTTGTTCTTCGTCTGTGGTTCAGGGAAATGGAAGCAGGGGAAAATATACATGCCAAAAATCTGAAAAAGAACTACGCATTCATCTTCCAGATTTTTGCTAGCCCTACAATCTTCAGACTCTCCAAGAAAGCCTAGCTGTCAATCACTATTACTTGAAATCAAACAGGCAAATGAGAATGGACATGAATAATATTCATGTATACTATGAGACTTAAACAATGTTTGACTGTAGTGGCTATAACATATTTCAGGCAAGGAAAAGGCAAATTTTTAACTTGTATTCCAGCTTGAAACAAGTAAAAGCATTGCATCTTCAGTTCAGAAACCAAAGAACTTGTAAATTGTCAATGAATACATGAACACTGCAAAATATGTTGCAGCAATTTTTTGACAAATTGTGGTTCGATCGACATGTTGCCTGCATACTAGCAAAAATGGCAGAATATATAGCCAAAGACCTACACAAGTTAAATTGGACTTCGGACTTTATATCTGCTGTTCACGATATATCATTGATGACCCACAACTATAGGCTGGAGCCTGGTATGAAAGAAGAACAAAGCTGCTCAAAATAAATCCATGGCATAAACTATGCAGATCTGCTGTATCAAGTGTATTCATCAATTTGTAAAAATCAAAAACTGACCCTACGCGGGTATTCAACCAAAACGTTGGCTGTATCACATATAGGCATCTCCATGTACACGTACCGTATTTGAGTGGAGGGATCCTTAGTGTACTATGTTACAAACGGATAGACCTCTAGAGTCATTACTGATCATCATCACATCAAGTTCGATGTTGTTGCAACTTGAGACCAAGATTCATCACCCCAGAGGAAAATACTAATCGTGCCAGCATCTGCTGCATGCAAACAAACCAGGTTTATCTTTCCAAAACCAGTCCACTTTAAAAACATTCTAAATAAGAACAATAGGCCATACCACCCACTGATTTGCCACGAGAAAAAAAGAGAGAAATCAGTACTAAAACATTTGCTGTGTATAGTAAGCAAAATCTGGCAATCTGACACAGTACGTGGGGTCACAAGGCAGTTGTGTCATTTTCCACATTATGAAAATATGAAGAAACAGATTAGGAAGTTTGGATCTGAGTAGTGAAATACCATGCAAGAACCCAAGTTATCCATGAAAACAATATCATTTCCAGAGTATGGAGCAAAATCATGTATCAAGATTTGGTGCAAGCACAGGTGCTCTGGCAATCATCATGTTACATCATGTGTTAAGTCCTACAATCCATCAGTCCTCTTCATTGTATCTCAGTTCACGATCACATGTAAATAATAAGAAGAGAACAATAATGGAAAATGAAAAAAAAAAGTGCATACATGTGCTAATTTTTTTCCAGACACATCTATGAGTTCTATTCCTTTGGCCTTCCTACCCACTTAAAATTGAAACACATGGGGAAGAATATCAAGAAAGTATGAAGTAATGACATATCTTCTGCAGCATGTGTATTAATGCAAGGATTCAGAAACCTTTTCTAAAGATTGTTATTGGACGTGCAACTGATGTGTGTGTGAGACTGATGCCTAACTTATGCATTAATACCTAAGATTTAAAGTCTGGACTGACCTCGGACACGTACAAACACTGTTACTTTAGGCGTGGAACAACCTGCTGCTAATTGCCCAAGTGGGTACTACAGTACTAGTAACGTTACTGTAAGAAATGGGAGTTCGAAATTCCCGAACAAAGTCGTATGCCTATCGAAAATTACCTTACGGTAGCTATGGATAGGCGCCTATAAGGCGATGTTTCATCGATGGCATAGCCTATGACATACGAGGTTAAGAGTCTAAGATAAATAAAAATACAGTCCTTGTGACGATTACAAACCTGGATAACATTCCCCTCGGCTGGTACTTTGGTTCCTGCGAGTGAGTAGTGTCCACTAAGCTCTACTGTGGTAGTAACGGGGAATTCGGTGTATTCTTCTGAGCTGTACAATGACAACTTGATCTCAGCTACAGTTTCAGATGGTTTTTCTAATGGCACAGCGTGACAATTTTGCGTGAACATTACAAAAATAATAGAAAGAGTGTAAAAACTCATGTTGCTACCATGATGGCTTCGAACCCGCAAGTATATTTCCAGACACTGGCAACAAAAAGGTGATCCATTCAACTCCCGGGTGTATATTACTCCTGTGACGAGTTCATCAAGTTTACTCCGCTGACAACACTATGCAATGAATGATGAATGAGTTGATCATAGAACGAACGCTTTTGACTTGCCGCACGATCGATCTATAGACTTGCACGACATCAGCAGCTTACAATACCATAGTATTGAACAGTGATTAAGTGTTCCGTTCTGAAAAAGGATTCGGAATAATTTTCATTTAGATCAGGAAAATTTGTAAAAGTTGACAATTTCACGCTACAATACTTTACGTGTGAAAGCTTTGTGCATAATTAAATGCACAATTTTGGAGAAACAGTACCCCATTGTTTGAAACGATAATTGATGAAAACTGATTCCAAGGGGAAAATGGATATCGTTGCCAATCATCGTAATAAAGAAATTAAAAGCAATATTAATGACTAAAAACTACAAATAATTAATATTTTGTTTTTTTAACATTCTATTTTACTTAAATTATAAAATAGAAAGGATAACATGATATTTAAATATTTAAACACACCTTATTTTGATAACATTAACGCGTATATTTATTTGGCAACCCTTCGCTTGTTCCCGTTGACAAACGTATCTATTTCACGGTGTCGGTATGAGGCCTTTGATGTGAAACCAATAAAACAGAAGAAGCCACGCCCACCATGGTAATAAATCAGTAGACTTCAAAGGGACCGCATAACGTTACCCGCATTTCTACGGAGTCAGTAATACGTACTTGTTCCATATTTCCTTTGTAACGATTCCCTTGTTGAACAGGAAAACAATGCGAGTTGGGAATTACCTACCCTGATCTCACGTTAGACGCTGCCAATGGATTTGAGAATATTACAAAGGATGCTTCTAGGATTCGATTGTGTCTCGTATGAAAGACTATTTTACAAAAGATTTTTCGTTTGCTCAACCATGTTTAAAGTGACTTCAAGGCGATTGTATACGTAAACAAGATTTCAGCTTGGAAAAGAACTTCACAAATTCCTTTTGGGCACTGAGAAGAAGAGAATGACTGTCAAAAGTAATTAATGTAATGGCATGCTCTAGGTGGAGTTAGTGACTATTTTCAATAGCTTTTTATGTCACAGGATTATTGATATTGTGACTGTTTGCCCCCTACACGAGAGGTCATCTGCCACTCTTTTTTCCTCTTTCACAATGAAAATTATTATAATGTTGTTCAGTATATGTGAAGAAAAAAACGTCATCGGACACGGTAGCCACGTCAGTTTCCTATAGGTTGTGCCAAAACTGATATAAGGGAGGGGGAAGACCCACATGTGACATAATGTAGAAAATATTTCACCCTCCTCAAAAAAAAAAAAAAAAAAATGGTGAAAACTTTTTTCTGGTGCTTTTCCCATCCCCCAATATCAGTCCTTATCTCGAAAGTACAAACCTTTGGATGGACCCTATCCTGCAGTCCTGCTTATATAATAACTTGTTATAAGTCGACTGTGGATGGGGGTGAAGCGATCGTGAAGCCCCTACAGAAAGTAATATCATACACCATCCATACCATGACATGGTATGACATACTGTGACATACTATGATATAGCATTCATACCATTACATAGCATTCATACCATGACATCATACAATGACCGGTGTGACCTTATTTGTAAAAACATGATTCCAAGTACATGAATGTAGTGTTTTTTTTTTTTACGGTGTATAGGCCTATTTGAAATTTTAGTGCTTTTTTTTTTTCTCTCAAGCGATACAAAATAAATGTTCGCATACTGACCGCGGGTATCCGAAAAGGCTTATGGCTTATGTCAATCTAACTTAGAGCAATTATTTATTGACAAAAGTTTCATACAATTAATTAGGGTTTATGTTACTTTCCACCTAGCAACCCAAGAACAGGATTTTTGCTACTTTCCACCTAGAAATCCAAGAGCACCAATGGACAATTACACTTTTTCTATTGTTACTAGATTAAAACTAAGTAAACTGCTAAAACTAAACTAATTGTGTTGCTAGGCGATACCATGGCCAACATTACATATTCACAAAATGGAAGATTGATCCCATAATTGATCTTTATCATCATTTAAGAAAGACTTGTGTAATTAGTAGAAATGCATCATATCTGATTTTATCTGGCAGGCGCAGAAATATGAAACAATAATTATAACGATAATGCAGATCATTGTTTATGACTTTTTTCATTTTCTTATCGTAGTTCAAGCTTCCTCACCGGTATTGGGGTTGCACAGCGATTTACAGATGTGCGAAATTTAAAATGAAATTTGGTTGCTCTTCATCAACAAGCAATCTCTTTTCACAAGTTTATGGTGCAAACATATGTCAAGCACAGTACTTTACAAAGAGATCAGACATCACCTTTTAATCACTAACCGATAAATTAGGACAACTGACGTTGACAAGAGTTAGGACATGCGGCACTGCAACATCAACTTAACTGCAACATTACTTTCCCTGAGAATCTTTCACACTATAAATCTCAGTGGCGGGGCCAGGATGTCAGACTTGGGGGGGCAAACTGAGGGTAGAGGAAAATGTTGGAGGGGCAAAGATTTTCGCGCGTAGCGCGAAACCGAGCGCGAAGCGCGAGACCTTGCGGGTGGGGTCAAGGGGCCCACTTTAGGGTCCAGGTGCAAAGCCCCGGTGGGGGTCCAGGTTTGGACCAGGGGTCCAGGGGGACCACGGGTAGTTTTGTGATTAATTTTGGATGAGTACAAGATCTGACTGGGAAGGGTGAGAGCAACTGGGGGGGACAACTGGGGGGGCAAGGAAACAATCTGGAGGGGCAAATGCCCCCTCATGCCCCGCTGTAGCGCCGCCACCGTATAAATGTACCAATATACCAACGCTGTAAGCCTGTAATTCCCAAAGGTTAAACAAAAATTGATGTATTTGTTAATTTGCAATGACATGGTATGGAAACAGTCGAACAGGGAGAAACAGGGGATGGGGTATGGGAATCTGCTCTTGTGGGAACCTGTGCAGTTTCCACAAAATTTGACAACCAAACAATATGCTTTGCGAAAGCACTATGTAGAGGGCGCAGTATAGTTGTGATTATTTGGGTCTCTATAGGAACCCGAGCGATTATTACAGTCACTTGACCGAGACCAATGATAACTATGTTTTCTACTTCTTGAGACGTTCCGTACAGAACAAGAGTCATAAGTAATTATTTTTTCGTAAATATATACACAGAATACTGAGAATGGGAATATCTGATAGGCCTAGTCTTTCATAAAGTTAGGTCGTATCTGACTATCTGTGCTAGTGGTATAACACTGAGTAAGATCTCAGAACCTTTCGCCAGAATCGTTTTGTGACGCAGCAGAAAATTAATTTTACCTGTTAGAGATTAGAATTTACTGACAAAATTAGCTTAAAGTTATTTATCTGCCATAAATCGTCACATCATTACACCTTTTTAAGAAAGAATGGGCTCTTGACCAACAAAGGGTCCTCCCGGATGTACAGAAGGTGATTAAGAGTTCCCGAAACTAGATTTTGTTTCTTAAGTATAATTCCCATATCGAGTTCTTCAGTCCTCTACAGCAGGAGAGAGAATCATTTTGTCTTAAAGTGTCTATTACACTGTAATTTGGTATTCCGCTGACAAAAAGAAAAACAAACTTTACAACTGACGGTCAACTTAAGTAACGTTAGTGGGGGTTATTATCCCAGTTATCAAGGAAAACAAAGTTCTGGACTTAATTGTTCTAGTAACTGCCTGTGAGAATTCCTGGACGGCCAAATGGAACCCAGCAGAACTATGCCGATAAGCAGATAAAAGGAGGATATGCAACGCGCGTTCGAAATTTAATAAGTTTTAACAATTCGTGGTGTGATCACCGATGATAACGTCAGATGGTAGATCAAAGAAAGAGGGGGGGGGGGGGGCTTACCAGCAGATCAATGACCTTTGGCTGAACCTTAGTTCAAATGATTTCTTTTTTAATCAATTTTATCATTTTAATCAATTTCAAGATAAGATGTTTTTTATTAAACCGTGGATGATTATTCCCAGAATCAGTGACATGTAATGGTGGCAACTTTTTTTTACTGCTTTTTTTTTGTTGGTATGGATCCAGTGGTATGACTTATAATGAGTTACGAATGAGTTCAGTAAAAGTAATGTCTCCGTTTTCCACATAGTCCCTTAGGATTGACAGTCGCGGCACCATTGAAGTTTAAAAGTGGTTTGGTGAGGGGGGGGGGGGGGGGGTGACGAGCAGAAAAATATGTTTTCCGCGAGGCAAGAAAATTCAGTGCGGGCTTCGATACTTTTCACTCAGAGAGTGGGGTCCAACTTAAGGTCTGTTTTAGGGTCCTGTTGGGGTACAGGTAGCGAAGCCCTCCGAAGTCCTGAGGTTTTAAAATATCTCTGGGTGAAAATAAAGTCTTAGTATAGGTGTATATTGGTTCATTATGCATCACCCAATGTAAAAATTCAAACCTATTTTAAACTCAACTCCAAATTGTTCTAATACGAAATATAATTGAAGTGATTTTATAAACATACTGTAAACTTTCACTGCCAGTACATGCTCAGAACTTCTTGACATTGCCTTGGAGACTGATGGGTCGCCTAGTTGCTACGCAACAACTTGTCGAGGCGTATCAAGGACGTAAAACCTGCGGATTGACTCACGGGCTAAATAAAATCCCAAATAAAACTGATAGCCTTGACTTGTTGGCGCCTATCGTTATGTACATACCACTGTTGCCTACACAAATGGATGGATTGATGTAACGTTTCGTCGAAAAGAAGTGAAACAAAATTGGACTGATTTTCAAAGCAAACTTTGCAGCTGTATCAGAAGAGAAAATGGAAAACATGGATTATGCATGACCTCACACTAACAGAACTTAATTATAGCCTATACATAAATTGAAAACAGCTATGGATAAGGCGGGGGACCGTATACACATTCGGATTTGATCATATTTCAAGTGGTGCCCGCTTGGTGTATGTGTGGACTTTGAAGCCATTGTCGAGGTTACTTGTAAGTTGCGGTTGATACCGTATGTCACTTGAAATGTCAAAGATTGAGTGTCCCTATTTCAAGAAATAACACAACCAAATTGAGCAGAAAAAGAACTATCGGGTGTAAAACTCATACAACTTAAAAAGGAATTTCCTCCTACGTTAGCACCACTTCCCCTCAATGCCGGTTGTTTGCAGGGTGTGTGTGTGTGGGGGGGGGGGGGGTTGGTCAAAAGACTAGACGTGCGCCTCAGCTACGTAGTTTCAGTGATCTTGTTTCTGCAGGGGCACCTTGAACATGAATGAGGGGACCTCTATGAGTGTGATTCTTGTCAGTGGAATGCAGCCGTACCGGTATGACTCTGTACAGCAGTGGTGCACCCACCCAGAATTACGGGATAGGGGTAAAGTGAGAATTGTGGGAATATTATTAAATTTCCTTTGTAGGAACCCTAAAGACTATCTTTGAGCAGCGCCACCATCACTTGCTTCCTAGAAAGTTTTCATATAAAAACACCCCCAATAAATCGCCGAAAATCGCCCTTCCCAGGCTCAGCAAAGTATAAGCCTCCAGGAAATGGTACCGTCATTATTTCTTGGATGAAAGACCCTTCTCCATATTATTGGTAGCATTTTGCTGTAGAAGTCCAATGAAATGTGTACATTTTCTAATAAAGAGTGAAATATTTGCTTGAATTATGGAGGCTGAAAATGGGCAACACTATCATAATTCCCTCAGGCTGAATGCAGAAGGCGTCAAATGGTTGCATTTTCCTGTACCGGTACCTTCTATTTTAGTTTTTCTTATTAGTTGCCCTCCTATCTTTGCCTTTGTCCTTTTTTTTTATTGTTGTCGTGTACGCCACTGTGTTCCCGGCTGATCCGGAGGGCGGCTGCCTCTTTCTTAGTTATACTCAGTATCTCACTCACCTTTGCTAAGCCCAACTTGACAGAGCACAAATTGACATACCGGAGTCTCGTTTGTTCACAATTGTTCCCCAACGTGAGTCCACCATGTACCCCCACTCCGCGGTAGTGCCGCCTTAATCTATGACTCATTTTATTCCCCCCCCCCCCCTCCGAAACTTTCTGGCTTAAGCCGTTATTCAGCTTCATGTTCTGACTATATTAGCTCAAACAAATTTGCCAAAATAAAACGAGTTATTGGCACGAGCGTATGTGTTAGCCAATCAACGATCACTATTTGGATTACCGTAAGAGATTTACGTTAGGTTCGTCACTAATGGCGGAAGAAGTATTCGTCGGCAATTCCCTCGTTGTTGATGCGAATAGTTTCAACCCTTGGGCACGTTCATCAAATTACATTTTTTTTATCTGAGTACATTCAGTACTAGTTTCTTCCATGCGCCCTACTACGTCACTTGTTCAGTAAAACGGTACAGCTGGTGAGCTGATGAACTGCTGAGGCTAGGCAGGTTCTCCACCCTTCCCAGCATTTGGGAAAGTGGCTAAAGACTGGGGGGGGGGGGGGGAGGAACATACTCTCGTCAGTAGGATGGTTACGTTAAATGGTGGTGCCGGGAGAACGTTTGAGTTTACACTGGTTTGCATTGGCGGTTGTCTGGTGTCACATCTGCCTCTTTATCCTCTGAACACTTATCGAAAAGAGAAAGCGAATCTCCCCTGTGCTCATCCACGGTCAACATGGAATAGGGTCCCATATGGGCTTCTTGATCCTCAAACTTTCAAATTAGAAACACTAAGGTCCGGGCCCAACATTTGAACTTAGAATTTAGTCACTCCTTTATTTACATTCACTCACTATTCATCACAGACATGTGTTCCCCAAACCTTGGAAAGCAGAGCGAAAGAGGGTGGGGAAAAGGCATAATAAAGTGTTATAAGCAGGTATATAACGTTCTGTTTACATCTCCTTGTGTAGTTTTGATTATTTTCTATGCTTACACTCTAACCGACATGAAACTCTGACAGTCCTAGGCTGCTCCGTTTCCTCCAACTACGTGCCACCTCCATCTAACTATTCCCCGCTTGCCAATTTAGGGGCTTTGCTACCCACCATTTCCTGCATCCTAATCACAACGCCTCAGTTGTCACTGGCCATGAATAGTACTGTCCATAAACTGAAACAACAATGATCAATATTGAGAGTGTTTGTGTCATAAAACTGAGACCACATAAACACAAATACTGCAAGGAAATGATTATGCGATAGCATAACTATATACAGCAGAAAACAATTTCACCATAGAATTTCACATTTTGCAGTTGACTATACATGTGGAATATAAGCAATAAATGACGTGAGGAAAAATCGTCAACAGATCAACTACCATGGCGGCTCAAAGTCCTGTTTTTTGGAAGGGGCTAGATTGGTGGCACTTTGATATGGAGGGGAGGGAGGGGGAGGGGTCTGTGGAGATTTTGACGTCCCCTCCCCTCTTTAACCTAATGCACTCAGATGCGATATGGTGCGATAAAAGTGTAAAATTGTGAAGTTAGGTTTCTTTTAAAAAATAAAATGCCTGCCATATCTATCTGACATAAACTCTATAAACATTTTTATGTCCCACGTTTGGTTGGGCCATGGATGGGTTTTGTTGCCGTCCCCTTGGGTCTGCCAATGACACCATTTAGATAGGCCTACACAGCTTAACATGTTTACGTTTTCATGTCTCATGACGACGTGCATGCACGTGTTTCCTCCGGTTGCAGAACTTACGGCTATAGTGTTAGATTGTGTCAAAAAGTTTCATTGTTAAGATCAAACACGAACTTGTCATGAATTATTCTTGATGAATATGTGAACTTCCTTTGTGTCATTACAATATGCAATTAGCTCCTGGAAATTTCTATAGGCAAACAAGCAGTTTTTTTTTTAATTATTTGAAGGTATGTGGTAATATATATAGGTGCTGGCTGTGAAGGTGATTGTGTTGCTTGGAAACTTTGATGTTGCTAAAGCCCTTTGGTCGTAATTTAAATCTTCATTGTTTAATAAATTTATGGGAGAAATACAGGGCAATACACCCAGTATCGGTAATGACAACATTGCACAGTTACGGTACGCTGCAAAAGTCTTTTACATTATTAAGTACCATCTGTGTAATACAAATTGATTTGTAAAAGCAAAACTATTTCTGAGTGGCATGAATTGCATTGTAAATCATTATAAACCTAACTCATCAATCACAAATTAATGACTTGCTATTAAAATTAATTGATTGAATGGTTATGGCAATATACAATATATAAATTCTGGGAAATTTCAATCGGCAGCAAACAGTTTTTAACTATCAGAAGACATAGCATGTGACGTATGTGATGAGAAAGGAAGTATATCTTTAATGCTTGATGATGTTAAATCTTTTTGGTCGTATTGAATTAAAATCTTGATTGTTTATAAATTTATGGGAAAATGCAAAAATAAAATACTAGTGACGGCACTGACAACATTCGGCACACTGTAAAGTCCTTTAGTTTATTTAGTACTGTCATTTGTACAAACAAAGCCAATTCTCTGAGTTGATGATAATGAATGGCATGGCGTAGAAGAAGTAAAATTATAATCATCAGATACATAACCCATGAAAGTTAATGACTTGCTCTTAGAATTAATTGATTGATACTGACAGATTAATGATAATTGCTACTGCAGTCGTTTTAATTTGCAGTATAACAACCTATTACTATTTACACTTTAACAGGCTCATCTAGCATATATGGGATGCATGCCGGTGTTCTAATGAGTGCAGCGTCCTCGGTGGGCCTATGGGCCTACTGCTTTAATGGCAATTATAGGCTACGTGGTCCGGGCATGGTTGCTACGGTTCACTCGCGTTCACCAGGTTAGTCAGAAACCTGTGTATATATAGCTATGTATGTATCTCCATTATTGCAAGCCAGAAACATTTTACGAAATGACTGGAGCAGAAACAGCGATTTCGCAAATAAAATAGATGGGTATTATGTGACGCAAAAACTAGTAGATGATACTTCGGCAAATTTGTTGATAGTAAATGACATCACCTTCACCGAAAAAGTAAAAGAAAGAGAGAGGGAAGTAGGGTGAGGGGGGAAACTCGCATTATAGGAAGTACTTTTTGGGTACACCATGCCATCCATACGCTTCCTGTGTGCCGCTTATCGTGCACAGGCAATGGGTAATCGGTCTGTTACTTATGTGCACACAGAATGCGATTACACCACAGCAATATAGCCTATAGCTACAATTATATCATCTTTCATATGGGAACCCTATACAACATGCAGAACCCTCGAAATCCAGCTATACCATTATGGCAATTTGAAAACTTTGATGTACAATGCTCATCTTTAAATATCATTTTAGACGGTGATCCTCCTCTTTAAACCACGTCGTCCCTGTAAACGAACAAAACAAACTTTTTTTTTTCTTTTTTAGAAGGCTCATTGACTTGTTTTGTGAAGTTCACTAAATTTTTCAAAACCTGTACATTTTGTTGAACATAATAATGACAAATGGTCAAACTAAGAGGATCTCAATGTTTCACGTACACAGGAACATTAATGATTGAGTAATTAACGATTCGATTCTTTTTCTTTCTTTTTTTTTTTTTGAAAATTCGTGACCGGACACTTTTCATATTAGTACACATAACCAGTACAAGTAAGGGTCAAAAATCAAAATGTTTTCACAACTACTATGCTAATTATGCGTATCGCCATGTGTTTATACTCTTCAAAATCATAGCGAACGTATTGATATCAACTCAATGAGCCCCTTTAAGGTGGATATCATTTAGTTCTGATGTTGCTGGTTCATCGTGTACGATGGCCCATATTGGGACCTGGAAAATCTCAATGCGTTTCCACCATGACTTTTCCAGCTCCTAATAACGAAGAAGTAATTCGCAATAACGAATTTAATTCGTTATTCCGTTATCACGAAGTATTCATTCGTTATTGACCAATTACCAAAGTGAAAACATGGAGCTTCAAGCTTCATACAAGCTTCATACGGGCCTGGAAGTAGAACGGTTTTTATAAAAAATGTCTCTTCTAATATTCGCCTTCCTTGAATTCAAATTCGTAACGTTATTCTCATAAAGAGTAGGTCTACACTGATGCAAATTACCACAATTGTTGAAGTAAACAAGCAGATGGAGCTAGTCTACCTTTGCACAACAACATACTTTACTTTGCGATGCAGTGTTCAATCATGACGTGCCCGACATGCCCTAATTTTCCATGTTCGTGTGGATAGTGTGGGATGTAGCTTGTATTTCCTGCTACACAGCGAGAGAGAGTTTTATTGTGCCCCGATTTGGGTTATAGGTTATGATTGTAAATATTTGGCCTACATCAAAGACGCTTATACAACTGAGAAAGTTGTATTTTCTATTTCTACTCTATCCCTTCCATGCAAAATGAATTACTGCATGGAAATTTATTACGTCCTTAGATCGCTGCGGCAAAAAATACACATCATTTATCGAGAGGAAAACATTGACAAGACATCTCATTTTGTTTCAAAAGCAGGAAAACACATCCAGAGTAAATAAATATGTATATTATAAAAATGATAGCCCATAAATTCAATCTTTATGAATTATAATTTCTTTTAACAACTCGAAAGTTATGTAAAGCATTCTGATGTACGGATCCCCATTGTAAAACGTGATTAAAGAAGGAATGTGAATTCATGTTGGGATTTTGAGATGCATGTCTAGGGTTGGAGGTGAGGAGGCTTAGATTACCACCTACCTGAATGTGATTTTTTTCTTTTAGTAACAAACTCATTTTATTGTGGAAATCGTAGGGTATCTCATTTGATAACGGTGCAACGAAAGTGTACGATTGTGAAGTTAATTTCCGTTATTTGTGTCCCTTGGTAAATTGTCTATGAAAGATCAAACATTTTTGATTAAGTTTTGTCCGAACCTGTGGGTGGGACAATGCGCCCCCCACCGTTGGACCAGCTAATGGTCCACATGAACCATTTGAATGACCAAACGACCAAGAGTACATTAAAGTCCACTATGCTGTTATTTTTACAGCCTACCGGTTATGAGAGTGGAAACTTAGCCTTCCCCTAGTCTCATATTAAAAGAGTAAGTAAGGTTCGGAGGCTAGAAACGACGTACTCTTTCAAAAAAAAAAAAGAGATCTTGCCCGTTGCTTGGCTTGCTGAATGTGATCGTAATGGATTTGATCTGTGATGGTGTCAGGTTTTCCTCACATGGCTTTCGATCGTTTTGATATTTTGTCCTCCGTATTTTTATGTAGTGCATATATGCTTTCTATAGGATTCCGTAGTAGTCAGCTTTGTTCCTATTTACATTGGTGCTTTGCATAGGTGTTTACATTGTGAATGTTCTGCTGTTTGTTTATTTACTTAGATATTTACTACAGCTGTTTTGTGTTACACACGTTTATTGCTAGGAAAATAAAAAGTAGTCCGCCTTCAGGATGTGAGAACCGACGCAAGTCTCATCCAAGTTACTAGATGTACAACTGTAACCCCGAACCCTCACTCAAGGTCTCGAGGCAGGTCACGCCTTCGCAACGGTGGACTTTAACCTGTAGGGGACAGGAAGGGGGGGGGGGTATGTGTATGTGCGTTTGTATGTGCGTGGTATGGGGATTTTTAAGTATTATCTAG
Organism: Stichopus chloronotus; assembly: GCA_021234535.1. NCBI lineage: Eukaryota > Metazoa > Echinodermata > Holothuroidea > Aspidochirotida > Stichopodidae > Stichopus > Stichopus chloronotus. Next base: position 7,404,884 of record CM037837.1, on the reverse strand, counting down.
CCACCCGCTTTTCAGATGGAAAACCCCCTTCTATTTATTTCTACCTGTGATATTATATTTGAAATAATATTGCTGTTAGTGATGCCAAGTAATTTATACAATTAAGTGTCAGTGGAAATTTACCTTCCAACATTGTTGAAAACACCGCTCACACATTGAGGTTCACATCTTCAGTTGATGGTACTTTGTGGCAACGATATGTAGTGATGAGAGTTATATGAATATTTAAAACAACCATGACTGTTCAATCAATGATATTTTACTGTCGTCACGTAAATTTTTGAAAAAGAACTCGCTCAAAGCGCCAAATATCAGGATGACATGATAGGAGCAGCGAATAACAGCTCCCTGGTAGGAGGCTATAACCTGCGGGACTACATGAAGGTGTTACCCTTACAATGTCTTCAGGGCAAGCCAAGGACGTTCTTGGATCGAAAATACGATTTCACATCAGGTGTCACAGCTGAATTTTATAGTTTGTAGTTTGCCTTTCATCTCTAAATGAAACCAATTTTAGCTGGTTTCTCCGCTTGGACTCACAAACATCTTCAGAAGTTTGTGTTTTGGTCCACCGGCATTATAAAAAAAAAGAAAAATCCTTGATGACATAATTTTCCTAAATCAAAATTTCTACATGTTGTCTATGTTTGTCAATTTTAGTGTTTTTATGTTTGTGTGTGTATGTTAATGTTTTTGAGTTATGTTTGTTTTTTGGGGGGTGTTTTTCCTTTAATTTCACTACTTAAGTCTCAGGGCAAATATTCTTGCCCTTCCAGTCCTGATAAGATTAACACCCTTGCTTTCATTATACACATTATTTGGTTCTATCGAAATAGAATCAAAGAGGAAGATTCCAAGATGAGTATATCTTTCCATCTTTCACTTTCCAAGAATCGTATTATTTATAGCATGACTAGACAACTTCCCTAAACAATTCCTCCTCGGACAACCTCTGTCGGAGAATTCCCGCCTCGACAATTTTTAGAATCTAGGAGAATTCCGCTAGGACATCTCCTCCAGACTAATTCTTTCAGGGAAAGGGTTACTAAAGAGAGTGGGAATTGCGCAAGAGGAAATTGTCTGAATTGGGAATTGTCCGTGTTGGAATTGTGAGGCGGGCCGGGGGGGGGGGGGGGTGTCCGTGGGTAATTATCCCGGAGATTTTTTTGTTTTATATCTTTCAGAAGATTAACAGTAACTTTTGTTACCAATTATGGAACTATCAAGCATCACTGGCACGTCACATCTTACGTTATAATGAGTTAACATCTGCTGACTTACGAACATTGCAAACAAACTATGGTTCTTAGCTTTAGTTCAACTCACTTCCTGTTAACGCATTCCGCCGGACGGGAATGGTCTGGCTATATCGTTTGAAGTAGTTGTCATCTCGATACACGCAGACAGCCGCCAAGATCAAAGCGGTACTACAAGATGGAGATAAGATTAGAATACGTCGCAGTCGTTTCATCTAAACGTGTGTGACTGCAAAAGCTGCCCCGACTCAAGTGGACGTTCCTTTTGTTTATGAAGGCACCTGTTGATGTTTTCGAGTAGGCACGTTTTGTTTATAAAGCAACGAAGAATTCACCATGAAGTCACGATTTCTTCTCAAAGTCGTTGAGAAATGCGTACACTTAAAGACACCTTAGGCCTATCCCGGCCTAGGTAAAACATACTTTATTGGTGTATAAACTTAACAATGTAGTTATGTTCTTATCTAGATTACCATGCGCTGGATCAAAGGAAATAGTTCATAGGATGTAACGTTTTTAATCCCTTTATTTTTATCTCTGATTAAGAGAAGTGTATGATTTACGACCGTTCATCATTTTCATGTGATACCTTGGAACATGTTTTAACTTTGAAACAAACAATATACCCTGCAATATAACATTCATTGCTTACTACTTGTATCCAGATAGCTAGGTCATTGTGAAGTACTGGTACATAACCACTGGCATTGAGTCGGAAGGGGTATTTCGGCACAATACTTGTGAAAAAAAAAATACAAGATAGGTAGATGTAAGTGGGCATTTGCGGCTGGGAGAAACCAGATAAAATGATGCCGGCGCATTGTCATCGCGTTGGCGAACAACATACGCGACCATTTATAAAATCAGCTCCATAGGTGCCTTATATCTCAACTCTAACATTTGCGTTTATTCAAAGAAAATAAAATGTCGTGGTCCAAATTTAGGGTTTTTGTCCAAATGGGGGCTCCAGTTTGCTAATTATAATGTTTAAACAGGAATGAAATCGATACCATGGTGAGCTACACAGACTCACCAGTTGGGAAACGTATGAGTTACTGGCATTACAGATTCCTATCTGCGCAGCTCGAAATGTATAATATTTGGATGAATTTTCATTCCTCAGAGTAAGTGATAAAAGCAGTGCATTTTTATGGCACACATTCGTCGATATTCAAAAATATTTCTCAAGGTTGCAAGTCCCACTTTTTTTTTTTTGTGGATCGGGTTGCATACATGTTCGACCGAGCAGATTAAAGGGGGACTACAACCAGTTTTCCCTGTTTGGGAAAACAGAAAGCACTCTAGTACAGTCAAGGTAGGATGCTCATTCTAACGAACCAGATGATGGCAGAAAATTAAAAATGTTACAAAACAAATGTGAGAAATGAAACTCATGCTAACCTCCTCTTTTGTACACCTGAACAAATATATAAAACTATTGGGACTTTCACTTTGCCTCCTACCTCCCCAAGACCCTTTTGCCATCTGATGTGACCATCTTTCCTGAAGGACCCATAGATAGTTGGACCCACAGATAGTTTGTAAGAAATTAGCTTATATATAACTTAAAAACTTTGATTCATGACAATCTCATGGCCTTAAAACAGTGACAGCCAGTTAATGTGTTGACAATGACAAGTGCAACAAAGTAGAATCAAAACTTGACCGAAAAGTACTGTAATCCAGGCTCCAAACTGTCTCTCAGTCAATCTTCATTACGTGCATCTCAGAAGAACTGATGTGGGCAGATGTTCAAAATTGCAACAAATCTGAACAACACTACAGCTTTAACAAGCCATGTTTAAGGAAACTGGCAAATTTCTGCCACTTACCTACGCCCTGAACACCCTGAGGGTACCACTAACAGAGCATCATTGTGACAAACCATCTAGCTAGCTGGTATTGGCTAAAAATTTGAAGGTCACATCAGCAAGTCGGACAAAAATATGAAACAGTCAGAAACATTTGAATATTCTGATATTTGCCTGTATTCTTCTCCCTAATGCTTATTTTCAATGACAGAATAGTCGATGATAAAGTATGAAAGTTTTTCAATGTACACTCATTGAGAAATGTGACATGGACATCAAAGGAAAAAAGTGAAAATAGGAAACCAGGTCAATGTTGCCTCAAAAACCATTTAAGACAAAATGGAAGCCCAAAGAACTCATGTAGATTTCACGATACCTTTGCAAGAAAATGAGCGTTTAACTGTTAACTCTACCATTTAAGGCAAATGCGATGGCAGGGTTGATTTCTAGAGGGTTTCAAGGGAGATACGATGTGGAGCAAATCTACCATACAATTGATATTTTATGTTTTAAATTGCAAATAGCATGTTTGGGCATTTTTACAGTTATAGTCTTGGGTGACGACCTGGTTTTATTAGAGTTTTACAGTTGAGTTAAATAGATGTTACATATACTTTAGCCTGATCAACAGGTACCAGCGTTTTGAACAGGTAATCATTTTACAACTCTCTGGGAACATAAATGTTTTCTTTTCTGCACATAAGAAACAAAATGAAGCAAGCTATGATGAAACTAATGTAAGGCTGAACTTGAAAGAACTTACAGGCTTATAACACATAAATCAACTTTCACATATGGTATCTTGTTTTGTAGCTTTCTGAGTTTACCGTACATTAACATTCTGAAATCCCATTTTCAAAGAAAATAACAAAGCAACACCAAAATGCTCAGACTTTCCACAGACTTTTAACTCTGGAAGAGAATAACTATTCTAAATCTATGCATCTTTGCATTTAATGAAATGCAATTTCAGATCACGACTTTGATAATCATTTCATGAATATTTTCAGTGCCCACCAAAAGATGATTCAGGGATTTTCTGTTTTTCCTTGAATATACTACACTTCATGAACCTCTTTTTACCAATGGACAGTTTCTGCGACACATTTCTTCATATTGGTAAAAGAAGCTGCGATGGGTACCTTTCGAAACGTCTAACACACCAAGTTCGAAGCCAATACTGAACACTTTAAACAAACTGACTGGGATAGCTACTAGAGACCAAGTCAGAGAACATGACAGGGTGAACATTTTTTAACATAGTCTCGTTTTTAACATTGAAACTGCCATCAGTTATCTGCAACCTATTTATTCCTGTGTGACCTTTCCCTCTCTAATTGCCTCCTGGATACTTGAATTTACTATGAAAATGACAAAAAGTGACGTTTTAAAATTATGTTACTATCCTCACTTATGTTTTACTACATAAGCTACCTACTGTCTTTTTTTTTCACAATGTCTGTTAAGATGATCAAAATGTCATCGTCAACATATAACAGTGACTTTGCATACACTGCTACTATTACCTGTTATACTACAGTACACTTCCCATGTTAGGGTGTCAGTGATGGTACTTACAATCCTAACCTGTTGTATGTCCACACAATTCAAATGTTAGGTTGTCAGTGAGGGCAATTACAATCCTAACCTGTTGCATGTCCATGCAATTCACATGTTAGGCTGTAAGTGATGTTAATTACAATCATGTATTTCCACAGGTTCTTGGCCATAGTTCCTAGTTAGTTTCTTCCTGGGGATTTCTCAATAAAATCTTCTTCATGACTACTGTAGCAGTTGCTGACATTGTTAGTCAAAATCCTGTACTTCAATGATTGAGTTTCCAGGCTGAGAGTTTTCGTTTTTCCAGAAAAGGGCCAAAGATTCCGCTCCTTAGGACATGGACAGTGCTTTGATGTCCATGATGAGCTTCTTTGCATATTCTGCCGGGTCAAGTTTCGACACGTTCAGGCAGGTGCACTTCATCCGTGCTTCATCCTGTTAGGGAGAAATCAGATAAAAGGGGATGGACAAATTGAAAAAATCAATCAGGTTTAAAATTAAAACAATAACAGAAAAAGAAATCAGTGGTTTGAAAAATCACCTGCAAACCTGTGGTATCTGTAACAACTGGGCTAGGTTTGTCACCTTTCACTGCCCTACAAATATCCTGATGCCAACTGGTGTAAGAAATTGTCTGTTTACAAAATCAGCACATTTCTTTGTGCACAACATCCACTCTCATCTATGTAGAACCTGAATCTAAAGGACATCACAGCTTTGTAAAGCATGTGTCACTAACTGCTTCTGATGTAAAGCTTGAAAACAATCACCCTTACCGTCTTGTTGCCCTTTCAGGCAACCTCTTTTTTGGAGAATAATCACGGTTTGGTGTCCAGTTAAAATTTGCTGGTGCCGGAGTTCAAACAAAGGACTATGGCTCTTTGGTTCATCTAATTGGACAGTTTCACGTTCCTTCCCCTTGCGACTCTTAGCTTTCAGAATTTTTGAAGACACCATTTCAGTGGTATGCAGGATGGAATGTACATAATGTCACCAAATCGCCCACGGATTACGGATGACCATTTCAGCATATTTTGTCTGGCAATTTATTGACTTTTTGTGCCCTGTTTTGTCCATTTGTGTGTCCATTTGTGTGTACTTAAACAACCCAGTCCAGATACCTTGATTCGATGGGAGTATGGTTGTGAACGATGGGAAAACGATTCCTAAACATTCATTGCATCTGAATGACAGATCCTAAAATTGCTAGGTGTGGCATACCAAAATATTCTTTTACTTCTCAGGACTACACTCTGAAAAATCGCCCCTAACAGAGAGGAAGAAACAATCATAGAATAGTCCAACATCTACAACTACAGAAGAAGCTCTTTCTAACTATGGTACTTTGGTCAAATTACCAACTTCAAACCAGGAAGCAAAAAGACTTGGTGATTCCTTGCCATATGTTTACATTATGACAAACATGAATTATCCACAGGACAAGTATGAGATCAACACAGTTATTGTTCAGAGAAACACATTATTAAGCCTTTAACCCAAAATGACTTTTCAACTCCCTTTGAAACAAGGGTGCAAAAATTGATAGACATAATCGATTCAACATGGGCAATACACATACCAAGTATAAAATCCCTAACAATAAACCCTCTTGAGATGAGTTTACAAGATTTTGACTACTAAATACTGAATATGAGCCATAGACATAAAGCAATATGAGATCACTCATAGGTTAATATGTCTTTTTGGATACAGGAGTTGACATGATTTTGACCCTTTTCCTCTGGTGACTTCAAATGACCTTTGACCTCCACCAAACTAAGTAGGTGCCATCTACTCAATATGGGCAATATATATGCTAAATATGAGACGCCCACCACTGTTACCCTTTCCGAGATATAGTGTTTACAAAGTTCTCAGTTTGACCTCTGGTGACCTCAAATGACTTATGACCTCCACCAAAAACAATACAGATCACCTTCCCAGTGTGCCCACCACTGTTACCCTTTCCGAGATATAGTGTTTACAAGGTTTCCCCAGTTTGACCTCTGGTGACCTCAAATGACCTTTGACCTCCACCACAAACAATACAGATCACCTTCCCAGTATGGCCAACCTGCACATCTAGTAAGACAGTCAACATTACCCTTGTGGAGATGATGTGTTTATAGGGATTCAGTTTGACCTCTGGTAACTTCAAATGACCTTTGACCTCCACAAAAAACAATAGGCATCTTCTGCTTATTATTACCAACCCACACACCAAGTATGACATCAGTCATGGTTACCCTTTTGGAGATATTGTATTTTCAATGTTTTTACAGTTTGATCTCTGGTGACCTTAAAGTGACCTTTGACCTTGACCAAAACATTCAGGATCATCCACTCGGTATGAACAACCCACATACAAAATATGAGATCAGTCATGGTTACCCTTATTGAGATATTGTGTTTACACGAAGTGTCACATACATACACACACAACATCACTATTGCTTAGATTCCTTCTTCCTTTGGCAAGGAACAAAAAATAAGAACATCCCATTACTTTGTAATCACACTTTCTCACTGTTCTTCAACAATTAGTATACTGACATGCAATTAAATTTTTAACCAGTGTTAATTTGGAAATGATCAGCCCAACTGCAACAAATTTGCAGACACTAAAAATGAGAAAAAAAAAAGAAAGAAAAATGAAAAAGAGGAAAACAAAGTGTTATCTAAGACTCCTGGCATCCATGGTGCACTTGCACCTACATAACATCAGCAATACTCACGTTGTATGTTTCCATTTTGATACGCATTCTGAAGATGAAGTCATTGAAAATAGCGTCCTGGAAAATCTGGTTGAATGCAGCATCGTCCTAACAAAGACAAATGGAAGAATAACAGAAAATACCATCACATTTATCATTCACTGTATGTCAACTTATTGATAATATAGAACTGTTCAAGAAAATCCTTAAAGATGTTAGAACAATTTCCCTCCACATTTATGTGAACAAAAGTTGATTTTGACTAGAAGTCATAAGGAGAATAGTATGTTATTTCAATCCTGGCCTTTGTTCATGTTGTAGCAGAGCAAGTGTGTTTCACATTTTTTTAAATAATCTATCAACTTCCATCAATAAACTCAGTTCTTTACACTAACTTCTTGATTTCTAGCCAAACCAAGATGTAAATTAAACGAACCTGTTCTCTGAGGGCTCCGAGAGAGTTAGCATTACTTCCAAGGATCGCTTCAGCGGTCTCTTGGAAACAAGTTATCCACTGGTTGTCCGTGATGTCTGCTACGTTGCACTGGAAGAGTTCAAAAAGATTTTACGATAGCATGACACGGAATAAAGATTAACGACTTTCAAATGTGTTTGTGATGATGATAATAGTGGTGATGGTGGTGATGATGGGAGTCTTATTGATGGTCATGATGATGATAAAACATGATGCGATCAACAGTCACACTCTGCATGATGATGATCTAAGATCATGGTCATTACACACTGATGTAGAAAATATTATCAGATGGGGAGAATGGTGACGATTACCATGACGTAATGGGTACTCATACTGCGTATAGTAACGATGACGGTAACGAAAGCGAAGATGCAGAAAATACTGGTACAGACGGCGTAGATGACCGTGGTGACAATGGTGGTGGTGTTAATGAAGATGACAGCAATAATGGGAATGACACTTACACTGACGTGTAAGCCTCATCACTGGAGACGATGATGGTGGCGATAACGATGGAGAAAAATGATGACAGCAATGGTGGTGACGACCATGATGGAGATGACGACTGAATACAGTTTAGCACAAGATTTGATCATTTGTTTTCTGTACCGCTTTGAGTTGAATTTATTTGTAAAGGAAATTTCCATTTTGCAAAGCTTGAATTCGGTACCACAATATGTGCTGTTGTTATCTGTATTAGTTTACCACGAATATTGCAGAAATAAACATTGTGAAGCATGAGTAATGAAATGTTAGATTCTTACCTCTGTGATGCTTAGTGTTTTGTTGGGGTCATAGAGCAGTGGGTCACTTTTAAGTGACATACTTGTCCAAACTGATTGGAAAATACTGAAGTAGCTCTTTATATGCATTTGAACACTTTCAATTTTGGGGTGATGACAGATTGATGATGAAAATGAAACTTATACTAATGGTGTAGCGATGATGATGGTGGTTTAATGCAATGGTGCAGAAAAATACTGATACAGATGGTGATGATAACCATGATGGGGACAATGAATGATGACACACATGACAGTGGCAATTTGTGGTAGTGATACAGAAAGTATTGACACAAATGGTAATGAAAACCATGATGGGGAGAGGAATGATAATACTGATAATGTACCTGGCAATTTGTGGTGATAATGCAGAAAGTTTTGATACAGACGATGATGATAACCACAATGGGTATGTATATGGGTAATGATAACACATATGACACTGGCACCTTGTGGTGACAATACAGAAATTGCTGATACAGGAGGTGATGATAACCACAATGGGTATTGAGAACGATAATACACAATTTGTGATGATGATACAGAAAGTATTGATATAAATGGCAATGACAACCCTGATGGACATGAAAGTTACACTGCCATAGATGACAATTATGGTGAGGTTAAAGAATGACTGTAGAACAGACAATACTGAGACTCATGGTTATGGCGGTGATAATGATGCTGGAAAAGTTGATGTTGGTACAAGGTGGTCATAATTATGGATGGTGACAAATTGCTCATGTTTGCTAGTTTCCAACTGGTGGCTATAAAACTGTAGGCTGCTAAAATTGCAAACAGTTGTCCACACAAGTCATCTGTGGAGCCCTGCTACCTCAATAATCACTGTCTAAACTTACATAGCATCACTCCCATAAACAACTCTTTGATTACACTTCACAACCCCCCCAATTCCTGACACCCCTTATAACCATGCTAATCAGCACCAGCAATGGTGACCCACCAGTGGCAACCTAAAAGAAACACAACTGGGAGTGTATGAGATCATAACTCACAGACAGGAGCAGCCTATGCTGGAACTCATTATAATCCTTGCTACATTTCTCGCAGCGGTAACTTCCGTCTCCATTGTCGATGACCTTCTTGTTGCACGATTCTGACGGACAAGCCTGTAAAAAATGAACAACGTAACTTTGCTTCAAGTCTTTGACTCAACATGTAAGTTTTCCTTCTCCCTTTAAACAATCAAAACAAACTTCAATCATTGTGACAGAACCAAAGAGAGAGCACAAGATGTTACAGCCGTGCTTTCAGATGACCGTAGCAAGGGATGAAATAACCTGGTTTGCTTTGCAATTTGCGACTCATGAAACCCAGCTGCAATTCAATATCATCCAAGCTAAGCAATAGTTGTGAATCAATATTTTCTCTGGTCCTAACTAAATCAAGTTTGAACCCAAAGTCAAAACCTTTGCATGCTAATCAAATCAAAGTGGCATTTCAACAAAAAGTTGTGGGTCCCCTGTATTAGCAGTGTTCCTGTACCTGCTTGGAAATAAAAAAAAATGACTTTTTCTATGACTTTCTCACGACCAAATAAAGAATTTCAATGACTTAGTTTAGTTATCAACTATAACAGCACAAGCAAAAGCAATATGAAATAGAGATGAAAAATTTGATATTTTTTGTGAGACTACATTTTGACACTAAAGAGTGAAAGAGGAACAACGTTTGTGAGTGAAAATTTCCCTGTCTTTTCCAGGAATTCACAAAATTTCTTTGAATTTCAAAACATTTTCAAGATTTTGATAATTTTTCAAATTTTCATGACTTTTCCATGGCCACAGAAACCTTGAAAAAGTGAAATTTCTTGCAAAATAAGGAACAGTTGGAACACTGCTTACAGTGCATATTGGAATTAAGCATCCAACTTTTTCACACTTCCACTATGTTTGTTTAACATCTACTAAGCAAAATGTGTTGACTGCTAACCAATTCAAACTTAGATTACAAATACCTGCTAATCAATTTGTTCTCATTTTTTCCTCCTATTTGCAAAGTTATACTTTTACTGAGGGAAACATCCACATATGAGGTCATAAGAGCACTGACTGGGATGCAGTCATTTAAGGAGATAGGTTTTTCAGTGTACAAATGATAAATGTTAATGACTGCAATAGTATAATTTTAAGAGTTGAAAGATTGGTCTGAATTTCAGGAATGGGACTAAATCTGGTTTTTCCTTTAGAAATTCCAAAAATCTCTGACTAGTTAATAAACTTCGCTGCATATCCTCGCAAGTGGAAAAGTTGAACGGGGATGAGTCTATGCCTTACCATGTACATGCTGTTCTCCTTCTTAGCGAACAAAATGGTTGCCTTCACAGTAAAGTAGTCAGGCTGTAGCAAAACAGAGAGGCAAAATAACATCATAAAGTCGTACAGACACTGACGGCAAAATGTGATTGAGCTGTAATTAATCATTCTTCTGATGAGATGTTATGCTTCTTTCAAAGATGGTACGCATTTCGGGGTAAGAGATCATCTCCAATCGACAACATGTTCGCCAACCTGATACACCAAATGAAGTCTTTCAGCTGTTAAAGCTGGACATCTACTCAAGGACATTTTGCTTCTGTAAGATGTTCCACATAAAAATTTGAGCAGTAAGCTAGCAGGGCGGCTAAAATTGGGGCAGTCTAAAGAGATGTGTAATCACAGAGAATATCACTCAGGCAGGAAGGCAGAGCCACTTCTGGATATGTGCCATACCAGTTTATGATCAAAATGCATTAAAGTTCACAGGAAAGCAAAGTCCCTGTTAGACATGTGCTTTTAAATACTGGCATTCAAAACACTTTAAAGCTAGGAGAGCACGTTCCTTCTGGTCTTCCTGTCTTGACAAAGGACAAAGCCAAACACTTCGCGTTCAAAGCCGACAAGACGACAGCAGGGGTCATTCATGTCATGTGTCTTCACATACTAACAATCAAACCATGAATAACATTTGACTGTGGTAAGAGGAAGACTCAATTTCATGTTCCGCTCCTTTCACAGATGCATGATGGGATTGAACAACATGCTCTGTGGTAAAGAGAGGTTTCGCATAATTTTGCACTATCTTGAAGTCATGCCCATCCGTTTGATGATACAATGTCACAGGCATCATGGTTCTCGCACCTAGGGAAATAAAATTCTGTGATGTTCTAGGCCACTTCATGATACTTACAAGACCATTTCCTGACCAAATTTGATTGATGAATAAAAGTACAATGATCATAAAAATAAATTTCTTATAAATTAAACATTAAAAGTCTGTGTGAAATTTCAAGACTTCATAATTTTCACAAAATTTCATTAGTTTTCGGGCCTGGAGATTGAAAATAAAATTTCAAGGCTTTTCAAGGCCACAGTAACCCTGAGGTGTAGCACTAATCAAAGACTTTTGACTGTACATTGGTGGGTTACTACAAATAAATTAAAATTAAAATGGTAGCCTCAATCTTAATGCTCATCCCAGTCCCAGTCAAGATCTGAAAAACCATCAAGGATGAAGTTCATCCTCTCACGATTAAATCTAGAACTTAAAAAGAATCTTACGTCAAACGTTGCAGAGATGGTGCAAAAACCAACTCGAAACACAAGATGACGACGTCCTATCTGTAGCTTACGCTTCTTTTGAAATACTGCAATGGCGTGTTGAACAGGGGAAGTGATACCTATCTACTGATGCAAGATGGGGGAGGAGGGCCAAAAAAAGAAGAAAGAAAAGGTAACACAGGAAAAGGGAAAAGGAGTACAAACAAATAAATGGGAATAAAGTCAAGGCAGAAGGAAGAGCAGGTAAATGTCCAGCCATTGCAGAACTCGCTGAGGAAACGTCCTACGGCGAAAATTGGTCAAGGAATGATTCTCTGGAATCCCTCTCTGTCTTCACCTCAATGTCCCATAAAAACGGTCTTCACCTCAATGTCCCATAAAAATGGTCTTCACCTCAATGTCCCATAAATATGGTTATTTCCATCACTTGGAAGGAAGCGTTAAGACTGCATTAAACTTGATAGAGTCTACAGTCTCACAAACTTTCTTCTGACAAAGACATCAAAGCCGCGGAAATGGCCGCAAGAGTGGCTCACCTTTTCTCCGCTGCCGAGGTTCTGCTGTTGGACTTCTTGGAAAGTTAACCAATTTGTGCTTCCTCCTGCTCCACCAGAACCCCTGGAATCTGAAATGGACTGAGCCTCCTGACGGTAGCCCTCACTGTCGTACCTTCCCAAAGAAACCAAAAACATGTTGATTTATGTTGCAATTGTCTCACACTCCTCCTCAAAGGGATTTCCATAGACTGCTCACATTGTGCAATGTCACTACTTGTTGAAGAATACGTGAGCGAATGAAATTTAAAAGAAAGCAACTTGGATTGTACACATCTCAACAAACGGTTGTTGTTCTTAACTGTGTGTGCAAATACTCAAACTGAATGCCATCTTGTGCTTGCTATGTCTGTCTGAAAAGTCCAAAATTTTTTATAGTGAACAAGCGCTGCTAACATTCTTAAATGCAGTAAAATCTGTGAAAAATTTTTCCAAAGGCTGCTCAAATGTCACATCTATGTGAACAGAAAGCAACGCAGAGAGCACACATTTCAGAGAATTTTTGTACTTTGTTTGCAGATACTTCAAACATAAAGCTATCTCGTGCTATTATATCTTTGTTCCAAATTGTCCCGAAAGTCCCGAATTGAAAAGAACAAATGGGAGAACACACTTAAATGCACTGCACCTGTCTACCATTTTCCTAAGGCTGACCAAAATTCACACAAAAAACAAAACATCTCAACTGTGAAAATGTCATATGATGTCCACATGCTTTGCAACTGTAAAATGTCATTGCTCACACAAGATCAAGATGACAACCCCATGCAGCTATTTCCTTCTGCAGTAAAGTGTCAAATCCGTGAGAGAACTTACCAGCCCTTCAGAGCATGTGCCCTCGGAATGTCTGGATTTATCTGTAAAATGCTGGACTGCAGAACAGACAATGACCTGCCTCCAAAGCTGGACAGTCTCGCTCCCTTGACTGCTACCACAGGGTTGGCAGATGAATCAAAATTTTCAGCCTGGTGAAAAAATTACAGTGATGTCAAAAATTGGGGATAAACTGTGTGGTTTTCTCTCAAACCAATAAGGGTCTTGCATTTCACAGGTTCACCTACATACTAAATACACCATCTGTCCAAGCTTCTCATCTTGAGATACCCTGCTTAAAGTTTTCACAACCTGACCCCTGCTGACCACAAATGAGGTTCTATTTACAACTTTTTCACAATTTTACCCCAAACAGAATTTGACCTCCACAAAAAATAATAGGGTTCCTGTACTCAATGTGGTACACCTACATCTTAAATATAAGATCTGTCCAACATTCCCTTCTCGAGATATTGTGGCTACAAGGTAGGGTGTTGCAGACATTCACACACACACACACATATACAATGCACACACACATGGATGATTCCAAAGGTTACAATTGTCATCAAAACCAAAAATTCTGAAAAGTTTCTTTGATAAAAGACAATCTGCCACATTTAACAGGAGGATCTTTCTTTTTTGGTTGCCTTTATGGCATGAATGATTCACAACAGAGTCACTACAACAACACAATTGACAGTCTTGTGTATAGGTTTATCAAACAGATGTTCAATGTGCAAATGTGTTGCTTACTTGACTGCACAATTCTTGCAAACAAAATCCCTGATTGATGAACATTTTCTTGTGAGAGAGAGGGTGGGGGTGGCATGAAGGTTCTGAAGAGTCCACAACATTAGGCAAATTTAATTGTGGCTTAAATATTACAACAAAAGGAAAACAACAATGAAAGAAAGTGATATTGATGTAAAATGTAGATCTTGGCTGATAGTTTTTTGATGCTGTCAGTATCAACAAATGGAAAATCCTCCAGGCACAAATGCAGAAGGAGGTATAAGACATGGGAATGAGCACTAGGACTAGACAACAGGGGATCGTAGGGCTATGATGGACTAACAATACTAGAGTGAATTCCTATCAACTTTAATAAATTCTCAAAGAATGAATTTTCCTCACCTCTTTCCCCCAGAGGGCCATGTTCACCACTTTCCCAGAGTCGTCAACCAAGCTAACGTCTCGTTTGGCAACGTCCCTATTATTAGATCTGATGGTGACTGTTTGGATCTCTCCGCAGCTCTTAGCGACACCGATAACGTCTGGCAAAAGAACAAGAAGGCCATACTGACATGACTTCAGTGTTCACAGACGTTGGCTACATACCCTCACCTCAGCATTGCAAGTATTACAATGCTATTTTTCACACGATGCTAGTATGAATCTAATAAGCGGACACACACACACCAACATCCCCGCTCTTTTATGTGCATGCAGTATTTCTCATCTAATCCTTAACTACTTGCCATCAATAACTTTTTTTCACTTTCTGTTGTCCTGGGTTGCTGACAATTTTTATTACCTCTGCATGATCACTTTTCTGCCACTTCTGACATCTCAAGTATTACCATTAATGAACCCTGCATTCACGCCAATCAACAAAGTGACAAAAGTTTCTCTATTGAACCTGCACTTGGTTGCAAAGTTTTTTACTTCCACAGAGAGAACGTCAGAAATGGTTTGACTGTTAAAAAAATGAAAATGTCGCTAAGCAGGAATCAGTTGGCAAACTTCAGTATGTGATAAATATTACTCACCAACCATGACGTCAGGGTTTGTGTCCTGCAGCTGGCTGATTGATTTAAAATCAAACTGTACACTGGGAATACTTGAATCTTCCTCCTCACAAGGTATCAACTAGACAATAAATCAAAATTAATAAATAAATAAATATGTAAAAATGGAAGGGACCTGCTGCACTCAATACTTTATCCTAAAGGTACTGAAAATTTCTCCTTCTTTATCTGCCATCCACCTGTTTCTGGCACCTTTCAGAATTACACGCTATCAATATTTGCTGTGCAATGACAAGAGGAAGACCAGAAACTAGACCAGTCTCGGTTTCATTCTGATGCAACTTTCCTAAAAAAAAAAGTCACGAAACTTGACACAGTCTGTTAAACCTCATTAAAGGATGCAGCAAACAGCTTGCAGCAATTGAAGACCTAAAATGTTCCTGTAAAGGAGCTTCTAAAAGTAAAACAAAGATGCTCCAGCAAAGGGGCTTCCCTGCAGAAGGTAACAGTATGGTACATTTCCTCTCTTATAATCCAAAAATAGGAGAGAAAGTCAAGCAGAGATAGTGTAAAATTTAAATGTGGTCTGCTGAAAAAGATGGTTGTATTAAGATGGCAGAGCAACTTTCCAGTGAGATGAGAGTAACTCCATGTAAAATAGAAAGGGTACATAAACAAGGATGTTTCGTACATGTTTGGAAGAAAAACACCTGCCATTTAAATGCATATCCAAAAAACTGAAGCAATGTTCGATTGATCGGAAACTCTAGTTGTCTTGGTTTTGTCTATGGTTCACACATACAATTATTCCATACTCATGAAGATGCCTAAAAGATTTTCTTTCCAAAGTTTATCTCACTGTTTCACAAGATGTCCACCTCGTAATTTGAGGGTCATCACACAGCTTTAAAGTAAATGTAACATGGAAAAACACGTTTTGAAGTATTGATCAAATTGATCATCATTGAAAATAGTCACAATTTCCATCACAATCCATGAAACACTGACATTTTTTCAAACAAATTTCTGTTTTACAGTGGAATCATGAATTAACGAATATGCAGATGCATACTACTTGGTCTATAAGTTTAAATAAAAATGATCATAACTTGTAATATTCAACCATATGAGATTTATTGATGGCTGCATCTTAAAGTTTTCAACGTGTGCCTTTACACACTAGCAATCAAAGCACAGCAAAGTCTTAGACTGCGGTAAGAGAAAGACTCATGTTAATTTAACTCCCACTTTTACAGATGCATGATGGGACTAAAAACACAATCTGTGGTAAAGAGAGTTTCGCTGTAACTCGTTGTTTTGGGCATTATTGTAGCAATGTTGTCATTAAATTGAAGTGTTTCTTACCGTCGTTTCTGAATTAAAGGTGAGCTCGTAGTCATTCTGAATGGATGTGTATTGTTTGTTAGCAGGCTTCAAGGTCCCTTTGGAAAGAAAGTAGACCTGAAATGAAAAACAAAGGAGTTACATTTTGAATGCTACAGTCAGGCATCAGACTAACTCATTCCCGGTGTGTAACATGAAACAAGCATACCTACCTGTGCTGGGCCATCTAGTCGATAAATTTACTTCATTAGGCAGAATTTTCAGCAGCACTTCATCAAATTTGAAGATGGGATTATCAGCTTCAAGATGGCACAATTAAGGAAAATAATTATATTATTAACATTATGGAGACAATACAGTGAGTGATATCATTTTCCTATTCAATGTAGTCCACAACATTTGAACCTATACATACAACAATATGGCTTTGGATAGTGCTATGTTAAATCTGTTACATTCTACTTGAATATAGCGAAGGATGTGGGATGTATCCAAAGCATATGTAAATATTTCTCTTTCATATTTATCGAGAGTAAAAGGCCCACAAAAGTATTGTATGACTTGTGATATTATTTATACAATCTGGGCCCTGTTCCACAAAGAGTTACGATCAATTTAAAGTTTAATTTCTATAGGGCTTCCACATAAATCAAACTTAAGATTAGGCATAACTCTTTGTGGAATGGACCATGGTACACACCATACCTACACAAAATACTTTTAAGTTAAACCATGCCATTATATTTACATTTTATTCGGCTGCTATCTCTTGTCAAACTAGAATACATGGCTCATGGTCCCACAAATAAACAGGTGAATACTAAGACCTTGTTTTGGATTGAATTTGGTACCAGATCCAGTTGACCTTAAATTTGCCCCTTTTAGTCACCATATAACAACCAATCAGCACAACCTTGTTTCAGCAGCATCCCAAACAGAATATTTCCTTTTACAATTTAACTGTTTATTCTCTTACCTTTCCTTTTTCGACCATGTCATAAAACTTGTCCACCTGATCCTTGAATGCGGTGGCTCTGATCTCGCCTGACTGGTCCACCAAATCCATCGAAAAGAGTTTGCCCTCTCCTCTTGAGTTACTCCATGTCCTTATGTCTGACTTATTTGTGACTCTCACCTTGATCGTCCACCTGACCAGCAGATGATGCAAAGAGCAAAATATCACTGTCAGGTACCCAAAGACAATGTGAATATTGAGTTCCAAAGCTCATCATACACATACAACTTGCAGTTGTAACAACAGCAGCATCACTAGGTTGCTATGCAATACGTTCAGAAATAATTAGTTTAATTTAAACGTTGCACATTCAAGCAGTTATGTTCCTCCACATACTAACAATCAAAACAAGTAAAATGTCTGACTGTGGTAAGAGGGAGGTTGCATGTAATTTACCTCTTACTTTTACAGTATATGGATGAGACAGTACATCACACACTGTGGTAAAAAGAGGATGATTTGTGATGCAATATCCTTCTGAATCCAAATAAATTCGATCAACATACGTAAAATAAAGGACAAATATCATCTCATCTGGACCTAGAGAACTGTAAGATTGGAACACGGTCAAACAATTCTCATAGGGCTCTAAAATTAACATAAATGATACATTGAACTCGGTGAGCTACATGCTGTCATCTTATACAAACCTATTTTGGTAAGGTGTAATGCTGGCAATGGGCTGACTCTTCGGAGGGCTGCCCATGTTGTTGTTCACTCCTGCACCGACACTGCTGAAGTTACCCCCATAAGATCCCTTCTTGGCAGATACTGGTGACTGAATGTGACCTGTGGGGAAAATCAAGGTAACAGTTTTTATTTATCTGGAAAGAACTGAACTTTTTCAATTCTTGCAGCTGTTCTGAATTTCGTCTCATAACAAAGCTCATACAAAAAATATGTGAATGTTCAAGTCAAAATTCAAAAGAAAACAGCAGAGTGGAAATGAAGGCAACTTAACATTATAACCGTTAAAAACAGATATTGGACTTGTGACATACCAAGAGCTTTTTTTTTTTAGCCATGCACTTACAACATTGAAAAAGAATAAAAAAATGCAGTCCTTGTGATCCTTCCTTAGGCATATCAAAAGGGAAATAAGGAATTTGTTTCACAGAAAAAAAACCTTTTGTAAGCAATATGTATGGACACAAAATGATAGATTATATGATGGTGACATTATTTCCAAGGCATAAGTTTCTCACAGACAGAAATGCTGATATTAATCGCTCAAGAATAATTTGTTCACACATGCTTTTGAAAATCCGAATGTGTTCTCCATGACTCGTCATATGCAAAATGTTTTGCGTGTGTTTATTGATGAGTCTGAATAGAAATAACAATTACAAATTACATTACATTAACAAATTATAGCTTTTTTCCTTGAATGCCATGTTTGTGCACTGAGAATGGCATTTTTCCCTTTAACTGGTCCATGAATCAGACCATTATAATCATTTCTGTAAACTTTCATCTCTTTCTCTGTTTAGGTCACAGTCATCGAGAGACGGGCAGGTGGGCAGACAGACCGAAAGATCCTGAGAGGTGATTCCATGTCAAACAAGGGGACACAGCTCTTGGTAGGTTTAAAGTGAGAGATGGCTACATGAAAAGCTACCATCCACCATTACATCACTCATGTAATAAGGCAGTAAAAGCTTGAAAACAGCAGTGTTCATAAACACCAAATGGGTTTCAGTGCTTAAGATGGCTATGTGATTTACTTGTGGTCTAACTTAAGGCTATTTCATAAAGCTTATATTGACTGATTCACTCTCAACTTTTTTTTTTTATATCAGGTCAATAAACAATACCCTCCTAGAATGCTGCACTGGATGCATGCATCCTAGGACGGACTGTTCAACTTTGAGAAATTATTAAAATATCAGGTGACCTTAGACGTTATCTGGTCCAGTATTTTGCAGCTTTTGAAGTCATATTTTCTTCCCAAGAAATCCTGTTTTCAGGTAAAGCTAATGCAGTATGTTTGATTTTTTTTTACTTTCAAAGGCTCATTAAAGGACTTCTCTACTTCTAAAAGTTAAAAAAAAGGCTACAAAACCTACCGTACTGTAGTTTAGATATCCAACACTGAATAGAAATTGTCAGTCTTTCAAGATTTCAGTTTTAGCAGAATCAAGTCCTGTGGTAAATATGACGTTAGAGTAACTTAAGGCTACTTCATAAAGCTTCTTGATTATATTGACAGATTCACTCTCAAATGTTTTTTATATCAGGTCAATAAACACCCTCCTGGAATGATGCACTGGCTGAAGCATACATCTTGAGCCCCCCCAAACATCTTCTTTCCACCATAATTAACTCTAATTAGTGAAATTTGCAATACTATTTTGACAGCAGGCATAACATGACATGTGTGATCACTTGTCTGGGAGAGTGGTACATGGAGAGAGGGGGTATACGGGGAGGAGTGGGGGGAGGGGGAGGAGTGTCACCCTCACCTTTGAGATATTTTTCAAACACCTGGTACCTTAATAGATGCAATGTGTTTCAAATTTTACATCTTTTGAAGTTATATAATGTGCTGGATTGTGATATGAAGTTCAAACTGACTGGCATTTCAGATTTTTCTACATTTATTTGCTCTAACAAACTTTTTCTGGGGAGGGAGGGGGTGGAGGGAGTGAAAAACCCCATACACCTATGGTCCCAGTGGCCCTGTATATGAATGATCATCTCATGTTAATTGTGGCATTATGCAACAGCTGCCATTTGCTGGATAGCTGATACAAGTGGACCATTCATGGTTTCTTTGAGTTCCACATCAAGATTGTTAGTTTTGATGAAACTCTTTGGGCATCAGTACCTACTTTTTGTATGTGAGAATCAATGTTAGCATTATTATTGTAGTGCGCCACACCACAATCTTGTCGTTACTGGTCGACCAGCAATTTCTTTTGTTGAACCTTGTATGGCTCATAACGCCTCACCTGCGCGAGACGTAACTTAGTTCATACAAATATGCATGCGCGACCTTTTAGTAATAGCAGTAAGTGCAAGCCACTGTCGTTTTCAAACCAAAATCTACTAAGGAAAAGCAAATGCCACGACTACAAGAACGATTTAAGGAGTTAAAGTGATGAGAGAGCCCTGCGGATGAAGTTCCAGACAACGTGATGAAATGTGGTTCGGTCTTTTTCCGATGAGGTGATAAACGTGGAGTGTCAATGTTGTTTCCAAATTGGCGTGCAATACAGCGCCATTGTGTTTAAATATGATATCACAGAATGGTGTACTGCTTCACTGCTTTTTAGTGGCTACAACATGACATCCTTCTACAGAATCATGTACTGCTCTCATGTTCTATTTCAGTGGTGAAACAGAAAGACAGTTTTGACATATATACAGCTAGTACTAGAGTACTCTTTAAAACTCAGAGCAGTACAGGCTTGTACGACATACGGCATATAGTAACGATAAGCTTCGGCAACTTTACAACATTATGAGAGAGATCCAATGGAATTTTTGTTTTGTCCAGCGTGATATAAAAAAAAAAGAATGGATTGGGAAAGGGGTCGACAGGAAACGGCACTGCTTTCCCCCAAACATGTTAACTCCTATGAGGAGTAGATCCACAGAGACCGGCTTTAATACTCCCAACAAGGACTTAGCCTACCACGCACTACAATTCTGCGTATTTGTGGACAAATGCAGTTCTAGTTACCATTTCCATTTATGCTACTTGTTGTAGTAAAAGTCATCCTCCAGTCATTGCAAGTTACATTTCATCATTTTGTATTTGAAGTGTCCTGTTTCAAAAATGTACCAGCCCCCACCAAAATAGGATCAAATCCTGATGTTGAGATCTGAAGTGGATCAAGAGTAAAAGCACCCTACGTTAGGAATGGATTGTCTGACCGACTGGCACATCACCCACCAAGAGAACGTAAGAAGTTCACTGGAGACGAACGTGCCATACATTACTGGAATTAAATACAAAGCTGCTTTGACGAGGTTTAATAAGTGTCAACAGTAAGACATAGAAAGACTTAGGGTGCGATGTAGGAGCTTGAAGGGGGAGTGGAAAAGGGGTTCAACCTGTAGGGGGGTTGGATGAACCAATCAAACCAAAAACGAAGTGGTCGACCCCACTCATGTGGTTATGGCACATAAGTAAGCCCATAAGGTAACAAAACCCTAGTAACAGCGAATAAGAAAATATCAAAATAAAGAAATTACTGACAGCTCTCTGGAATCTGGTGATTCAAGCAGTTTACTTTAGAAGTGCCACAAACTACACAAAATGTGACATAGAATACAAATGGAGAGAACTTATGATGATCAACGTTAAAGTAATATCAGTGCAATTTAAAGAAACAATATGAACAATTCATACTGCAAAACTTATTAAAAGTGAGGAATTTGAAAATTTTAGCAGTTACTCACGAAGCTTGAAAAGGCTAAAAAAAACCCAGAATAAACAAAATATTGTGTGGTTTCCATAATGCAGAACAGATCGCATGCTCGGAAATTACATTTAGCAATTGGGCTATGATAAAATAGTACCCAACATGACACATATCAAATATTCTACTCAATGTGGTCCATCATTGCACTATGTATAAGATCAACTTTAGCACACATTCTTGAGAAATTATGTTTATAAAAATTGAACCCAAAATATAAACATATAACACTAATATTTAAAATACACATACATACATACATACAAAGAAGAAATCATTATCAAGCAGCTTTGACGTAGATTTAACGAAAACTAGGGCTTATCAGTAAAAGAAAATGTTTTGCTTACAATTAAATAATTTCTGGTTGGACGGTTCAATTCTCCTGCTCACAAAAAGTCAGACTTACAAATATTGTAGTTTTCGACACCGACGAGGACTGTCGAAAATGAACGTTGAAGTTTGTACAAACCACCCAAGAAGCCCATGAACAACTAATCTTTGTTATACCAGATCTCTTTCTTAAAAGCAAAAACTAATAAGCCAGATAACCAGTGAGCAGTTAAGGTACTTGGTCCACATATAACCAACTGATTGCTTTTTCTATTCCTTCCCTAACTCTATAACCTCACGCCTTGCCCACCCACTCTGCTTGGTTATTGAACTTTCTGTGATATTTTTCGTTGCTGACTAAATGTTTGAAGTTGTCCAATAAGTTTCTCTGGTAGAGCAACAACATGTCTTGTAAGTTTACGCCACTGACGTTTAGGTTTTGACTGATGTTGCTTTTAAATAAAACTGACAATTTACTGAAATAACTTTCTTTAGTTTTTAAACCCTTGGTGAACCATGAAGGAGTTCATTTAGTAGTTACTTCCATCAAAAAATAACTACAAAAGCACCAAAAAACGTGGAAAAAGGCCAGACATATCCTGACATTCTCTCTTCTCATTCGGTAAATGATTCCTGATTCTTGTGAATGAACTGGGATAGCTCTAATTGGATCTGTTCTATTCGTCTTCTTGCCTTTTCCTCTGCTAGCCGTTCTTTTTCAATCTGTAAGAACAAACAAATAACAACCTTTTAAAAACCTTCCATGAAGTCCTCACATGAAATACAAACGAAGGAACAAACTGCTCTTCAAAGTGACGTTACTTTTGACTAAACGGCTGAAAATCCTACCATTGGTAAGGTAAAGAATATACTGGACGAACTGCTGTCATAGCAAGTTTAGCACACACTGAGTATATCTGTGTGGTTTCGAAAGTGACGTCTCAGCAGCGACTTTCCGCACAATAATAAAGCGGACAATCTTTATTGAAGCATAATGACGCTTAGAGAGATATTGCTAAAATGTTAGAAATAACAACTGACGGAATAACCTTGTAGTGTTGACAAAAAATTGGTAACATTGCCGTTTTTGTGCTTATTTTCAGTTGAATGATGGTAACAGTCAACCCCAAGTGCTGTCTGGACTAATTTTTCAGATATTCCAAATGTTCGAATAATTGGAAATGCTTTGTTTCTGATGTACATACAGGCTTATTTATGAAAGGAAGAAGTTCCCATAAATAATGTTGAATATAGCTCAAAAATTTTCTTCCTTTCTTAATAAGTCTCATCCAATGCTTTACAGCAAGATTTCACCAATTATGAAGCAAAGAGGACAAAGTATGGTAGCAGAGATTTTCAAATTGTCTGAAACACTGAAGAATATTCCACTGACAAACTGTCATGTTTATTTATGTCAGATGACATTATAAGGGGAATACAAACGTTATTCAAGTAATGATCTGTTATGGTTAGGTATTTCCCACAATGCAGTGCACCACTGTGAATGAGAAACTTAATAAAAAATTCATCATTCCAAACAGAACATGCTATAAATGCATGGTTATCACCAATAAAGTGGGAAAATGTTCCTACTTTTCTTTCTAAATGAAATTTCAATATTTTTCACTAGTAAATCCCTTTAAGAGGATCATGTGATCTGTGTTCCAGTTACTTACTTCAAGTCTCTCCCTCTCAATCTGCAATCTTTGTTGTTGTATCTTCAGCATTTCTTGTGTGGCACAACCATACCTGCAGCATGGTGCCGGTACCTGGGACAGAAAAAAGGCAAATAAGGATTACGACAAGAGCACACAACATGACAGATTGTGGCAACAGGTCAATGCTAAAAGATCGCTTCAAAGAGGGTACAAATGTGCTCAAACTGATTGAAGCAGAGTCACACTTCTTGAAAGGAAGAGGGGTATCAAAACACCGACGAAAATCTGAACGGTTCGATCATAGTTACAAGTGAAGAACATACACAGAAAGGGTGCACACATTGAGAAAAGCAAGATGCAGTATTTCAACCAACATATTATATAATGGTGAACTCACCACAGGACTGCCTACAACTTGGACACCTTCATCCCAGCCATCTGAAAGAGAGTTTCCATTCGACAAGTGAACAAATAACCGTAATGTCAAGTTGCTACATAAACTCACTAATATATTCAGGATATTACTTCAGTAGGGAGACAGTCTTGCTAATGATTTCATCATTCCAGAGCAAGGTAAAGTGAACTAATCTGGCCAAACAGGAGTCGTAACAACATTATCATTTTATGGTTCCTTGTGAAAGATTTTATAATACCTCAGCCAACTTTATGTATATTACAATCTTCATATGACGAGTGGTTGCTATGCGCTTTCCCTATCACTATTTTGGACACAGCATATTACAGAACCCCCTATCCACTACACACCAGTGATGCACATCATCAAGATGTGAAAGTTTATCAAAAGAGGGCAGAAGACATGCACAGTAAGATTAATGTAGCACAATGTCGTTTTCAGAAGTAGTGATACACAATAAACTAAAGCACAATGCCTTTGCTATAGTTGATGAGTTAGCGCTATTGTGTCAGTGTGAGGGAAAGTCATATTCTCCACTGAGTTATAGTATTTACTGGTTCATTTGATACATTTTTTTACTTGCGACGATTACATCTACTGCCGAATCACATAACCACTCTAACCTTCTCATATCCATATTACTCTGTTAGAAGAACAAACTTTCTACCTTTGCTAATATGCTTGACCACAGAACTGGTTACTCTCAAAGCTTGAAAACATATCTTCATCTGTGAACTTCTTGTATTCTTGACTACTTGTCCACTTTTGTTTCATCAATCGTTTGTCAAGTGTGTGTAAGACCATTTGTCTCATCTGTGACGTGTTGTGTCCACTGGTCACGTCACAGACAGTTCTACACTTAGGCCAGGAATGGTTTCTGGCCGATTTGATCGTGCATCACGCGTAGAGGATGAGATCACATTTAACATCGAAAGGCACTGTTGTGCACGTACAATCAATGTTACATGACGTCATTGTGTCTTATCAGTTCATGTATGTATGCTACATATGAAATGCTAAAACATGTGACACATCAACATGCATAGGTCTGTGACTACCAAATGAGACTTGGGAGGGAAATGTAAGTGTTTATCTTTGTTTGCTTTTATTTTATGAATAGGTGCACGTGTCGACCACAAATAAGGTTGCTTGTGATCGACTATGGTCAGCACATGTTTGCAATCACAAAAAAAAAAAAGAAAAAAGAAAAAAATCACATAGCCCTTTTAAAATGACTAAGAATCTTTCACTGGAGATTAGGTGAAAAATGTAATTACTAAGGTATTTGACCAAAATATCAAACAAAATAAAATAGAAGGACTATATCTATAAATTATGTTTAAAGTAACTTACTCTGGAATCCCTGCTTGCTAGCTGGACTGTTCATTTTGTTTTGCATTTGATGGTTCGAGTTTGAACTTGTACCTTCAGAAAATGATTAAGATGATAAAACAAAAGTTACATACCTATGAATCCTGCAGCTTACATTATATATGTGGCAGCATAAAGATGTTTCTTAACAACAAATGTTTAGCAACCATTTGAATTGCAAATGGAAATATGAGATAACTGGTTCACAGTGACGTAGTAAGTTTTTCACACCTTACAAAGCTTTAGCATTACATGAAGATAGAGTGCACAAATAAATGCTTCAAGGAAGGAATCTGAGGAGATTTATTGATAGGTTATGTGTTTC
This sequence comes from Stichopus chloronotus, assembly GCA_021234535.1. Taxonomy (NCBI): domain Eukaryota; kingdom Metazoa; phylum Echinodermata; class Holothuroidea; order Aspidochirotida; family Stichopodidae; genus Stichopus; species Stichopus chloronotus. Next base: position 7,378,720 of record CM037837.1, on the reverse strand, counting down.
TTTAACACCAAACTTTGATATTAGCAGGTAAAGAAAAATTATTATGATGGCTAGTGTTATCCGTTTCCATGGAAACTGGAGAAAAGTCACTGACCTGGTTGATTTGACGCTTGGTAGAGTTTAGGGCTACCGATGATTTCGTTATTTACAGCATTGGCATCCGCCACGACTTCCGCATCCAGGATGACGATCACTTTCCTGTGAATTGAGTGAAAATGAACAAAATGTAACAAATTGACTGAATTATTATGAACTATGAAGTTATTATTAGAATACATACCACTTCACAATGTGCGAGGCTCAACTTTTAAAACACGTGCAGACTGTTGGTAAAGAGTTAAAACCAAGATGCACAAAGTATCGCTACTGAAACAAAATATCACGACGGTCGCTCGGAGAATACCTTTTCACTATGTTGTCTGGGAAAATGTGGTCAAATTTATCATCATTTCCAGAAGGACAACCATAGCTTAAGAGATGTAGAATGAACATGGGATTGACTCTAAGAACACTGATTGCAGTTCTAACTGTACTTCTGCACAATGATTACTGAAAGTCCTATGGTATTGCCATATCAGAAATTTGTAGGAGCAAAGTAAGAGCTGCTGTCATACAAATGATGTAGCTGCACTTTTGGAAGAAATACCAGAAGAAACATCATGAAATAATAATCGGAGCTTTGGGGCCTCTTCTTTTCACAAAATTTTCTACATGGATATTGGATTTTTCTTGTTTCCTAGATATGATTTCAACTGTTTGTATTATTACAAGGTTCATACATTTTTCTGAGGATAAAAATCAAGCACCTTTCAAGGTTGAACTTTTGCTTTTCAGGGACATCAAACAACTTTTACAACACTCCAAAAATATCTTCTCAACATCATGAGTTTTAACAATTTTCTTTGTGTCCACCAAAGTTTGCTGCTTTTACAACACTCCAAAAGTATCTACTCAACATGAGTTTCAACAATTTTCTTCATATCCACCAAAGTTTCCTGCCTAGTCTGGTCTAAATATTTGTTGCAGATCATAATTAAAATGTATAGTAATATATAAAATCACAAACAGTCAAGAAATTCAGGACTTTTGATGCAAAAGAAAACAATTCAAGCACTTTCAAGGCCTTGAAAATGACAGATTTAAATTGGAGTACTTACAAGGTTTTCACATATGCACTCTGTTATAAGTTACCATTAAACATCTACACAATCTTACACATATATACAAATACACTGTAATATTCTAAGAGCATTTACACTTTAACTGTTCCACCATTGGCTCTGGTCTGCAAATTTTTCACAAAAGTGACACATTACCCATAGAGATATTCATTTTGCCATATCACTCTATGATTGAACACTAAAATCCACCTTTGAAATCAATGTAATTCAAAATTGTGATGATGTGAACAAAATAAAATATCATCAAGACAAACAACATCCACAAACATATTTCCAGAAATTAAAATTTGTGGAGGTCTTCAAGTTAATCTAGTAGCCACTTGGAGGCAATTACGATACAGAGAAACAGGAAACAGCGTGGCGGAGGTGAGAGGTGTTTAAAAGGGACATACCAGCGAAAAGGAAAAGAAATTTACATAAAAAAACAGGTCACGGTGATGTATCCAAAGACTTACTTCGTAGGTGCTATAGATGTACAGGTGTAATTATTCACCTGAACCACAGCTTTGGAATGAAAGTAGTTGGATGTGACTTTGGGATTCAACTGAGTCGCAAGCATCACTGGAAAAATGAAAGAAAAAGTTGTCTGTAATACATTCTCAAATTTGAATAGAATATTATGTAAAAGAAAATTCACCGATCACCATGGAACAGGAGGACTAATTCCTTTACCATGTAGGGCCACCGATTTTCCGCGATCACGGAAGTTGTCACAGAATCGCAGAATTTTGATTTTTTTCACGGAAAATCACAGAACTTCAAAAATCATTTACAATGCTACAGAACTTCGAAATCAAAATGGAAAAATGAAAAAAAAAATTAAAAATTCGTGTATCACAACCCTGAAGTCTCTGGCTGCCTACAATCCAATCAAAAAACTGTTAAAACATCACCCCTCTGATGTTTGTGGGACTAAGTAGGAGTTGCGCATTTAGGCTACTATATGTTAGTACCAGCCTAGCCTAGGCCGATGCCCATTTCTCTACTGTGTTATACTGTGAGTGCATGTGACACGATCAAAGAACTATCTAGTTCTTTGAACACGACATACCATACTTTCAAGTTTTGTTTTGGTGTCCATGATCGAATGATCATAACGTTGCGACTTCACTTTCACTTGTGGAATAATTATCGGATTAATTTACACTACGTATTTGGTTATTTTTAATTTCGTGTGGATCATTTACTACCGGCATAGAAGATACTCAAAACAATTGTGGGTAAACTTTTGGTTTTTTTGTTCATCAAATGCTTGTGTTGACCTTAGGCTGGTGGTTGGATTTGTGGGTTGGTTAGGCTTCACTATCCTAACACATAAGTCAGTGCAAAACGGAAAATCACGGATTTGACAATTTGCTTGATCGGATTTTCACGGAATTTGGAAATGCTAAAACAGAAATTGAATATTTTTTTCACGGAAAATCGGTGGCCCTGACCATGTCGATACCTACACTGAATAATACTCGCTGGCTACTCCTTTACATCCTCAAGACAGCAACATTGTACTGCTACCTTTCGTCCACATGACAAGTCAAATTTTATTGACGTAGTTTTTGAAACAATCTGAGTTGGCTGCTGATTTTGATGAATATCTGCTATATCAACCTTTGGTAATTTTAATTCCAAGATTTCCTTTTCTGGTGTACATCTGAGGAATACTGGATACGATTTCCCTACTGATTTGGTTTTCTAAAGGGCAACCTTTTACAATGATGTGGTTGTCCTGTAGAGGGAAATTTCTTCACCAAAACGTAACTGCATAACTGTGAGCTTCCATGAGCACTCAATGTCATAACATGATCAATCTTGAAATATTACAAGTGTAAACAGATCACTGTTGGAAATGGAAAGAGAAAAAAAAAAAACGTAAGGCTTCGAAACAGAGTGCTCAGTTGCTTCACAACATATAACTCTAGTGTGTGGTTGCTTTGATATTCATCTATTGATCAGCTGAGTATCTTCAGTAAAGGGGTAAAAGGTTGCTAATGCTATAAAAAGAGTGTAACAGGATGTTAGGATTTGCGTCTCAAGCAAATGGGGATCCATCAAAGTTTGTAGATCAACTTCATTTCTTTACATGATAGCAATGGAAAGTGACAATTAAAGTTACGTCTTCGGGTAAACATATTCCCATTTCACACCAATAGACTGATCAACCAGGTCACAATTACTGATTACAGAAGGTTACTGCTGTTATAGCACAAAAACTACAAGCCGAGAGTAAATCAAAACAGCTGTTAACTTTGGGAGGCAAGAAAATTGAAAACCACTACAAAATGCAAGTCTATGCCTGATGGGGGGGGGGGGGGGGGGTGACGGTCCAGGGTTGATGTAAGGGACTGGATGAGTGAGATATGGTTGACACCTGGTGTTCAGGTCCTATATTCTCACCAACATTTCCATGACCAGATTACATACTCACCTGAGCAGTTGTGAATGCCATCTGACAGGAGCAATCTGTAGCGGTCACCGGGTTTGCTAGCATTAGCAGCGACCATCTTTTTACAAGCCTGTGGCAGGGAAAATTTAATACAGGAGAAGTTAACGCTGAACACTGACAAATTCTTTGTTTGAAGTTGGATAGCAAACATTTTAAAGAACTATTCCAGTGACAGTCACAGAGGTTCTCAAATGACGAAGGATACATTTTCACTGGAGATCACTTCAACCCCCCACACCAATGACTTGTTCATAACTCAAAGGGTATTGATGCTTGCAGAACAAACAATTCCTGCTGTCTCAAAGTTACAAATTGGTGCAGTGTCATGTGACCTGAAAATTACTCCAAAAAACAACTTTGTTGTTCTTTGAAATTAAAGTGAAGTTACGCTTGAAATTTCATATCAGTGAAAATATGAGATCTGGTATATTGAAGATTGACCTTAAAATATTGTGGAAATGCAGGTCACAACTCTTGAGATCTAAACATACGAACAGGAGATTCAAGTACTGTAGCTGGTCTGTTGTGACATCAATTCTCTTGTCACGTAATGTATCACTGTAAACTTCATCTCCCACTGTAACCTCAAAACAAAATAATATTTGGACCAATAAACAGAGGACAATACCCTGGCCTTAATATCACTAAAAAGTTCAATCTTTGTCCACTGGAAAACCCTTTAACTTATGCTGTGCATATCTTTCCAATGTTTGAGGATGAGACTGTTTTCCAACGAGAATGACCAAAGATTTTCAAGAGTAAATTGTGCAATGTTTGCATACAGTATTTGTCTCAAAGACAGCCATCGCTAGAAGTACTGTTGTAGTTTATCATTGACAAAATTCAAAACAGTCAATTTGTGCATTTTCCAATACATGTTAA